>CABFWB010000239.1:75798-130317 GCA_902151455.1 Timema bartmani
AAAAAAAAAGGGCAAGCATGCATGGGAATTTGATGATCTACCAAGGAGGGTGTCAGCTGAAAAAATTCAGGGACCATTGGGATAAACAAGCCCTCAGTATACCCAGCCGGAATTCGAAAACCTGATCTGGTAAGCTAGATTAAATGAGCTTCACACTTAAACCATGTGCCCATCGTTGCTAGTAATAATATCTTTTAAATGGTATTTTATTTATGAAAATTTTTTTTTCTCTGCATTTTTAATAAAACATTTATGTGATTGGTCTATTTTCCATTAGTAAACTAAGGAACATTATTTTGTTTCCAAGAACATGATGTATATACCTTTCTGTAGTGGCGAGCATCGGTAATACCGGGACATATCATAGGCTTCAGTTCAATGTTCCTGTTGATAGAAGGAACAGATGCACAGTTATATACAAACAAGAAGAGATGTAAAACTTACTGTCCGTGTGTGATATTGGAGTAGTACATAATCTATCAATGCAATTTACTCAGGTTTTTTTTTATTTGTACATTTTGATGGCCGACTCAATTACAGTCACTTACATACTATAATATAACTCGGGGTGGCAAAATAAAGAAGACTGGTTTAAATTGGTCGAATCATATATTTCTCAAATCTGAATATAATATTTAAAATTTAATTAAAAACATCTTTTTTAAGGCTTGAATTTTTATTTGAATTCAAGGGTCTTCAGATTGTATTTGAGATATTTTTTTATGATTTAATACCCATCTCGAATCTCTTGAATACTATATGATTCAAGGGATTTGAGGATTCAAGTGTTCCACCTCTAAGTATGGATCAGACCATTAGATCCTGTGAGTCAAAGTTTGAAGAAAATGTCGAATTAGAAATTCTATTTATTTTATATTAAATTTTAATTTGTTTTAGAAACTTAACAGTGTTTATTGATAGTTCAGCCCCAAAATAATTTTAAGACAAACTTAACAACCAGACCCCAGACCAGTGACTTAACACTTTAATGAATGTATGAATGTTATAACAAATGCATTATAAGAAAGAATGTTAACATTTAGTTACCGTTTTGATTTTATTTTCATTTTTTCCCAAGATTCAGACTCAAATTTGAGACTCGACAGTAAAACTGTGGATTCAACCCATCTATAGTTTAAAGTAAATACATTTACAAGAAAGAATATGGAAGACAATCCCCAGACATGGACTCGAACCCCGACATCTCTGAGTGTCGAGACCGTTCACTCACATAGCACGACACTCGTCCCTGAAGGTGAGCCACCAGGGGTTGCAAGTATCGAGGTGTGTCAGTCCGCTGTTGGTCGGTTTATCCTCGTAGGAAATGTATGTTCCTGGTCCAGCGGACTCGCACCAAGAGTTGAAGAGATCCTCTAGAGCGGAGCAATCTTGGGTTGCAGACACTCGCACGTCGAACACTAGCACCAACTCCCTTTCAGCGTCCTGGGGGACATTGCTTTCATTTTACATGTGCTCAAGTTTCTCTCTCTGTTGGGCGAATAAATCAACATCCATACCCGCCTCGGTAGCGTAGTTAGCTAACACGCTATTCGTGTTGAGCTTGACTGCCGAGGACAAGGAGATTGAAGTTCGTATCTCGGTCAGGTGAACCAGGGGTGGTTTTTCCTAAATGGTTTTCCACTCTCCCTCCACGCAAATGCGGGTTCACTTCCTCTATATTCAACCTTCCCAAAACCTTCCCAATTCCTAATCCATTAGCATAATTAGTACTTAAGCGTATAACCCGAACGGGTAGTAAGACGCGATGCTAAAAAAAAGACGACATTCATAATTTCAACATTCCAAGTACCATCTTATTAGCAGATATAGCTCTAAGGCGGGACCCTACTGTACTTTGAATAACTGCCTAGTGCTTTTATTTTTTGCGACAAATGAACAAAAAAAAAATTGCCAAAACCACCCGAATGTTAAACAATCCAGTACCTTGACTTCCTTAAGTGTCATAGAAGTCAAATCTCTGGGTGTGAGCTGTGGGTTTGAGTCTAATTTTACTTTCTGTTCCTGTCGAAATCGCATGAAGTGATCCACTATGACTTGAACCTTTTCAGTGGAGCTCTTCCTGTTCGGTGAAGTGCAGTGTATGTGCACAGCTGTCGACAAGAAAAATTATGAAAAATGATCAAACACTACTCATTTTGATCAATTTAAAATTAAAAAATAATGTTGGCATAATATTTTCATTTGTGGCAGTCTAATTTAAGACTTAAAAAATAAAAATCAAGATAAATATTCAAGATCAAATTAAGAAAGACTCTTCAAAGCATGTGACTTGCATTACCCTTTTGCTGCGTTAATCGGATATATCCGATCTCAGTATTATAGCCATTGATTGCGGAAATCGACTTTACTCCAGGACATGTAAACTTTATCTACCCTTGCTGCAACAGTCGGAAATAGCCACAAGAGTGTTAGAACGCTGAATTTTTCATACTAGCATGCACGTGCGCCTCTGACATCTGGTTTTTAATTTCGAGAACGGTCAGTTACCGGCTGCTAGATCATAACAGTAGTACCGCTTGTTTACTTCCGCATTTAATTACTTGTAGCACACGTACAGTAGTTTTGTGGTGGAAAACATTATCGAGGGATTAATGGATTGCTATTTTATTTTTGTTCTTGACCTATTTCCTATATTGAAATCATGCCCAAGACCAATATATGATTTTATAGAATACACTACACCGAGAAAAGCACCAATGTAGCACAAAATTGTTCAAGTTGTGTTGATGTAACCAAATTTTCAAATATTTTATTTTTATTACATTTGGCCCATAGTAGGCCTGTAAAATCCTTATTTAGCAATTAGTTTGAAAACTATTGTGGGTTGCCAGTAAATTAATGAATGGGTCTGATAGCAGAATAACATTGCATTTTGGATAAAATGTGACATAAATAATATGTGACATATAAAATTTTTTCGATATAAAATATATATTATTATGCGATTTATAGACAACGTGGTGCTAAATTTCATATTTAAAAAGCATTACTAGTTGAAAATCACACTATTTAATCATAATCATGATCATCATGCAAATTTTCAGATTTTCAATTTTTGACCTATAATTAGCATTTCTGAAGATAAGAAGTAAAAATTAAATACGCAGCAAAAGGGTTAATTTATGTTTAACCGGCCCCGTGGATATAGAGCCTAGGGGTCCCAGGTTCAATTCCCGGCTGGTACCTTGGGTATCTTTCCCTATAAGGGAATAATCCCAATGGTCAGCAAGGCTTGGTTAACTAGGCTCATTGCGGGTACGACGTGTAGACAACCTCTTATGGTCTACTCTGGGCAAAGCTCTGTGTCAACAGAACAGCTAATAGTCTACATACAGGGGACTGAACCTGTACATCAATGTCCCTCGTGGTTAAATGATTTTAAAAAATATATTATATTTTTAGGATGTTATTTTACTTCTAGAAACGTACCTATACAAAATATTACCCATATTACAATCTAATGTAGGAAAGAATCCTGAGAAGAACGACGGAGATGAAGTATGTAGGAAAAAGACAGCAAGGGAGACCAAGAAAGAGATGGGAGGAGCAGTTAACAGCCAGTTGTGTGTGCATGAGTGTGTGAGGAAGAATGGTGGAAGGAAAGAGGAAGATGGAGCCATTTTACTAAACTGACCCAAACTCAGGCTGGAAACAGTTGGTGGTGGTGGTGGTACAGGTAAATACACTTACTCCATAAACTCCTCTCGCCATAGAAAAGAACAAAGTTTTGGTCAGAGCTGGTAATTCCTTCATCGAGAATAAATCCGACATTCAACTTGAAGAAATGCGACGTCTTGACAAACTTGTCCATTCCATCGATTCCACCAATTTCTTCATCTGAAATATAATACAATTCCTAACACTTTTAATGACAAATGTGATTCTAATCAGTTTCTGCAATGCACATTCAGAGCCCCCCCAATCCCACGGATAACACCTAAAGATTCATCTATAAACCACATAATGCTTCAGATTTATTACAACTCAAAATCAGAAGTAACTATAAGAATGTTTACTGGCGGTGGTAACATGAACAATAATATTATTTTGTCAACATTAGAACGTGTAAGATCTGTGTTACGTACCCAACATCACCCATTTAATACCAAGTACATTAAAGCTGCTTTCCCTTACCCCCTTCCCCTCAACAGCGTTACGTGGTTTATGGGTGACCCCTAGTTCCGGTAGCATTCAGAACCAACTCAATAGACAGCAGACCCGCTTCTGTGGCCACGTGGTCTAAGGTGCTATTCTCGCACTAGACTAGACTAGACTGCCGAACACGAGATCATGGTTCAATCCTAGTCGGGTGTAGCGAGGACTTCTTTTTCCTAAATAGTTTCCCACTCTCTCTCCACACAAATATGGGTACACTTCCTATAAATTAAACCATCTAGGCTCTAATCCATTAGCATAATTAGTAGATAAATGTATAATCCTAATGGGCAGTAAGATGCGGTGCTAAACAAATTTATAGTGGCAACCAAATTAACTATTTTTTTGCACCGCGTCTTACTACTCGTTTGATGAACTCTGTTGATCATGATGTCTACAGAAGACACCGGGGAGGAGTTGACTCGCCTGGTGTGAAAGCTATGTGCACTGTCCTCCTTAGGGTGAGGCCGGCCGCTCGGAGCCATCGCACGGCCTCCATGTACTGGACGCCCACAGCCTTAGTGTCTTGAGTTCCTCGCGCAAAGATGTTCCCTTCCTCGTCCATCTCGGCGGCAAAGGGCTCCCTCTTCCAACGCAGCTGCAAGCCAAGGTGGCATTGAGCGTACCCCATTGTGTAGGTTACATTCCTTTTAAATGAGTGCTGGTGCATTTCCTCAACGTTCTGCCTGTCGGTTCTGTGTCTGATTGGTCGGTTTAAGTTGCAGATAGTTTGAACGAGCGTTAAGACATGTAGCAAATAATAACAACAACAAAACTTGAGTTTAAGTATTGCAAAATTGACAGAAGCTTACTTCTAGCCAATATAGTTTCCATTTGTTAGCTTTTATTTTCAATTATGTTTATTTGAGGTATTTAACGTGCAATTTATGAACCGACTGATTATTTCACCACACAACTTATAAACTAACTCAAACCTAGAACAGACACAACACCCAACCCCCTGGCCGTTAATTCATCGCTGTGAAAGGAGATACCCACATTTTCCACCAATGATACATTTTTCGACCATGCCAAGAATCAAAGCCCCGGGGCCCTTAGCTCAGTAAACAGACACGCTACCGATTGAGTTAAGGTGTCAAGACTATTAGCTTTTATTGCTATGAGTTATTTTAATATTGTCTCTGCCCTAGTTGAAACAGAAGAATTATATTTACAGCGTGTCCAACAATCTGTTCAAACTATAAACATACAATATATAAAATGTACTAGTAGGATAAGGATGAGGAAGGTTGAGTTTTATAGAAATGTACCCGAATTTGTGTGAGAGATTTTTTTTTTCTCAACAAATCCACCCTCAGTACGCCCATCTGAGATTCAAACCCTGACTTCCTCATAACTTGTATATCAGACTTAATAAGCTTGATATTTAGATAAGATGCAAAACGACAACATGTGTCATAAGAAATCGACCACTAGCTGCTATGAAATCAATTTATATTCCCAGAATAGAATAACATAAATCATTAATTTGTGCACGAGCTGACAGTGTCAACGACAGAGTTGGGTATGCCCCAGTACGCTTGGCGGAGTAAGACTTGTTCCATTTATCGGCGAGGTGCCCTGGAAGTCGGTAGCCATCCTCTCCTTGGGTCATACTTGGCCAAGTGTACACACCAAAAATATAATATATTTTAGCACATAGTGTGTCATTTAAATATAAATAAATAAAGACAAAGATTATGTAAAAGACTCACGTTAGAAGTAGGGAATACGTCCATGTGCGAGTTAAGCAGTATCGACGGGAGAGTGGGCTCGGAACCCCGCCATGTTATCACGACGATGGGTTTGCCCTCCACCACGTGGTACACTTGTATCGGCAGACCGAGGGTGGACGCTTGGCGGCGCAGGAACGACACACACTCGTCTGGAATGGTAGGTTGGTATTACACGTTCATGGTAATTACTCTAGTGGAATTGGGGCGAGGAAGGTAGAATTTAGAGGAGATGTACCATTATTTACATAAAAGAAGCATGGGGGAGCATATAGAAGAAAAAAACCACTCAGAACACCCGACCAAGATTCAAACCTCGATCTCTTATTCATCGGCAGTTCAGTAAATTGCAAGAGCGACCCCCGAGATCATTCAACCACTGAAGCGGGTATACACTGTATATATTATGCTAACGCAAATTTCACTATAAAGGCCACATCAGAATCAAATATTTCTTTGTTATCAATTTTGGTCAAGGTCATTTAAATATCGATAAACATCTATTTATTTTAAATATTTAATGTGCACTTTCTGAACCGACTGTTTATACCAGCACATGACTTATTAGTTAACTTAAATCTAGAACAGACACAACATCAACCCTCAGCTTTTAAATCATCGTTGTGAAAGGGGAAACTCACATTCCACCAATTATAAATTTTTCGGCTATGCCAGGAATCAAACCTAGGACCCTTAACTCAGTAGACAGACATGCTACCTACTGAGCTAAGGTGTTGGACCACATGTATTTTTATTTTAATGTTATTACACAAGTTACTAACCATTTGTTTCAAGGCTGTGGATGAGAAGGGTGAATGATAGGAATTGCTCTCGCGTTAGCTCGGGAAGGATTGAAAACCAAGCCGAGATTCCAGTCCCGACATACCTGTCAATGGCAGTCAAGGATGTGACATATCTTTATGGACATAGCGCCACTCATCCATGTTAACAAAATGTAGCTTAAGTGTACCAAGAAATAATACTCACCATAGTTTATGTTTGGATGAACAGAAGGAATCCTCAGGTATTCACGAAAGTTAGCAATAGCTGTGTTCTCTGTCTCACTAAGTCTCTCCACAGACATTTCTAGAGGTGTGATTGTAAATGTCGATTACAATCCTACAAACACAATGAGTCGCCAATACAAATATTCTTATCATAATTGATATCTATCTTTATTGTACTTATATAAACCTAACAATTAATTATATCTGAAAGATCCGGATAAACACTTGAAAACATTTCAAACACAGGTCTGACACTTTAGCTCTGTTGGTAGCGTGTCTGTCTATACTTAGTTAAATGTCCGGGTTCGATTCCTGGCATGGCCGAAAAATTTATCTTTAGTTAAATGTGGGTTTACCCTTTCAAAGTGATGAATTAACGGCCGGGGGCTGGATGTTGTGTCTGTTCTAGATTTAAGTTAGTATATAAGTTATATGCTGATATTATCAGTCAAATAAAAATAAATAAAGAAACATTTCAACCAGTGATTACTCCATGAAGTGTTAAACATTGAAAAACAATGTCCTTCTAATCTAAATTCTCATTCAGAATAACTGTATCAAATACTTACATATTCCCAAAGTCTCAAGACGGAAGTGTATTTTTACCATAGGCACCAGTTCTAACTTTGTAAAGATGATAAAAACCACTTATGTAAAATAATAAAACTTACTGTACCCGGCTAGAATTTGAACTCAAGACCTTCAAAGTCAAGAAAGTTAACACTTATCTGTGATCATCTTTACCTTAACAGGATGTCCAGCAAAACTACATTTTGAAATTCCCTGACTTTTCCAGCCGCTATACATTACAAACATTTTATTAAGAGCCAATTTGATGTAATAATATTATTAGACATAAATATTATTATTAGCACCGTGCCTTACTACCCATTTGGGTTTTACGCACTTACGCTAATGTGTAATGATAGGGTGATTGTGAGATGAAATGGAGGACCTACAGTTTAACGTGGGATCCGAACCACGGTGGAGGCCTGGCATTCCACACACTCACAAGTTGTGTTTAATACACGTCTTGTCAGAGGTGAAGGAAGGGTTTGGCAATCATATAAATATGTGCTAGGACCGAGGATTTAACTCCGGACCTTCTGCACAGAAGTCTGACACCTTACCCCTAGACACATACACATTCTGAAGTTGTGTCATTCTGTGCAGGAGTTAAAGGATATCAGTCTAAAGCAGTGGTTCCCAATATGGGGTACATGCCAGGGCTTTAGGGGCACGCGAAAATACTTGAATAATGGTAGAAAAAGTTACATATTATGCCAGCAGTGTAAGACAAAAGATCAATCAAAAGTTGTGATATTAACTTAATGCTATGGTGAGGGGTGGTGCAGATTTTCTTCTATATTTGACCTTGAAAAAATTATTTCAGTATCAAACAAAAGTTTTTGTAATTATTAATAAATTAATACACTGTTTATTCACCTTGCTATTACATTGTTTTTAATCCCATTACCAGCCCATTTATTTTCAGTTTCAACAAATGAATCCGAAATAACTACTAATATATTAACCAAACATTTTGCTATTATTCAGGGCACGATTTATGGAAATGGGCTGCCAAGGGGTACACAAGTGAAAAAAGGGTTGGGAAAAGTTGGTCTAAAGCAATGAGTATTGGTTAATAATATCCAAGTTAGATTTCACTGAGATCCTATCGAGCATTTAAAACATCTCCTTACACCTATACAGTTTAAAATTATTTCCAGACACATTGTTTAATATTCTTCTTTCTATAACATAATTAAATTCTCAAACATGTACATAACCATGACTCAATCTTGGCTAAAGATGCACGGAGGAGGGGTGAAGATAGGACATGAAAATAACATATCGAATGAATTTTTTTATTCATATACTAAACTGGTACAACTGTGCTAAAAGAGATTTGAAACGAGTATTAAATGGAAGAAAAATTATATGTTGACAATTGTAAATGAAAGTTTCATATTATTTTAGTGAATATGTGAAAGTTCTAGAAATTTGAATAAATTCCCTGACTTTACCTTGACCAAACAAATTCTGTTTTCCAGGTCGCTGGACACCTCGTTTTAAGGAGTCAAAAAATAAATTTTTGAGCAGAATGTTGCATCTGTTCATTGCTAAACATGTTTTACTACAGATATTTAACAAAATATTAATTAGCTTTGTAAATTTGAAATACGACACATGGACACGGGAATCAAACCTGGGAGCCTAGGGTTATCATGCCACTGAGCTATCCAGGTTTCATCCTGTACTCAGGGTCATTCTTCACTTATAGTTTACCTGATCCCGAGTTCAGGACGATTCCTGGGGGAGTTCAGTGGTAGAGCATTAACCTGTTAAACCATTATTAACACCACAGACATTTCTAATGAACTCCAAATGACTTGCTACCTGACCCTTGATTTTCGGTAAAATGTGCTGCTCAACAACTAAATTTTGAACCAAATGGGATTTAGAATTAAATACTTCTCAAGAGACAACATTTGAAATATTCTTGTTATAACATAACCTTTCTTTAAAATATAATGAGATTACCTCATAAAGCGAGAGGAGGTTTTCCATACAGAGATATACTAAACATATACGTATCCACTGTCCATTTCCTGTGTTTGTCCTTCATGTTGTTACTTTTACATTTTCTATGTCATTCTTTTAGGAAATTCAAGAGGCATCCATTACCTTTGTCCAGTGGCAGCAGTGTAAAGTGGTAACTGTGTTATTTTCATTGTAAAAGCTAAATTGTGTTAATTCCCATTTATATGTTTCCATCCACCTTTCCTGTTACCTTCTTACAACAAATATAATAAATTGTTATTGAAATGGAAGACCTTAAGTTTTGAATTCCAATAAAAATACGAGCTCAAAGGCATTTTTAAATTTCTTAGTAATTTTTTGATAAAAATAGCTCTACAAAATCTGCACTCATTGAAAGAATTTTTTTTTTAATGTATGGAAAATTATATTTTAGCAAATTATTAATATTCCAATGTGATTATGTAGTTGAGGATATTATACTGAGATCGCTATCAACTTAATGTTCATTTAACGTAAAGAAACTAGTGTGTGATAAAGTTTCACAGAATGTAACATAATAACTAGAGGAAAACCCAGTGTGTGTGTATCTGGACTGGTCAGAAAAAAATTGTTTACCAAATTTAACCTTAAGAATTTAGGAATGATTAGGCTGTAGTTTGTAGCAGTTTATTTTTCCTTTTTCTTTAGTTCTATCAATTTATTTTACTATAAAACTATTTAGCCATTGAGCCACCTAATTTTTATACTGGAATGTTCAGGCTGCAAGTATTTGCAACAGAAGCTTCACTGGAGCTAAAGAACAAAGTGTAACAAGAGACTACGAGGTTTTACAGTTCGCCAACAATCTACACCAAAGAGTCGGCTGTATTCTGTAAATAAACAAATGAAGTACTAAATAGCTGTGTTGACGTTGCTCACAGTTGGCTAACTAGAACACACGGGACATTTCACTTTATGTTAACATAATGTGAAAGCTTTCCACCCCCCCGACAACTCTTTTAAGTTAAACTTACTGCATTGTGATGGCTTCCATTTAAAAACACCAATCACCCGTCTCGATGGTGTAGTTGGCTAACGCGCCAGTCGTGTTGAGCTAGACCACCAAGGACGGGGAGATCGAGGTTCGAATCTCGGTCGGGTGAGAAATAATAATAATAATAATAATAATAATAATAATAATAATAATAATAATAATAATAATAAAAATAAAAACCCCAATCAAAATCCCAGCATTTAACAAAAGATAATTGAGTTGATTGATCAAGTTTTAAGTTGCACACTGTGTAATTAGCTTATCTATGTTGTTTATTCTTTACTTAGCTAGTTAATCAGCATCCAGTTTCAATATTTGTACCCTTTTGAATAAGATATGAAATGTTCCCGACGAGTCATTAGATTAAAATGGCAAAGAATAAATAGGTTTTTTTCCTTCAAAATATAAAAACTGTAACTTTAGTTCAAGGTCAAGTTATTTTAAAACAATAACAAATTAAAGAGCCAGGATTTCAACTAAATTAACAGAAACTTAAAACTGCTTTATGAAATAGATATGTAAAAATTTGGTCAATTCAAAGAAAGGCTCAGAGAAAAAAAAAATCACCAAAACAAATTTTGGCAGTAGGCTTAACTTTACACAGCTGATTTCCATTGCTTGTCCGTAGATTATTGATAGTGAATGGTAATATTCTTTGTATTTTATTATTTTAAGAGCACAAAAACTTTTTAAAACAGAACATAAGACTCATAACTAGAGTTGGGCCTGTGAATCCTTCAAATCTTTTTAAGGATATCCGAGATTTGAGACTCAAATCCTTAGTTGAAAAAAAAAAATTCAAGTGAAATTTTAGAGCTAAAAAAAACTGCTTATTATTGGTTCTGAACCATTTATAAGTATAGGATTTATTTGACAACCTGGCCCCAGACCACTAATTCTACAGGGCGTCTAGCCATACTGTATTTTTAAATTCCCTGACTTTTCCAGAGCCTATTTTCAACTTTTCCAGTCGCTATTATAAACATTATTTTATTAAGATTGCAAATTGATGTAATTATATTTTTAAACAAATACAATTTCTGAAAATGTGACACTATGAAAGGTTTCAGCAAGACATTAGAATATTGGGTAGAGCGGTTTAAGTTAGACTTTAGTGAGATCGAGATATTAAAATATCGCCTTACATAAATACAGTTTAAACGCTAAAGCTGCACGGTAGAGGGATGGAACAATAACATTAAAATCCCATGTGGATTAGTATGTTCAAATGTGTTAAAAGAGATTGCGGTGTACACCAACTGGAAGAAAAATGTTATTTTGACTATTGTAGATAAAATTTGAGTATTTTTTGTGTGAAAATTCCAGAAATTTAATGAAATTCCCTGCCTTTCCAGGTTGATAAACACAAGTTTAACACTTAGCATTTAGTTACAATTGGAATTTATATTTCCTCTTACGTTCATTATTTACAAAATTCAGATTCAACCCATCTCTTCATATCTATGAATCTTGGCAGCGATTTCAAAACAATTTACCAAGGTCTTATAGCTCGGTAAACAATATGTGATGCATATCCGCACCAAAAGGAACAGGATGTATATAGTCACATTCATAAGATTGTAAATTTTTCATTTTGTTTTTATTTAGTGCTCTAAGTCTGTTAAAGAGATATTGTACATCTTATACAATATTATATTATGCATCAAATAATTAAAATTCAATCAACACTTATATACAAGATAAAACCCAAACTATATATTGTTTCGTCTCTCTCTAAATATAACAGTTCCAAAAACTGCCACAGACCGACTGTACACCATTTCAATACATTATATTAATCTATATTTATATATGAGATAGAGACAAATATTTGGAAAAAAAAATATCATGCAAATTACGATCTAGTATTAGAATTAGTTTATCATTTTAAAATAATAAAAAAAACTAACACAGAGAACAAAATATATAGACTATGAGAAATATTTACATCACAACACTGCTACTCTTGACATATATTTATATAAAAGTCTACATTTTGTACTCCTATGTGCACCATTGTGCTGCTATCTGTGAGCAGCACTAAGAAACAACCAACCCCATGAAGGTTGCTTGGATGACTGTAACATGGTTTCACCAGGGAACAATTGTACCAACCAAGTAAAGAAAATTAAGTGGATACAGAACAAACATGTTTGTAATTATGACTATATATGGAAACATTATAGTGTATAATAAGTGACTTTTAAATCTATTTAACTATTTTGAAATAGGTGTTTATAGAGTAAAGACTAAAAAAGTGTTTGAATTTAAAACCAAAACAAAATTTTGTACAAATGATCTTATATCCATGGGAATTTTGATAATTAAGCCCTCATTTTGTAAGGAGGTCCGCTCTGTAAGGTCTTTAAACCTAACAGGCTTTCTGTCAAAATCATGGTATAGGTAGTAGCTAACTAAAACGTTTAAAAAAATGTACAGATGGCCCCAAAAATTATTCTGTTCCTATTTCAATTATTCGTCAACTATATTAACAACTAATTGAGAAGAGCCTCTAAGAGTAAGGACAACTTTAGACCCTCTGTCGCAAAGTTTGTGGGGAGCATGTTAGCTGTCAAGATTAGGAATGAAGTTATTCGGGAAAGAGTTGGGATACAGGGAGTACAAGAGATAGTAGAGGAAGCAAGACTGAGATGGTATGGGCATGTAATGAGGATGTTGGAGTACATGAGATAGTAAGAGGAAGCAAGGGTGAGATGGTATGGACATGTAATGGGGATGGAAAAAGAGAGGATGCCAAGAAAATGTTGGAAATGAACTATGCAGGGAAAAGAGAGGGGAAGAGATAACAGAAAGCGTGCAAGTTAACGGAGGAAGAATGGTGGAAAGATGGAGGCACTTTACGAAATTGACCCGGCCATAGGCTGTTAACAATTAATGATGATGATTATGAAGCAAAAGAATAATTTATCTCGCAAGTAAGGCGTTTAAGAGGACATTGTTCTACTTTATTTTGAACATAAAAAAAAAGTGCTATGCTGACTAAACCCACACATTCGCCCCTATGAACAAAAAATTTGGATGTAAACAAAGTTAAATTTGGAATCAAACTGATGGATTTAATTAACATTTAAAGTTTAGGACACAGGGCACACCTTTACCATAAAAATGTATGTTCAAATGTTCATAATGGAAAACGGTTTGCATGGTATAAACCACTTGATCAGAAGAGAGAAAGAGGATAACTGGACAGTGCCTAGAAGTGTATGAATTTTACTATCACCGACTGTTTGTTTGTAATTGTATTATATTAGGAAGAAGTTACAGGAAAGGTGGATAGAAAAACAATAAAAGGAACAAACACATAATGGCTTAATAGCGAAAAGAAGACAGTTCACACTTTACAAAGAGGTAATGGCGGCCTCTTATGAACTCATCAGGAGCGAGTGTGGAACGCACAACACAACTAAAAAACCCAGTCTAATTGGATTTTTCTCCTCGAAGGAATTTATAATATCCATCAAAAGTGACATGGCTTGATGTATGACTATGCAAAAGAAGATTCAGTAACTTTTAGTAGCTGTCAGAGGCCCTTCCTATGAAACCTGGACTGTACATCCGTGTTTCTACTAAATTTCAAGATAAGTAAACCCCCTTTAATGCAAGCTCGGCTTGAGAGATAACACACTTTACAATTCTTATGCTGCAGCTTGCTCCATCTTGGTAGTTTTGTAGTAGCTTTAGAGTTCCGATGTGCAGAGGTTCTTAGACACATCAATACAGGTGTGATGGTTTTAAACTTTCAAAAATTTGTACTTTTTATTAGTTTGACAGACAAATGAATATTCTAGATGAGAAAGAAGTGTACTCATGAAAATGTCTTGTCAACCAGACAGTAAATTAAAGACAGTGCTGTGGTGCCTGGCAGCTCCTACCTTTCTTTAAATAGAAAGAGTGCAAGTTTTAGATACTTTTCTCCACCTGTGTAGTAAATTTAATAAATTAATTATTCCAACAAACCTGTGGCAAATGGATACATACCTCTTTGATTAGTTATAGAAAATTACAAGTGTTCCCTTTTATATTAAAATTATCACTCTAAAATAAAAGGCGTAAATTGTTTCAAAAAGTGTAGGCTGCCAAATCAATTTTCTAGTTCTGAATCTAATCATAGGTCAGTCAGTTTTATGCACACCCATAGCCCCTTGTGAAATAGTTATAGACTGTACTGTCCTCACCAGAGCCCCTTGGGATGCGTTTTCCCTCCAGTTTCTTGCTTTGTCCAGTTGGTGTAAGTTGTGGATAGTCCAAGGATGGAAAGATAACAGAACCAGTGAGTGTAAGGTACCTTACCTACCTCATTTTACGTTCTAAATCAGAAGACAGCAAAAGACACAACAACCAACATTAGAATGGTTATAATCTTGGTTTGCATAATGAATTTTATTTTTAAATTTGAAAATGAGCTTTTAAAGTAATCAATTTAAATTCATATGAGGCAAGACTAAAGACATAATTAATATGAATAAAACATGTAGCTCTTTCGAAGTTTTCTTTCACGTGCAATAAATCTGCACTCAAGATATTGTAAACAAATTATGATCCCAATACACAAGTAAATTGTAAAATGTAAATAACAGGTTTATTTCTTTTAGTCATAACTTAGTATAGCAGCCCACTTGGAATATTTGGGAGCGAAGGTGAATGTACAATAGCTCACTGCCGTTTCCAATGGAGCAATCCTCCAAGCAACTTGCATGCCTAACCTAAAACATTGGCTGAGATTTCCTGTCCTTGACATAATAAATACATGTGATGAAAAACCCAAGAATTATACACAGAAGGACAAATCAAATCCTTAATTTTGTACATCATTTACATTTATTTGGCCGGCCGGTAAGAGCCATCCATCACTTCCATAGAAAAGACAGTAATTAGTATTTGTATCAGAATTTTTAAAACCTGGCAAGAGAATTCGTCACTCTCATATGAGAATAAGTCAGGACGGCTTTTAACATCCTAGTTTTTTTAGCGCAACACTTACAAGTTTTGAAATTTACCAACAAAACAAGTATACCAATGTTAAAAGGAATAATTTATGCAAATGATGTACAATAATATACTATCAACTAGATTTCGAGAGAGAGAGCTGCAACATATCCTCTATTACTGTCTAGAACAATGTTACAATGAGGTTTGTGTAAAGTGTTTGTAGATAATAAGACTAAAGTTGCTAGAAACAAGTTTCTTCATCTGTTTACAGTAGGAAACATCGACTGATACAAATATAAGCTGTTGCACTATAAACAAGTTTAAGCTGTTCTGAACATTACATCAAAAAGATTATTTACAGTCCATAGGATGCTTCGATGTAGCTACACTTAACAAACTGCGATAGAAATAATATAGCCATCAACATGCCGATTGCAAATAGTAAAAAAGTATGCCTTTAACTGGATAACCTTTCAAAAAACAAATATTGTCAGGTTTATTCGATTGTTTGTACATTTTGAGATAACCAACACACTTGTACAAATCTGGCCATTATTTAAGATCTGGGCAGAGGTAGGGCTGGACAAATTCTCAAGAGTACAATATAATTTTATCATTTTAAATTTACAAGTAGAGCAATCAACCGCAAGTCAACGTAGAGTCACTTAAATTAGGGAAACAATTTGGAGATATTTGTTACAAAAAATAAGTTATTTGTACTTTACCATCAAATAAGTGAATTGTTCAAATTCTTCATAGATACACACATTGAGTGTAACAAGTCTGAAATTAATCAGCAATTCTATATCAAGACAAAAACTGGGATATAAACAATCACTTTTTTAGGCTTTAAAAAATTAATAAAAATAAAGCTAGAGAGATAAAAGTATACGAGACTATCTAGTGAAATTTCCATTCACTTCCAATATGGGTTTTATTCAAAACTTTTCATTTAACTCACTCGTCAAAGTTTAAACGCGTAATAATACAAGACGAAAAACACATTAGCCATTAATAATATGTACATTTTCTTTATACAAAAGCAAGTAAATTGGACAAATATATAGCAGGACATATTTATAAAATAAAGTGAACTTAGAAAGGATAAATTTCTGATTTATTATTTACAAAGAACCATAGTTCAACGAATGAATTAAGAGAGATCAAGAAATAAAAGTGAACTATTTAGGGACGACTAGGTGGGGGATAGTACGCTTTGGCTGCTGCTGCGGTGTAGAATGTGGAGCCCCCTTGAGGATTTGTCGTCCCTCTTGAGGGGGGGACGTTGGATCCTGTCCCAAACGTTCCAAATGGCTGACCGGCGGGCGTGGGCAGCAGGTATGGCTTTTTGCTTGGAGGAGTCGCCCCATACCTAGGTGGGAACCCCCCAAAGTTCGAAGCAGGAGCAGCCTTCATGTAACCTCCTCCAGGGGGCATGTAGCTAGCAGTGTAGACCATAGGAGGATAGCGTGGGGGGTGGCAGAAGTTCTGAGCTGAGGGAGGGTAGGGGAGGGTTAACACAGGGTCAGGTGGGGGATGTGGTGGAGGGGGCGGTGGAGGAGGTGGAGCTTTCTTCTTGATGCCATCCTTCACATTATCCGCATTGGCATCTGGAACAATTCAATATTAAAAGGTCAAATTGCTGTTCCAATAAAACAACAAGAAAAGGACAATACAGCGGGCTGATTAGAGAGGCGCATACTTTGTTTCCTGACACGTTCCTGTTCCTCGTCGTCACTGAGAAACAACCCAAATTCCCGACGCAACCTCTCGGTGAGGTTCTCCCGCTGTCTCTCGACAAGTGTTGGGGCAGAGTTCCACTTCATGTAGTTCAGATCTTCCCCCAAAGCTGCAACAACACCACCACATCAATAACAACTGAGCTAAGGACATAAATCAGGACATGACTCGAAACATGGGGCAAGCATAATATCTATCAATATAGTATTTAGTTGTCCAAGAGATAAGATTTCTTAGATATGGTCCAATTTTCATAGGAGGGATCTTATCTGACAGAAACAGGGTTTTTGTACCGCACCATACCAGCTGTTGGGTTACACTCATATGTAATAATTAAACTAATGTGTTAGGGACGAGAAAGGGTGAGTTTAGAGTAAGTGCACTTGCTATTGTGTAGAGGGAGAGAGGAAAACCATTTAGGAAAGACCACCCTCCTCAGTAAACCCAACAGGGTTTCAAACCCTGATCTCTCCGTCATACCAGCCCAGACTATTACGAGAATGACACCTTAGACCATGCTACCACCAAACAGGATGTTAAAAACGCTACTGCATATAATTTCATATGTACATACGTCAAGTCATGTGATCTGGTGCTGTCACTTTAGATATATATTATCAATACCTATAAAATAACAAATAATATAGAAACATGCTATCTACGTTGACCACAACAAGGCTATTTAATAAAAATGGGCACTGTCAAGAGATTGCCTAAATATTAATAAAGATGCGACGAACTAAAATGTCCACAGAAAATAAATGGATAGCCCAAAATAACTACTTACAGGTTTTAAGAATATTTGTTGCCAAATGTTGATCAGAGCTATTTAGTTTAGTGAGAATAATCCAGTGTGAAAAACAAATAAAAGATATTCTAAAATTGACACACAGAGCCCGAGATAACTATGGGGCAGCCCAAGGGCTCCACAGGGCAGAGTTTGAAAAACACTGATGTAAAGCATGTCTCACAAGATTTTCATAACCTAAACACAAATATTCACCACTAAAAGTAAATAATAAAGCAAGAAAGATTGCCCAACACCATCCTTCAGACTTACAGTATACATAAAATACATTCGTTTTTACTCGTTTATTTTGTGTCTTGAAATTTAAGCCAATTTTGAGCAAAGTATTAAAATTATTACTCTTAATTGCACCATGAGCTTGGCTAGTTTGATGAATTTCAAACAACATGACCCAACTCTCATTTCACGGCTGTTATAATGCTCACTTTTCTTATCCTCCGTGCCTGTGATTGAAACCTCTGTCGTCGGGTAGAGGAGGGGAAGAGAAGAGGGCGTCTCCGTCTCCTCGAGATCTGACGACAGCGTAGAGGAGGAGCTGCTGGTGCTGTTGGAGCGTTGTCGGCCAGTGTACATATCTCCTTCTCCGTCCTGGTCACAGTCGCCACCTTGACCCAGGCCAGCCGTGTCCGAGCCACTATTGCGCTGCTTGCGCTGGCGATACTCTGAGATGGACAGCTGAACAACAAGGACCCACGCTCACTTGTAGTGATAGTTTGAATATCACACACTTTTAACACTCTTTAACATCATGATTAGCAGTTCAGATGCAATTCACACTTTTTTTTTACTTAATGTAGACCCTAGTCTATTTTTTTAATTCTTACAATCAAAAGGGAACCTTTTATTTGGATCAATGGTATTTAGGGACAGATGGAATACTTTTGTGAGTGCAGGAATGAACTTTCGACTTCCTATCTTGGGTGTTTGTTCCTTTTCATGAGCAAAAACTTCACACAATTACAGGCTGTCAAACATTGCAGATATTTTTTGGAATCAATCTTTGGTTGATCAAGGTTGACATGTCTATGATAAGCTCTCAATTATCTGGAGAAGTAGGGGGGGAAATTGGCATTAATTGATAAAACAAGTGAAGTAATGCCTCAAAAGTAAACACTGAATTAGTACAAATAACAAATAGTCATTAGGCTCCTATTACACGGGGCAACTTGTTGCATGAAACTAGTTGACAAAAATGTCAAGAAGCATAGGTTTAAATGAAAGCCATTACACGAGGAAACTTCAGTTGCAAGGTCAGCAATTAGTTGCAGACAGTTTCCATGCTCGAGCTGGGGCATATTTTTAAATGTAACCTATTACACTATGCAACTAATTGCGTGTACGACTGGAACTTCTGGTGGGACACTCCTTCTCGTTTGAGTCTTCTTTTATATTGGTCAGACTTCTGTGCTGAGGGTCTGGGGTTCAATCCTCGGTCCTGGTACAGATTTATCTGATTGCCAAACCCTTCCTTCACCTCTGACAAGACGTGTATTAATCACAACTTGTGAATGTGTGGAATGTCAGGCCTCCACCGTGGTTCGGATTCCACGTTAAACTGCAGGTCCTCCATTTCATCTCACAATCACCCTACCATTACACATTAACGTAAGTGCGTAAAACCCGAACGGGTAGTAAGACGCGGTGATAATAATAATAATATATTGGTCAGCAAATTCATCAAATGATGATTTAGACATGCAAAGGTGATTTTTTTAAAAAAGTGGGATTGTCCACAGATCATCAATGACGTATAGTACAGACTCTTATCCAGTCTTGAAGATAATTGAATTGATCTATCCGTTTAGAATAAAATTTTACAAACTCGTGAACCATATTTTTTACAAAGATTTTAATAAAAACTTATGAAAATAAGCACAATCATTCTATCCTCCATCATAAAACCACAACATATATGGTAACTTTAATTATGTTTCGAGAATATTTCTCAGATTCACTTCAAATTGAAGACTTGGCGTACACCTATATTGTACCATAATTTTTTCCATGGATACTTTGTTTTGATCTGTATCATACCACTATTAAAATTACTAGAAAATGTTTCTTTAGCTTAGTAATTATTTATTGTAAGCTTTTACTCATTCAACCTTAATTTCTGCAAGACTAAATTGTTAGAGATAAATCAAATACAAATTTTAATCCTTTTAAAAAAGTATCTTGTTTACCTTGACTGATTACAGTATGGCCCTAACCTTTACCATAGTGGAAACAAGGTAAGCGTTGTTGAACATCAGGTTAAACGAAGGGTACAATTTTTACTCAAAATAAAACCAAACTAAAAGACCAGTACATAAAACTATTTTGTTTGGGAGATTAATTAAAATTTGGATTCTAATTCTAGATTATTAAGCGAATTAAAAATTTGAATCCAACACATTTATAATTACGACTAAGAGCTTGAAAAGTGAGATTACTTCTACTTTCAAACTAAAATTTTGGATTCGACAATTATGAAACTTCGCCAATAAAAATATTTAAAGTTAAAATTAGAGCTGGGCAGATGCCAAGCATTGGCTGATAATGGTTCATTGGGTAAGCAAGCCTAAGTCCAGCATGGGTTTAACCAATCTTTTGTTAAGGTGCAGCCGAAGGGAGCGCGAGTAATTTTACAGATTTATAGCATTACATTTTTTTGGTCAAAATAAATATTTCTCCAGTATCAATAAAGAGTTTAGTTTTGCACATGCTAATATCAACAGATCTTGAATATCTGTTTATATTAGCTTGTGTTGCTACTGGAGAAATATTTAATTTATTTTGGCCAAAAAATTTCAATTCTATAATAATTGTAAAAATACTTGCGCTCCCTTTGGCTGCGTCTTANCAACATTTTATAATTTCTGAAAAATTGAAAAATGACACCTGGATAAGGGAATCGAAGCTGGGACCTTTGGCTTAGTACGCCAATGCTCTCACCACTGAGCTATCCAGGAATCGTCTTGTGGTCAGGGTCATTCTTCACTCATATTAAGGCAGAGTCTGTGATGGACGTGCATAAATCTTCGGCTACAAGTGTGTGATTTAATTAAGATCACGAGTTATCAGATAATGCAGCCATCTTCGACTTGGTAGTTGGCTTATTGAATTATGAGCTTGTATTGGCTTATGATTTATGAGTGTAGAATGACACTGGGTACGAGACGATTCCAGGATAGCTCAATGCTTAAAACATTGGCGTACTAAGCCAAAGGTCCCGGGTTCGATTCCCGTGTCCAGGTGTCATTTTTCAAAATTCAAAATATAAATTATATCTAGATGGAGTAAACCTCACTAAAAGCATAAATAATAGCTTTGGCTATTTGATTCTTAAATATTTTATAATTAGTTAAATATTCAAACTTTTATTTCGGTTTGGGAATAATTAATATCAATTATTAATCAATTCAACTTCAAATTGAAGAAATTAACTTTGCAGACCCATCATTATTATGAAGGAATAAAATACCTTAAGGTTTAAAGTTTTATTTTGAATTTAATAAAGTTGTTAGCAAGTTGAAAATAAAGGTACATTCTGAATTTAATAGGAAAACCGGTTATTGAAAACTGGAAACTCACATTGCCACAATAGTGGGAAAGATAAGAATTTAATTGGTGTTTACATTGTTAGGTCATTTAATTAACAATGTAAAAAGCAATTACTCGGTAATCCATACGGAAATATTGTTGGAAAACTTTTGATTACGGTTTAGATGAGCTTTATGGTGAATTTTATTTAAGCTCAATAATTTGACCATAATTTAAAGATGTGTTAGATGATATTTACATGTAAATATACAATGGACCGACTTGAGGTAGGCTAACGATGTTGTGTTTAATTCTATCGGAAATCATCAGGGAGGAGTGTGAAACGCGCAACGCAACTTCCTAAAAGAGAGAAAAAAAAAAGAGGGAAGAAAATGGAAAATTGTAAAGAATGATAGGACACTTAGACAGGAACATGTAAAAGGTATAACATAAAGGACAAACACCGGAAAAGGACATTAGATGCATAGAGATACATTATATATTCGCATCCAATATCCTTTTCCTCTGTTTGTCCTTAATGTTATACCTTTTACATGTTCCTGTCTATGTGTCCTATCATTCTTTACAATTTTCCATTCTCTCCCTATTGTTGTTTTTTTGGGTTTCTCTTTTAGGGAAATATCCAAGTGTGTATAAATATGCGTTAGTTGTGCTCTACATTTTTCCTAATATTCTATCATTTTCTTTAATAGAAATTATTACTGTATCGACCAGAGAATAGGCACACACATCAGAAAAATGTAGGCCTCAAAGTGTTTTTAATTTTGAACTTTGAAGCCTACAGTTTTTCTTTATTGTTCCATGAACCTGTTGAACTTACATTTAGGGGTGGTCGGGCTCCCAAAATTTCGGGCAGTAAATCAGGCATCTATAAATCCTGGGCGAGTATTTTTTATGCTCGTATTTTGATCGGGCATCTCAAAAACTTGGTAAATAAATAATATCATGTTAGCACTAACCTCTAATTAAAAAAAAAAGTGTTTAACTGATATTCATAGTTGAATTATTTCAATTCAACTAGTATTAAACAAAGGTAAGTATAATTTTTTATTAATTTGTAAATTATTACAAAACTACGATAGCGTTACAAGTCTACAACATAGCAAAATCAAGATTCCTACGATTTAATTTTCTCTGTCAATGCCAACAACATAACAAATTCAACAATTCCACATTGAGATTTTTAGGCCCTATGCTTGAACTTAATTTAAATTAATTTCCTTTACACATCTTTAATTTATTATTATTAGCCTGATTTGTTAGGATATACATAGAAAAGAACGCATCAAATGAACATTAAATAGGAAACATCCATTTTGATTCAAGTAACACATTTTCGTTTTATGTATGTTCTAAGTTTCGTGCATACTGTTTTCTTTCAATTTGTTTAATATATATTTATTATATTTGTAAGAAGGTACAGGAAAGGTGGATAGAAACATATTAAAGGAACGAACACAATATGGCTTTTACAATGAAAAGAAGAACACAGTTCACACTTTACATTGCTGCCAATGGACAAAGAAGTAATGGTTGCCTCTTAAAGAAATTCGATCGTCACCGCCCAATCCCCCGACCCAGGTTTCATTCTATCGGAACTCATCAGGGAGGAGTGAGAAACGCGCAACGCAACATATTGTGTTCGTTCCTTTTATATGTTTCTATCCAGCTTTCCTGTACCTTCTACCAAATATAATGCATTTGCTTCATATAGCGAAAAGAGGTTTTCCTTATTGAGATTATTATATATCGAAATAGTTTATAATCACCACAACGGATGGTGCGATATGCCACTTAAAATCGACCCTTGATTTTCTGCGTATCTTATTCGTGGCAACACAAAGATAGCTGCCAATACCTTCAAGATTAGTTTATTCAATGCATTATATTTTTACTACTATAAGGAACAAAGTGGATATTTGCCTTATAAATTTTAGCTGCATTGTGTTTATCAAAGCGGCTATTCTTGGGTGAGATAGTTTAGGTGGGGGTACTAAATTCGGAAGTGGTAAAATGCAGACCATATTGAAAACAAATTAAGTGTAAATATTTATTTTTCTCTGCAAGTGATCTCAATTTAACTGTAAATATTTGTTTTTCTCTGCAAGTGATCTCAATTTAACTGTAAATACTATTTTTGTTTTTCTTTTAAGCGATTTTATTTAAACCATATTATTTTTCCTATGAAAATGGTTGCAAATTTGAGGTGCGGCTTCTATTCAGGAGTGACCTATTTTCAGGTCAATACAGGTAGTTAATAAATTACAGGTTGTGCTAAAATGTAAATAAATACTATTTATTAAATAGTAAATAACATTCAATTTAACTTAATAATTTAATATTCTTTTATTGTGCTCCATATGTTTAAAACTTCAAATACTTGTCTTTTGGTTAAATAATTTCATTTCTGAATGTTTATTAATAGTGTTATTTTACATATATACAAATGTAAGTGAAAAGAGGCTAATATGTCTGACAAAGAAATGGTTGATGATCCTACACCTCAACTAAACTTGAGGGCAAGCTGTAGCAGTTTTTCTACAGAAACTACCGCAAATCCACAAAATAGGCCTAGTGATGTTTAGTTGAAGAGGAGATTCCCGTAAAACTCCTATTTGGACATTTTTCCATCAAAATAAGTAAAGATTATACTAAATGCAACAAGTGTAATGTTTCAATCAAGGTTCTACTAGCAGGGTTCTTACAGACATATGAAACATATATTTAAGGACTTTTCAAGGACTAAAACCGTTATTTCCCGTACTGCCTGAAGCTAAACACGTCAATAAAACATAATTATAAACCATATCAAATTTTAAATAGATGGAAAACACTAATTTTTCTCTAAATTTAATGAACAGATAGGATTATAAAAATAGTAATCTATCTTTTGTGTCATATCACTCTACTTGGTTTATTGGTTAGTGCAGCCAATATATATTGTAGTATGGCTAGAACAGGAATATGAGCGCTAAGGTGGATGGGAGATGAACTAATAGCTATTGGCGGGCATTTTAGTTCAAAGCTGTAAATTATAAGTACTTAAAGTGTTGATAGGTAGTCAAATATCTTGAAAGAATTATTACAAATGACGGTTTTAGAGCAACTTATAAAAAAATGGTGAATGCACATGAATTGAAACCTGGAAATTCCAGGACTTTTCAAGACCCAGAGCAATTTAAGGACTTTCCCAGGCTTTGAACAAAGACACATTAAATTCCAGGTCTTTCAAGGACCGTATGAACCCTGTACTAGTCTTCACAGGCACTTAAACCATGCAAGTGGTGGGCTGACAATGCTGCCTGCTTTCCATCACTCAAACCTTTTGTTTTGAAATACTTAGGCCTACCTATTCCTGTCACTCAAGTGGTGAGCAAACAGGTTTTATCAAGTGCTGGAAATGTGTGTACTAGATGAAGGGAGCAATTTCTCGAACAAAATGAAGAGGAACTGGCTATGCTCCAATAGAACTTTCACAAAGCAAAGCGAAATATGCTCTAGTGTTAACTATAAATTCTTGAGCATAAACTAAACATTTTAATTATTATTTAGGTCAAATGTGAATGTTTTAACTTGTAATTTGAAATTTTATAGGCCCGTGACAAAGTTGTTTGCAAAATGAAATGCCCGCCCGAATCTGCCTGTGCCCAAGCCCGCCCAGTTCAAATATTTGCTGCACGACCACATCTACTTTCACTTATGACACTAGGGCCCAAAACTAGTCTGTTTTTTAAATGTTTGTGTAGCTCTTTTTATTGAACATATTTTAACATATTTAGTTATGATAGTATTCAATTTGATAAGTATTCAAAAGCGTTTCGATCCAAACTAAAAAAAACCTGCTTCGCAGATGTCTGTCCGCCCATTGATCAATAACTATAAAAATGGGGCAGATGTGTTTTTAAGAACATATTTAATCTCTGTAATATTTTATTACATTAAAGAATGGGATGATATAGTTAGATATAATATCATGAAAAAATTGTCAGCACACCCTTATTTGTATTTATTTTGTGTCAGTTTTTGAATTGTAGCTAATCAAACAATTGCCAGTTAATAAGACGTGTGATAGTGCACTAATGTATGTAAACATGCGGACCATGCAGTCCCTACCGTTCTAACCTTGCGCTTTGCGGGTTGGGTCGTCGCAGAGCTGTCAACCGAATGTTCCTCTAGTTCTTCCTCCTCTTTTCTACGAATAAATCTCCTGGGCCTGCTCTGTGGCGGGGAGGGACTATGAGGACTGGCTGCCACCATCGGTGGTGTTGCCGTCCTTTCTTCTCCGTGCGGTGGTGGTGAAAGTCTCTCCTTAGCGATGACTTCAGACAGCAGCACAGGTGTGTAGGACCTCCCTGTTCCACCCCCGCCCTCGGGAGATATCGGTCTGATACAACTTCTCGGCATGTAACCAACATCCGGAGAAAACTGCGACAGAGTAACCCTCTCTGTTTTATCGACCATCTTAGATGGTGAAGATGTTGAAACAAGCCCCTCCTCGTCGTTGGCAATATCTTGTGGAGTTGCACTCCTGTCAACGCAAAGTGGGCTCATGGGCCTACTCCTTTTAATGCCGTACTCCTGCAGTAAAGGTGGTGTCGTAGGTCCACTTCTTTTGGCGCCAGCATGTGCAAGCAGTGAAGGAAGTGATGGCGAAGACCCAACCACCTGAGAAAGAGTTTCCTGCACGTGTGCAACTGAAACTTTAGCCTCCTCGGGTGGAGTTAAGGGGGTCTTAGGGTCCTGAGAGCTGTTGGATTGCTCATCCTGCTCAAAACCTCGGCACACATCCTCCTCTGTTCCGTTACTACCCTCCCCTATGTATTCCCGAAGAAGTTTGTCCCTCTTGTGAACGGCAGGAGATGGTTCTGAGGGGGAAGGAGTGGCTTGCTTGTCGTACTCTCCCCTTTCCTCGGCAGAAGCTGAGGCATCGTCTTCTTCGCAACTGACCTGGAATACAAATAGTAGTGAGAAGCTTGTTTGGTACCTATGACTATTACCAGCCCAGCAGAGGTAGTGGACACTTACTGTTAAGTTGTTATGTAGATCATCCTTGCGCTCCTCTGTGGGTGACAAACCCTCGGTTAGTGTCGGGGTGGTGGGGGGTGTGACAGAATGCTCTGAAGACATTGATTCCCGTGCTAGACGACGCTTCTTTAGTGGAGTCACATAGTCTGGACAGGGAGGGGAGCCTGAAACATAACATTACATAAATGTAAAAACCATACAAGCGGAATCCAACTCAACATAATAAAGGTGTGTTGATTGTGTTTCTCACCTGTTCTGGGACTACTGGGGCTGACTCCAGCCTCACCCTCCTCGCTGATAGCCTGCCGCAACCAGCGCTTCTTAGCGGAGCCACCTGGTCGCATTGGCCCCTGACCCTGCACCAAACATTTGTTAGGGGAAAACTGCGCATTGTCAACCTTTAACTCAGATGGGATGGGGGACTGAGTTAGCCATTCATTCATCAACGCCTGTAATAAATAAACAACTTCCTGCTTAACACGAAGAAAATTAACAAAGCAAAAAAACAAAAGAAACAAAAAATCATAATGGGAATCAGGTGATAATATTCTTAATTTTTATGCAGACAATAATTTTAAAATATTTGAGAAAAGGCACCATCAAAGCTTTACAGCCCTGTAAATTAATTCAAGGCAGAAATATGTAAACAATCATATAAATAAAACCATTAATATAAGTAAATGAAAGTGGTCTCAAGCCAAATTATATTGATCAACCATAGCATGAGTTAAGTCCGTCAATGACATGAATTATGCCATTGATCAATTTGAACGTTTGCCACTAACCAATCAGGCCAGGATTGTAAGTTTGGCTTACACCATTATTGAGAGCCTGCTATTGATCAATCACACCAGGATTATATGTCTGCTATTGATCATCAAACCAGGATTGTAGGTCTGCCATTGATCGATCACACCAAAGTTTTAAGCCCGTCACTAATTAATTACGCCAGGGCAGTAAGTGTGGCATTGGTCGCTTACACCAGGGCTGTAAGTATGGCATTGATCAATTATGTCAGGTGTGTAAGTCTGCCATTAGTAAATTCGACCAGGGCTTTCCGCCCACCATTGTTCAATTACACCAGGGTTCTAAGTTTGTCATTAACAGGATTTTAAGCCCGCCATTAATCAATTATGCCAGGGTCGTAAGCCTGCAATTAATCAATTATGCCGGGGTCGTAAGCCTGCAATTAATCAATTATGCCAAGGTCGTAAGCCTGCAATTAATCAATTATGCCGGGGTCGTAAACCTGCAATTAATCAATTATGCCGGGGTCGTAAGTCTGCAATTAATCAATTATGCCAAGGTCGTAAGACTGCAATTAATCAATTATGCCAAGGTCGTAAGACTGCAATTAATCAATTATGCCAAGGTCGTAAGTCTGCAATTAATCAATTATGCCAGGGTCGTAAGTCTGCAATTAATCAATTATGCCAGGGTCGTAAGTCTACAATTAATCAATTATACCAAGGTCATAAGTCTGCAATTAATCAATTATGCCAAGGTCATACGTCTGCAATTAATCAATTATGCCAAGGTCACAGGTCTGCCATTAATAAATTATGCCAGGGTCGCAGGTCTGCCATTAATAAATTATGCCAGGGTCGCAGGTCTGCCATTAATAAATTATGCCAGGGTCGCAGGTCTGCCATTAATAAATTATGCCAGGGTCGTAGGTCTGCCATCAATCAATTTTTCCAAATTTGTATTGATGGAATTCTTGTTTACAAATAGCCTCTTTAGCTAATATTCTTTTAAAGAGTTTATTCAAATGGTTGGCAGAGTTTTTAAAGCCCTCATTGTTTAGTTGGAATCACTAATAGGACTTATAGAAAACTGATCCCCTTTCTTTTAGTTAAATAGAGATTCAAATATGGGACTTATTGAGGAAAGAACTCCTTCAACCATTAGGATTGTCTTTTGCACCTAGATATTTAACAAACAGAAAGTTGTGATCATGAACGTCCTTAAACAAGATCCCGTTGCAAACTCATCCTTGTCCTTTAGATGACTGTTCTGAGCATTCTTTCCTGTATGTGTATTTAAAAATTAAAGTAAATTCTAAGGATGAAAAATAAAAATCCTCTATATTTTTTTTTATAATGGTACAAAAAACAACTCCATATTTATTGTGTTTAGTATTTTACAGGAGTGTGTGAATATTCAATTAGAAACATTGAACAGAATAGCAAGATAGAGTAGTAGTCTCAGTAGTGGCAGTTGGCGCGAGACAAGCAGGCAGATAGATAGATAATCTGGTACTCAAGAGTTAAAAACAAGAGGAAAGGGGGGAATACGATTGTTAGTGAGGAAATCAACAGGAAACTATTGTACTCCTAATTTACCTAGGAAGCCTTTTCAGTGCTGTCTAGGTTTTCAGCTGAGTGGTATTGTTTAGGATCCATCCAAACTTTGGGTTGAGTACTAATCATCACACAAACGTATTAGAAAATGAGAAATATACTTTGAAATAATAGAAACAATGAAAAAATCAAATTATAATCTTGTTTATTAATCACCCCATTATTTTACCCTTTCAAATAATAATAATGTTTTAATGTAAAGAAATATAATCTTTACACTGACCAGTTAAACATTCTCAGTGAAATTTTTAAAATTTAATTTCTCTCAAAAAATTATCATAAAATTAAAAGAATTCAATTTAGATGAAACCTGTTGTCTAAAAAAATTTATCAAAAGTTATTTTCAATTTCCTAAAATCTTGTGTTAAATTGAGATTTTTTTTTATTATTCCAGCTCAAAAAATATTTTGAAGTAATTGTTTGCATTCTGGCAATACTTAAATATAAAACCGCATTTTCAATGGGAAATTACTCATTAATTTTTTTAATTGAAAATGTAAGAAAATCTATTATTTGGTGTTCATTCGAAATGTTGATTTTATTCGCACACCCCTAGAATTTAACTTACCTTCTTGGTCTTTGGGAACTTGAACCCTGGGGCCAGTGGGCCCACTGCTGCGGCCACTAGTAGACAAGCAGAGGAGAGAGGGGTTGGTGGGGTGGAGCCCTGCGAGCTGCTACTTGTGGCTCCGCTGTCACACACAGAGCTGAAGAGTGTGGGGTTAACTCCTCCAGTGGCCTCCACCTGGATGATACAATAACATTACACTACTGTTCAATTAGGGCTTCCAAATTATGTCTTTGAGCAGGGGTGTGTAAAGTCCACCTTTTCAGTTCGAAGAAAACTTGAATCGAATATAATAAATAGTCTCAAAGCTGAATATATTAAATATTCTTAATGTCAAATATTTTTTGTTAGTTGTTACTTGTTTTATGATTAGATTTTTTCAATTATAACTTTATGCACTGAGAATTCTTTTTTGCACAATTATTTGTAATATTTAATTTTAATCAAGTTACTCTCAAAACTTACAAATTCAATTACCTAAGATTTTTTTCACATTAATATTAATGTGAAGTATATAAGATATAGTAGTTAAATTTATCCTGAATTAAATATTTAAGTTGTCAATATTTTAAAGGTGAAGTTTTGTAATTAGCAAAGTCGAGGTTTCAAAGCTTTGTACACCCTTAGTTTGGACAGTTACAAAGTTTCGCCAAGTTTAGTGCCATAAGTAGTTATAAACTTTACAAATTTAATAAGCTTAATTCCAAACAGAGTCAGACCTTGGTTAGAGGGGGTGGTGTGTGAGGTTGGTATGATGACGATGGGTTCTGCTGTGGTGTGGTGGCGTTTGCCAACGCCAAGAGAAGACCAGCAGCAGTAGACAGGCCGCGACCCGGGGAGTCTTGACTTTCCTCTTCTAACGAAGGCTTCTGTGCAGGTTTGGTGGGCGACATGATCTCCTCATCAGAACTACCTTCAGAGTCTATAGAGTTCATGGAATTAAGACGAGTTCGTCTGCGAGTAGCCGATTGCGAGCCACTGTTGGATCGACCTCTACCTCGCCGCCTGTGTAAAAAAAATAATAAAATACACCATCCATCTTCCTGTAACTCTCTCCTGTACCCTCGAGCAATCTCTCTCTTCCCATTCTCTTTTCATGCCTATAGTTCCTTTCTTTCCTTTGCCATCTTGTTCAGTCCCAGTACTCCTAAAGCAATGACAACACATTTTGTGAATTAAATTCTACCAAATTTTATTTTTTATTCACACAATCTTCACCAATTAACTTTTTTTTTAAATCAATAAACAATGTTGCTTTTTCCATCTTCTGATTAAATAACACAAGCTATTCAAAAGCGAATTTGATCTCCATTATTTGAGTTCGCTATAATAGTGCAAGTTACATAAATGGAAATGTTTAGGAGACTTTTTCATTATCTGCGAGTACTCAGATTTTGAGCCGAACTCGTCATTAAGGCTTGGGCTCGAAAGACTATTTTTACATGGTCCCTTTCTAAAATTATAATTTTAGTTGAATTAAAAATTTAGCATTGAAAATTTGTTTTCAAACTTAAAATAATTAAGGTTGTATTGATACGTTCAACTATGAAATTAGCAATAGTTTAGTTACTAGTTAGTTATAGAATTTTGTTGGCTAACCTGTCCAATATTTGACCAAACTTACCACATTAAAAAAAAAAGTAGTTACTATTTCATATTGTCTACTAGAAATATTATTTCAAACATCTTATTTTTTCATTTTAAAGAATTTTATAAGTATAAAAAATTGAATTGAAATAAATTTTGTAATAAGATAATTTCTTGTGAGAGCTCAATTGCGCATAGAAGAATGGAATTGGAACACAAATGATCATGTGCAATTATTACAATAAGGACTAATAAACCAACTATGAAACATTTCAAATTTCTAACTGCTTGTGAATCACACATTTTTATGTAGGTTAAATAAAGTTATGGAAGTACGGTATATTTTGGGGAAATATTATCTCATTAAAATGTTAATTTTACATCTACTTATAAAATTTTACTAACAATTTTCCTTTTTCTCTCTTTAGTGTTTTCTTTTTTAGGAAGTTGCGTTGTGTGTTTCACACTCCCTCCTGATGAGTTCCGATAGAATGAAACCTAGGTGGGGAGGATTGGGTGCTAACGCTAAGATATTCTACGAGAGGCAGTTATTACCTCTTTATCCAATGACAGCAGTGTAAAGTGTGAACTGTGTTCTTTTCATTCTAAAAGCAATATTGTGCCATACCTTTGATGTGTTTCTATCCACCTTTCCTGTATATTCTTCCGAACAAAGTTACTTCTTGTTACTGTTAATGTGATTTTAATTTAGTTTAAAGACATGAGTGTTGAAACCCTTTTAATTATATTTTCTATTATATTTTTATTTGAGTGTTGGTCTTATTTTTAAAGTGTTATTTCTAATTTAAAGAGCAATATTTCCATTTGTGAAACTCTTATTTCAAAAGTATTTACTATTTATTCAATGAATATCATTTTTATTTTAAGGACATATGTTGTTTTGACTGATGACATTTTAAATACTGTATTTACCCGAATATAAGACGATACCTATTTTGAGAACTTGAAATTAGGGGAAAATCTTTTTATTAATTTTTAGAGTAGTTAATTTTTAGTCACTAACAATAAAAATTTAAATAATACTATCACACCAATATTATTCATATGCTGTACATTGATTAAATTGTTATTGCTGCAATGCATATTTTATTCCGAGTAACATCATTATCACATGAATAAATCAATTATTATTACTATTATTATTATTATTATGATGATATTATAAAATATTAAGTTTTAATATAAAACGAATTTAAAACACAACAAAAAACTTTGTCAGTCATCATCCCCTTCACTTGTTGCGTCGTCATCGCTTTCACTTGATTCACGTCCATCATCCTCACTCGAACTCAGATAGTCTTCTGTTCCATCCAAACTGTTGCTTACACAGCACTTCTTGAACGCTTTTATAATGGATTCCGTAGAAATACTAGTCCATGCTGTTTTTATCCACTGACCAAGTTGTCCAACTGAAGGCTTCTTAATGTTGCCACTGGGGGTTAAGGGGCAGTTCCCAGATAACAGCCACTCTTCATATTGGCGTCGGAGATGGTGCTTGAAAGATTTATTTACGGCAACATCAAGCACTTGTAATTGTGAGGTCATGCCTCCTGGAATAACTACTAGGTCTGTGTTTAAAGAGGCTACTTTATTTTTTACCTTTTCCGTAAGATGACCTCTAAAGGCATCAAGGGTTAGTAATCCTCTTTGCCTTAGTAGGGCTCCTGGTCGCCTGTCCCAAACTTCTTGAAGCCACAAAACCATTAGATCCTCCGTCATCCACCCGGTTTCATTACATTTAAAGATTACCCCACTTGGTAGCTGTTCTTTTGGTAAATTCTTCCTTTTTAAAATAACAAATGGTGGTAGCTTCCTGCCATCTGCCAACACTGCCAGCATGACTGTAACACGTAGCTTCTCATTCCCAGATGTTTTAAAAATAACTGATTTAGAACCCTTTCCAGCCACTGTTCTATTAGCAGGCATGTCAAAATACACCGGGGTTTCATCTGCATTTCCCATTTGACCCAACAAATGATGGTGTTTATGCCGTAATTTAATTATGTGCCTTTGATACTGCACGAGCTTCTCTTCATAGTCCACTGGCAACTTCTGGGATAACGACGTTCTCCTTCGTAAGCAGAGCCCTTTCCGCCTCATAAATCTTACTGCCCAACCAACACTTGCTTTAAATTCCTGTCTGGGTATTTTTCTAATAGTTGCCTCTTCCAATGCTTTCATTCGGATACTTTCTACAGAAATTCCAAAACCCTTACGACGGTTTTCTAGAACGAATTCGAGAACAGCTTCATCTAATTCGGGGTGACGCCCCACTTTTGGTCCACGAAAACACTTCCTTGTTGAATGAGCACATTTCAGCAGCTCCTTCATACCCCTCCAACGCCGTACATTTACTTCAGTGATTCCATAATGTCGTGCAGCTTCACTATTGTTAGTTTGTTCGGCGAGATGAACCACTCTTAATTTGAAGTTAGAATCATAACTATTACGATGTTCAACACTTGTTCTGCTCTACACTTCCTTTTTTTTTTCTACGTGGTCACCCATTGACTTTAACTTACTTTGACCTTTCTGCAATGAAATAAACTAAATTTTAAAACCAAAGTCTTGTAAAGAACACGTTTTAGAACCACAACTCATAATATGCCAAGCGTCGCCATGCTAATTTATCAACAACTAGTGAAGTCGTGAAGTTGTTAAAAAGTATCGCTGTATCGGGTTTGCTGTAGTACTTCATAGCGATATATCGATAGTAACTATTCGATATATTTTTCCGGACGCTTTGTGAAATATCGTGAATGATAAGGTTTAATTATATTTGCGTGTTTAGAATGTTATGAAAATGCATTGTATATGACTATTCATGACTAGTTACTTCCTCTTTTATTTTCCGCGTTGGTGTTAAAACTATACATTGCGTTAGTTGTAATGTTTAGGTACGCCATCTTGTCGACTATTTTTACAAATGGATCGAAGATAACAACTGCGATTTAGATGGTGGAACGATAATAGTCGATAGGGAGTGGTTAGAAATCAACCAGTGACAATGCGCCACCACCATTACAGCATTCCTTCACTAAATCACATGAAAGTGTCGGGTATTTTTTAGGCCTACAACCGCGTGGAAAACACAATTTACAATTAATTTTTTTTGCTATAAGATTTTTATTCTGTATTTATTCGTTGCTTTACCATCATTTTAACTATTTTAAGTTTCTATTATATTTATTGAGCTATGAAAGTAGCCAACATGGACGTCCTTAGCACAATACATCGTAATTGCCGAAAACAACACACATAAAATATTTAAATATGTGAATATCTGCTAAAACTAAAAAAAAAATGCTGGTTTGTGTTAGAATTTAAACAAGAACATGCCTTTTCTTTGTAAAATAAACGTATATCGGTATGATACAACATAAAAATGTTGACCTTATACCAACATTTTTCTTCATGCGCGAATATAAGACGACCCCCAACTTTTCGAGGTCGAAAACTGAAAATAAGCCTCGTCTTATATTCGGGTGAATACGGTATACTACTTTACTTTTAAAATAAGCAAATATATACTTTAACATTAAAAAAAATCATGAATAACTCAAAGTTGGGAGCTTTTTGAAATACTTGACAAACGTTTGTCTCGAATGAAAAACCCAAGTTCGCTGTTCCCTACAAAAACACTGGGGCTCTTTACGCATCCTTATCACAAGAAACCAATTAGCAACAGCGGTTCTTAATTATGTATAAAATTACTTTTTCTTTCGTGGTCTTTCCGCTGATGGTTTCTTTGACTCATGATGAGCCTGGGCGCGCGGTGGTTCCGACTCTCGGCGCTGCGGAGGTCTGCTTTGACTGCCTTCCTTCTTTTGCGACTGCTGTTCCATACGCTCAATGGCTTTCAATATGGCTGCCATTTTGCGGTCTTCACGGCTCTGTGGGAAAAACAAGGTTTTTTTTAAAATATGATACACACTTAATAAATTAGAGTATGGAAGAGTAATGCAATTAAAAACATGATTGTGTAAGGAAGTATTTTCAACACTATAGGGGTGTGCAAAGTACAATTTTTTCTATTCGAATTCAATGAAATGTTTCAAAAAGGCAAATTGAAGATTGAGGTTATTTAAATATTATTAGATTGCATTTTTTTATAGCTTGTTACCCTAAGCTGATAAATCAAGTCATTATCACATGTAATTTGATTACTAAGTAATTTGTATCAAACTAAAGTTAATATTTCATATACATTTAGCAGCCTTGCCTAAAAAGAGTAGTATATAGCCCTAGTAAGATATTTACTTTGAAGCTGAATTGTAGCTGTTAAAACACAACCATAGTCAAAAGTATGTGAAACTTTCCACACACCAAATAAATAAAGTTTACAAAGACAAACCAATTTTTTGTTGGAGTCTTCTGAATGACTGTTTGTAGAAGCTGTGGTCGTATCTGTAAGAGGATGATTGGTGATGGAAGCTGTACCAGTGGAAGGAGGACTGCTGGTATTGATAGCAGGGGATATTGTGGCAGTAGTGGATGATGCGAGCTCTCTACTCGCCTCAGTGCTGCTCCTGGTGGTTGCTCTCTCAGTAATCACACTTGTTAACTCTTCAGGAGAGTAGGCTCGCTCACGTTGTTTGTTAGGTGAGCGGAGGTGGGTAGAACTTCTTCTTGTGATTGGGGTAGATTGTTTGACAGGGGTAGAAGGTTTAGCTGTAGTCAAAGGTTTGAGTGAAGCAGAAGGTTTGACTGGAGGTGAGGGCTTGACAGGAGCCAAGGGTTTGACAGGAGCCAAAGGTTTGACAGCAGCTGAAGGTTTCGCTGAAGCCGAAAGTTTGATTGGAACAGAAGGTTTAGTCGGAGCCGATGGTTTGACAGAAACTGGGGGTTTGACTGAAGCCAAGGATTTGACTGGAGTTGGGGGCTTGGATGGAGGCGAAAGTTTGGCTGGAGCTGAAGGTTTGGCTAGAGCGGAGAGTTTGGTTGGAGCTGAGAGCTTGGCTGGAGCTGAGAGCTTGGCTGGAGCGGAGATTTTGGCTGGAGCGGAGATTTTGGCTGGAGCAGAGAGTTTTACTTGTGGTTGTGGAGGGGGTGGCGGTAGTGGGACACTGGAAACGGGGTTAAGCTGATGGGAAGGGCTGCTATCCACTCTCTCTTCTGTTGACATTCGTCTTACACGTCTTCGCCTTTCTCTCCTTCCTCTAAACAGACAAAGAACGTACACAGATTAGTGCTGATAATAAAACACACCGACGAGAAACACAAATCATAAAGTTAAATTTATATCTCGGTTAGGAAAACCTCTTTTCGCTTTATGAGGTAAATGTATTATATTTGGAAGAAGGTACAGGGAAGGACATTTTACTTTCCCTCCTGAGGAATTCCAAGCAAATGTAGCCTATTCTCGCCCCTTCTAACATGAAACTGATGCGTTATAGACCAGCCGTGTCAGACCTATGGCCCTATCCATGATTTTGTGCGGCCCGTGAACCAATATACAATGTGGCCAGACTCTTCTTTACACCATTGGTGAAAGCTATTCTTTGTCATATTTAATTGTGTCAAGTTCAAAACCTTTCGAAGAGGGTCCACTTTATTGCTTAATAGTAACCGAAACCGATTCTTGAAAAGAATAGAGGGTTTATCTTAGTGTTTTATTCCTTTAATTTAATTTTGTAATAAAAAGGTACCAAGTAAAAGTTAATTTTAATTAAATTAGTACAAATTATCATAAATAATAACATATAATGTTAATAAATAAACTAACATATTTTTTTATTCTACTTTGTATATCAACTCAAGAATTATTGTACTAAAGTAAAACTCGTGTTAAAAAGTCATGTTTGAGGTTGTAGGTTAACTAAATGTTACCAAAACTAAGAGAGCACAATTTGATCATCACATACTCTGACATGATCGCCTCGTGGGCCCCATTCTTCTTGCAATTCTGTACCCGGCACTCGCGGAGATTACCGCAAGCACAGGGCATTCTGGGTAGACCTGTTGACTCGTGGTATTGTTCATGGCTGATAGTTATCTCAGAGTTTTTATCCAGCTTCCCTATAGCAACGAGGTAGAGATGTAGCGTCCCCTTCTCGATACAGTGCCTCACCTGGACATATACAACATTTATATAAACTCAGGTTAGTCAACCATTTATGAGCCATTAGAATAAGACAAGGTTGTAGACAAAACTGGTGTGTGTTGTCCAGCAAAACTATATTTTAAAATCCTCAGATTTTTAAGAGCCAATTTGTTTTTACATCCACTAGATATTATATTAAGGATGTGCATGACTTAAATATATCTAAAGAATTAAAAAAAAAATCTTTATCTCGACTTGAAAGTTAAAAATGAATCTCATAAAATTCAAGAAATTTGGCCTAATATTAAAATAATAGTATAATAGCAATGATTATTAGACAGTAAATAATGACTCTAAGGAATAAAAAAAAACTGAAATTTATTTTTTCTATTAACACCATAATAGCCCAAAAATATGCATTTCCTCCCCAAAAACAGCTTTCAGAAAGGTTTTGGTTGTACATATTGTATCTCAATAAGCCAATTTTGACATTATAAGCTGCTACATTATAAAATTAAATTATAAATGGTATACATTACAACAATCCCTAATTTATTAATTGAATTTAAAATGTGTATGAGTCATATCTAAAGTGTTTGAATGAATTATAAGTAGAGATATAAAATTCTACTGTTTTCATGTGATTTGCAAGCATTTAAGTTTATTTCTAAATAAACACAATTTCTTTGTATTCAGCAAGTACCCCGTCATGCAATATAATTTTCAACACGATAGCACTGGTATTACTTTATGCACTAATTAATTACTTGTAAAATGTTTTATTGGACAAGTGTTTGTAGAATTGTGTGTTATTCTAACAAATCTAATAGTAACACGCAAATCAATTTCTTCAGATAGTTATCATATAAATACTAATTTTTATTGTATAAAAAAAGCACAGAATGGCTATAATTGAAGATAAATGGAGTATTTTAGCTGCCAATATTTTTATTGGCAAAACTTCCAACCCAAACCGGTTTCCAAGCTAAGTCGAAGCCAAACCAAATCGAAGTTTCGCACACCCCTAGGAGAGATTTTAAAGATATAAAGTAGATCACGGGATATATGATATTGAGTTTGTCATTGCTAAGTGTGAAATGTTTTGTGCATATTTTTATGTGATTTTCCTCTGAATATGTTAAAAAATAGTTAAATACACAATATGTACAAAAAACGAATAATTTTATACTATTTATTTTTAATGAATACTAATTCGACTCACATTTACATATATGATAACATCATTTTCAGCATATAATATCACTTTTTGAGAAAAATAACACCACTTTGTCCCAAAAAATAGCCTCTTACTATAAGATAATCCAACGTAAGCGCCAGGCAAAATGTCAAAAGGAACTTTAGCACTATATAAATTAGGTATATATTTACTTAAACATAATTTACTTTTTTCTACTTTCAAATGAAGATGTCTCGACTCATTCTCTCCTCTTGATGTACTATGTCTATATAGCATTAATATTAAAATAGGACACACCCTAAAAATATGATCAATTGAAAGGGTGTGTAGTTGGGGGGGGATATTTATGCCTAAAAATGAATCCACTTGAGAAATAGACATGTCTTAATCATTAGTCAAGAGATAATACCCATGATTTGCAATGCATAACCAAGCCTAGTTAACACACACACCTCATATGGGACATTAAAAGATCACCTCATACCAGAACAGTTTAAAATAATTGTGAGACACAAAATACTTTTTTAGTGTATTTTCTCTCTCGAATTTTTGCACTTAAGTAACAATAACTCAATTGTGGCTAAGGATGTGAGGTAGAGAAGTGTGGAAAGATGACATTTTAATCCCATGATGAATTTTGAGACATGTATACTCAACACGGGCAACTGTGTCAAAAGAGATTCGTGGTGATTATTTATAACGGGAAGATTTTTTCTTTTAAATACTGTAAATAAAAGTGGCTGTAAAAATGGCAAAAATCTGATCACAGTGATCACTCACCTCGGCGTTTGGTTGGCAGGATCTCCGGACAAACCTCGCGTCGTTGCCATACGTCGTGGTGTCCACGCACACCTCTGTGCCTTCTTTAGGCAGGCGGTAGAAGAAAATGTAAGGGCCAGGGGGAAGCCTATTTCTCCTGTTGTTGGGCACAGCAGGAAAGCCGTGGTGGTTGGTGCCCCCCAGTTGGGCGGAAAGCATGTACTTGCCACGCAGCTCAATGATTGGCTGATTCGACGACAAATGAGCAGTGGCTATAAGTATCTGTGAGGATAATAAGCAATTTTTATCCACTGGAGTTAAAATTATCCACAAGCTATGACCCAAGTTTCCTTGCTCTAAAATAGGACAGGGGTGGATTTCAAGGTCAACACTTTGTCAGCACATGACAAGAGAAATAGGAATTGTGAAAGAATGAGAACCGGGGGGGAGACAACACTAATTTATGGATACTGCACTGCTACAATAATTTCTCACCTTAATTACATGTTTTATCAAATATTTTTGTTATAATTTAATGATGCTAAAATATTTATTTTGTCATTTATCATTACAATTCATTTAAAGTGTAATATTTAAAATAAAATGCATAGTAAATGTTAGCTACTTGTCACGTAAAAGATGAAAACAAATAAAAAGAATCTTTGCCTTTGAATAAGTTTGTGCTAATTCTGAAATAATCTTGATAAGTGATTATTGATTAATTAATAATAGTTTATGCTCACAGTTGAGAATTTTGAATTTATATCGTTGAGGTCCAAGACACTACCTTGAGGAATACATTAAGCTCCTATATGATAAGAGCATAGTGGAATACCCCAAGGAAAGCTTGATAAATTACAGAGTAAATAAAGCATACATAAAACAGAACCAACTCTACTGCTATTTTTTAAAGGTCAATTTTCAAAAATTTAACTTATGTTTAATGTGACTTGAATATGTGAAAAATAAAAGTTTATATGTTGTCTATTATGATTGTTTTTTATGGGTTGGATTCCTTATCAATCGAATATCCTTAATTTGTATATTTTTTTAAACTTGTTTACTCCTGATATAATAAAACACGGAAGTCTCACCCTTAATCCAGTGGTGAGAATGGAGACACGGCATTTGGGTACAGGAGGTACACTCCCTAGTTTGAGATCCGAGTGGATACCGTTAACCTTGACACTGGAAATGCGGGCCCGCAGTTCTGGGGAGTAGTGATTGGTCACTGCCTCCTCGTAGTGGTCGATCCACTGTCGCAGCTCCTGCATTGGGGTGGGTCTGTCATCGTCACTGTCATCATCACTGACCACCGGGCGGCTCTTGCTCTGAAATACAACAAATTAACAGTCAATATATTTTTAAGAAAAACCCCTTTTTGAGGTACTTTTTGCTATGCATGGAAGGAGTATTTTTATTTAGAACCGCGTCTTACTACCCGGTCTGGTTATATGCTAAGTACTAATTAAGCTAAAGGGTTAGGGATTGGGAAGGTTGAATTTAGAGGAAGTGAACCCGCATTTGCATGGAAGGAGAGTGAAACCCATTTAAGGTAAAACCACCCCCCAGTTCACCTGACCGAGATTAAAACCTAAAACTCCCAGTCCTCGGAAGTTTAGCTCAACATGAAACTAACATGTCAAGGCGGTTATGGAAGAAGTAGGGATATGCGAAGCTTTGAATTGGCTTTGAAACAAATTCCGGATTCGACAATTACAAATCTTTGTCAATAAAAACTATTAACAGCTAAATTACTCAATTTATGCCCAATTGTTGCTATTCAAAGCTGTTATAGTATATTAAAATGAAATTTGTAGGGGTGTGTGGACATCCAAATCTTCGACTTCGATTCAAAAGTAAAATTTTGGTTTTGACATATACGAAGCCTCGACATAAAAAATATTTAAAGTTAAAAATCCCATTTATGTATATTTTTTTCATTTTTTGATTATATTTTTGTCACAAATTAGTGTTCACATAAAAATTATCTAAGGTAATCGAATTGCATGTGGTGATAATTGCTTAGTTTTATCATTTCAAGACAAAATATATTAACTATGTTTGAAATATAGCATTTTGTAAATTATATTTAATACCTAAATTTACAAAGTTATGCAGGGTATAATATTTTTATTAACATAAAATAATTTTTTTAAATATTCAAACTTCTCTTCAGATTAGGGTATGTTTCATATCATTCAAATGGAAATAGTGGAATTAGCACACCCGTAGAAAAAAGGTACAACAAAGAGAATATTTAGAATAGAGACTTGCTAAATCATGGTTTGACACACCTTAGTGATACTGAAACAGAAATTGTTCAGAAAACACTAAACACACAAGCACATTTATATATAGAAAAAAATATTTCTCTGCCACAGGCAGTTTCCTCAGGTTAGAAGAGTAAATAGACGCCATTGGTTGAGAAGCAGTCAACCTTGCGGTCTAATTAAAGCTTTAGATTCTAGTGTGTGATATAAACTATTTATATTTTAGTTTCACTATGGTAAAAGTGAAGCAGACACGTCCTTAGGAGGAACTGTCTTCTGTACAACGTCATAGAAGGAAAGGTTGAGGGAAAAAGGAGCTTAGGAAGGAGGATTCAAAGGAGCTGAAGGAGGCATTGGCGGTCTAAGTTCACTGACAAAAGGAATGGACCTGTCATAAGACAGAACACCTAATAATAAGTTAAATGCTCTAACCATGCCTACTAATTAAAATTAGGTAATACAAGATCTTAGAATTCCTTAGGATATTCGAGATTTGAGATTCAGATCCTTAAAAAAGAGTTTTTCTTCTTTAATTTTTCAAGTAAACTTTATTTTAGAGCTCTAATAGTGGTTCAGAACCAATTATAATAATTATAGGAGCTCAATAACCAAACCCCAGACCAGTAATTTAACACTTAACAGGATGTATGAATGTTATAATGAATAGATTATAAGAAAGAGTGTTAACATTTAGTACCTGTTCCTGTCATTCTTTACAATTTTACTTTTCTCCCCTTTTGTGTTGCTTGGTTTCCTCTTTAAGGAAGTTGTGTTGCGCGTTTCACACTCCTCCCTGGTAGGTTCCGATATAAAGAAACCTAGGTCAAGGGATTGGGTGGTAACGATAGATTTTCTTCAAGAGCCAGCCATCAACTCTCTGTCCAGTGACAGTATTGCAAAGTGTGAACTGGGTTCTTATTTTCATTGTAAAGCCATGTTGTGTTCGTTCTTTTAAAATGTTTCGATCTGTATTTCCTGTACCTTCTTTCAAATATATTCCTATTTTTTTGTTCTATTATATTTATACGTTATTTTACGTTAATAGATTTTTTCCAAGATTCGGATTTGAGATTTGAATTCGTAAAGTAGTGGTGGCTTCAACCGAACCCTAATTAAAACCTTTATCTCTTCACTAATTAGTATATTTGTATGAACATCACCAACCTTCCTTCTCATGGTGGGAGCTTTCTTCGTTTCTTTGCCGCTTGTGTCCTTCTTGCGTGCCTGTCCTATACTCGCCCTCCTCTGCTCCTTCGCGGACTCCCTGCGCTGGCGTTGCTTGCCAGCCATTACACCGCCATTACTACTGGCGGCAGCCAGCTTCTTGCCAGTAGAGGGGATGGGTTTGTGGAAACTACTGGGCGCTGGCTCGCTCTTCCGACGACTNGACCGACCGCTTCTTCCCGGACACACTGCCAACTGCGCGGCCTGCAAAGTTAAGCACCGCAGACATGTTATTCATTGCCAGGAAATAAATTGCCATGGTTGATACAACTTAAAAATAGCTGTGTGTAAGTAATTTTTTTCAATTCAAGTCCAGTTCAAACGAAGTTTGCATAAAAACTTTTTTTTTTCAATTTTGAGTAATAAGAGTTCTATGCTATAAATATTTCAAATTAAACTTTAATAAAGATTCGAGTTTAAACCATAAACACAAACATACATTTTTTAAGGAAGAGGTTTATGTTTTCGTGAAAGAAAAAAAGTGACCATACATAATCAAATTTTAAAATAATTTTAATCTAGTTGTAAAAGTTATAATTTTTTAAATCATACAAAAGACAATATTGAGTGGCCCTATCAGCTTTGAAATAATATCTCAAAATTTAATCAGAGTTTTTGAGATAAAATAAAAAAATTCTAGTACTTAAATCTTTTCGAGTTTATTAAAAATCCTTGAACCGAGTTTTAAAAAACAAAACTCAACTTGAACTAGAATTCTGAGTACTGACCCTCCACTAAATAAAAAGTAACACTAAACATTGAAAAGAGGCTGGCAGGGCAATCACTACACACTTAACAGAAAACTGTAGGCCACAATTAATACACAATAAACACTAATTATGTAATTATATATACGTCCCCTTCTTCAACACAAGAGAGTAGAACACATATTGGACTATGGCAGTCTTGCCCTTATATCCTTTTTTTAATGTTTAATTTAAAATAATTGTTAGATGCCATTTTTTATTTGAATAAAAGTAACACTTTTAGAGACATAGACATTTCACAAGATGTGTTTTCACAAATATTTAGTTAAAACATTAAAAATACCATCAAAATATATTTAAATAAGTAACTTTTAAAGTCAATGGTATCAATTTTGAATTAATAATACATTAAACCCAACACAAAATTGTCACTAAATTTATTACTTGACTTTTTAAATGAAAATTCTGGTCAATTGTTTCTTTAAATGAAACTTATCTATAACATTCCTATTAAAAAAAGTTCCCCAGCCTAAGAAATGTATTTATCTCAACTAAAGAACACAGGTGAAGTAAATTAAAGCGGCCATATTGTGACCAAAACAAAATATTTAAAAACACAAAAGAGAATGCTATATCTTTAACCTACTTTATGGTTTGTTTGTTACAGACAAATTTTAGTCGTAGTATATGTTGCAACATACCACTTAAATAAAGATTTAGTTATTACAATTTTTAAGCTAAAATAAATATTTTACTTACAAACTTTTTATACCGGGTTATCATTATTTTTTTATTTAACGAAATTCAATCATTTCCTCTACAATATTTCAAGTTCTCTAGCAATTCCTAAAAGTAGTTCATGTCAACTTAGAAAATGCTCCGCTAGTGTTAAAAGTACAAGGTAACCCTGCTAGCTGATAACGAGCTATCATGTTTAAATAAACAGTGATAAGGACAATAATAGATAATCTTCCACAGGTTGTTTATATCTAAAATCAATACCATGTGTACCACAATAACATATGTGGCCAGGCAGCCATAAGATCATTTACTATACTATAATGGTGAAAAATAAGATTAGATATTATATGCTATTTTTAAAAAAAAGTCAGAATCCTGTTAAGAAGAAGTTTCGAAAATAATAATATTGAAAGCTTAAACAAACATTTATGTTATAGTTATGTTATTTCGTGATGTTAGATACTCTCCGGTTATACCGAAATGTGACATTCTAACCTTGATGGATTACACTATGGCCCTAGCCAATAACAGGGTTATTACAGACATATGAAACACAACATAAATTTAAAAACTTTTTAAGGACTAAAACTATTATTTATCATACTGCCTAAAGCTAAACATGTCAATAAAAAAAATTATAAACCGCATCAAATTTTAAAAAGAAGGAAAACAATAACTTTTCATTAAATTTAATCAAGATATAGGACTATAAAATAGTAATTTAACATTGTTGTCATTTACTTCACTCTCCTTGGTTTATTGGTTAGTCCAGCCATTCTAGATTCAGTATATATTGTAGTATGGCCAGAACAGGAATTTGAGCGGTAGGGTGGATGGGAAATGAACTAATAACTATCGGCGGGCATTTTAGTGCAAAACTGTGACTTTAGGTAGTCAGATATCATAAAATAATTATTACAAATTACAGTTTTAAAGCAACTTATAAAAAAATGGTGAATGCATATGAAATGAGATTTTTAAATATAGGAAATTAAGGAAAACAACATTGTATTTCATCGACAGTAGCGCTAATGTATTTGTCGGAGAAATTAACACGGTTTCCCCTTACCCATATAGAGATACAATCCCATGGGCACGACTATTTCTGAGCTGATGATGAGATAGCAAATAAAACAAAAGAAGCGGGAAGCTGTAAAGTAAACAGCAGACAACAGCTAACGCTTGATAAAAAAGTATGCGCTAGATATTTACTGCCCCAGTGCTTCTTAAATCACGGTCTTTACAGCCATTCTTCACAACCATTTAAAAAATTAATATTGAAACCTGGAAATTTCAGCACTTTTCAAGTCCATAGCAATTTAAAGAGCTTACCAGGACTTGAACAGACACACATTAAATTCCAGGTCATTCAAGGACCTTATGAACCTTGCAATAAGCTTCACCATAGTGTAATATAAGCTTAATACCTAAATAAATGTCACACGACAAAAATATGAACTAGTTAAATCGCATTTATATATTAGCTCTGAATGTTAAGCTTGTATTGGGGTTGTGTGAAGTCACCTTCTTTAATTCAACGTGAATTTGAATCAAATATACTAAATATTCTTAAAGCAGAATTAGCGTTCGATTTTTTAAATTTGCTTTGCATTAAAAAAAAATATTATAGTTATTTTAGCATCACGCCTTAGTAACCGACCAGGTTATATGCTTATATTGTTTCTTTATTGTCTAAAATTTATTTGGAAAATGTTTATTGCACAATTTTTTAAAAATATTTAGGGTTATTTTGGTAAAGCCAGTATTATCGAAAATTTAAATTCATTAATTTCAAATTTCTTTTGAATGTATATTAATTTCAAATTTCTTTTGAATGTATATTAATTTCAAATTTCTTTTGAATGTATATTAATTTTTAAGGCCGGCGCTCAGTCAGAAGTGTCTGTCTACTACGCTATGGGTACCGGGTATGTTTCCCGGCATCGCTGAGAAATTCATCACTGTTGCAATGTGGGTTAAATGATAAATTAAAGGCCGGGGATTGGATGTTGTGCCTGTATAAGTTAGATCATGAGACATATGAAGCTACGAAAGGCCTAGCAAGCCGGCAGTGGAAAATATAATATGGCTTGAATAAAAAACACAGGCTGGTAAAAGGGATGGATGTATAAAAAAAATAACAATAAACTCTGGATTTAAAAAAATGAACTTGGCACACCCCTTCCTATTTGCTTACCAATGGCAGCAAAGTCTGGCGAAGAGGAGCTTGTGCTGTCTGTAGAGCTGTCTAGATGCAGCAGTTCCTCCCTCTTGCGTAGCTGCAGCGTACGAGCGCGTTGCTTGTCTACCTTCCTGGGCTGGCAACGTTCGCAAGAGTACAGCTCTGGGATATTGTTTCGGTCAATCTCCATGCAGTCCACATGCTGCCACACGCTGGAACATTACATTCACACAATGAGGGATATGCCACACTCGAAAATAACTCAACCGTCTCACAAAGGTTAAAAAAGAATCTCGAAACTTAAGAGAAATTTGAAAAAGATTAAAAAGGCAAATAACTTGCCAAAGAAATGTACAAACCAAGACATGAATTAATTATTTATAATAATATCGTGATTAAAAAATAGGGTGCACTTTTACCCCAAAAACCGCCTTCATTCAGAAATGTTTTGGTTATAAATACTGTCCATCATTATAAACTGTTACACTACCAAATGAAATAGGTATATATTGCAAATACCAAAATGCATTTAAAATGTGATGTGCATGAAGTATTTAAACGAACTATAAGATTATCCAAAAGTCAAAACAAACTTTACCACTCTATAAACTATATACTTTGATGAACACAATTATTTACATTTTTGCACTTTAAAAGGAAATTTTCTCGTCTCCACCTTGTATCTCGAATTTAAAGAGTAGTTCTTGTACAGCCTTTCACACGTTTGTTATGAAAAATGTGATGAGAGAAATCAGCCTTTTTAGTTTCGAGACAGCACTAATAGTTAGAGACGTGCAGAAAGTGAGTTTATTTTTAGGGGAAAGCAATGTTCTTAAAAGCTGAAAGTAATATTATTTACATAAATAAGAGTCAAATTAGTATTCGTTTAAAAAAAACTAGGATAAAACTGACTACATTTTTCGTTCATATTGTGTATTTAACTATTTATTAACATATTCAGAGAAAATTCAAATATAAATACACACAAAGCATTTCACGTTCAGTACCGTCAAACTCAATATCTCAATATCATTACCTTCGAGTCTTACGAATAGCAATATTGAAATAATCGATTATCAACTTAGGCTTAGACCAAACAATAATATTATTACTACTACTACTAGCACTGCGTCTTACTACCCATTCGGGTTACACGCACTTACGCTAATGTGTAATGGTAGGGTGATTGTGAAATGAAATGGAGGACCTACAGTTTAACGTGGGATCCGAACCACGGTGGAGGCCTGGCATTCCACACATTCACAAGTTGTGATTAATACAAGTCTTGTCAGAGGTGAAGGAAGGGTTTGGGAATCAGATAAACCTGTGCCAGGACCGAGGATTGAACCCCGGACCCCCAGCACAGAAGTCCGACACCTTACCCCTAGACCACCAAGTCACCTAACAATATTTAATACCGAAACAAGTCATCATAGAAGACTAAACTACCATCAAATAAGGAGAAGGGAATAAAAACTAGAACGATATAATGTAGCCAAACATGATCACCTGTAGCAAGGTTCATATTTATTAATGTCCTTGCTTGGACCAAGATTGAAATCTTTTGAAGGCTGTAAACAATTAAATATGTTAAATTTAATAATTCATTATTTGTTTTTAAACCTATTTTGAACATTGTGAATGGTTGAATTTTTAATATTGTTGTGAAATAATTGAAAAAGTAATTAAAAATAGCACAACTAAAATTCAATTTGATTATACCCCTCACTATCCCCAAACCATTTTAGGAGTTAACCATGTTGAATACTCAAAAGTGATATCAAGGAATCAAGTATCACATCGAGCCACAGCTAGGTAGTTATTTTTACCGATAACCTAAAAAATAACTTAAAATCTGCGAAAATAGCCAAATGTCCTGTGATCTGTGTTATACACTTGAAATCCATGAAAATGGATAAAATCTGTAAGAAAGGCAGCCTTGCACTATTGTATTTATATTAAATAAAGATGTAAAATGCTACAGTTTGATGTAGACCCAACCCAATCCTTAGTTTGTAATTTTAAGATGACCCATTGATTTTGAAGCTACAAATTTGGGAAGAAACCTTGTTTTAGATTCATATAAATACAATATTTCCGCCAACGTTTGAAAATTAGGCTTTTATTAGAAAAAAACTCACAAGCATTTGTCACAGCAGATCATGTAGCCGTCGTCATGTTGGAAATCACTGAAACAAATAAACCAGAGTTAATATTGGTATATTATTGCTAAGAAATAGGGTTGAAAAAATATTTTAAGAACTTGAATCCAAAATCTGAAACTTGTAAGAAATTAAGAATATAAAAAAGCGATAAAAATATAATATAAAATTGAAATATTAACTAAATGTTGTAATTTTTTGTTTTGGTGTATAGTAATTATAACTTTCATATATTCAGTTAAGTGTTAATTTACTGGTCTGGGGTCTGGCTGTTAAGTTTGTCCCATAAGTATGTTGGGGCTGAATGAGTTCTAAAACATATTCCAATTCAAATCTTTGAGGATGGAACTGACCAGATGCAGCGCGTGACACTGTCTTCATCCTCCCCCTCCGGCGCTGTCTCCGTCTCCTCCCCCTCTGGCTCCCCTTCTCTTCCCGGGTTACTGCTGATGACACTGTTGGCGTCGTCGTCATCGTCTGTTCTATGAAGTCGAGGATCTGGAAACCGAGCCATACAAGCTATCATACAGAGTCCAACCGACGCAAGTTAAACTGGATATCGATCAATACTCCAACAAGTCCGACACCTTAGCTCAGTCGGTAGCGTGTCTGCCAAATGAGCCAAGGGTCCCGGGTTTAGTTCCCGGCATGGTCGAAAAAATTATCATTAGTGGAATGTAATGTAGGAGAGTCAAATTTTAGTGATGTTTTGAGCTAAACAATTTTCATAAAATTAAATTATTACTAGCACCATGTCTTATTACCCATTCGGGTTGTACGCACTTACGCTAATGTGTAATGGTAGGGTGATTGTGAGATGAAATGGAGGACCTACTGTTTAACGTGAGATCCGAACCACGGTGGAGGCCTGGCATTCCTCACATTCACAAGTTATGATTAATACACGTCTTGTCAGAAGGTGAAGGAAGGGTTTGGCAATCAGGTAAATCTGTGCCGGGGCCGAGGATTGAACCCGGGGCCCCCAGCATATGCAAGTATTTGTGACTGTAAACACGCAATGTTCCCTAGTAAATGTGAGTGTATTTTATTTATGACACAAGACTTGGAGAAGAGAACTTACCATAAGGATACATGCCCCCAGGTAGTGTGTAGTTGTTACAAAGTGAACTGGGCAGTCCAGAGGGACCCCGGTGGGGTGAGAGAGGAGGGGTGGCCGGAGGTGGTGCTCCATAGTTGTGATCTTGCAGGAGCAGCTAAAACAATAGATTACTTCTTGAAGGACATTACACTGTGATGTATTTTTTTCTAGAGATGGAACCTCAAATCTTTAAGGATCTTCGAGAAAATTTCAGATTCGAGATGGAAATCCTTGAAAAAATTATTTCCAATTCTTAAGGTTAAACTCATCTTAGAGCTCTAATACTGTATTTTGGTGGTTCAAAACCAATAATAATCATACGATGAACTTAAAAACCAGGCCCCAGACCAGTAATTTAACACTTAATTAAATGTCTAAGTGTTAGAAAGAATGTTAACATTCAGTTAATATTTCTATTACTCCGCTATAGACTCGTATTTGAAGCTCTGACTGATAAATGACTCACCTTGACGAGCTCCAGCCTCTGTTCCTTGCTGCACATACTCGCAAACACTGCATTGAGAGGATTCTCGTACTCGTGCTTGGTCTCGTGTTCTTCCTCCACTTCTGTCTTAACTTCCACTCTGAGCACACATCATTACAGAACACTCAATACAACTGAACCAATCACAGGCACCGCTTGCTATTTACCATACAGGAGCTTTATTTAAAAAATGTGGCCATCACAGACGCTACAACATCTAAAGCTCTATAAGTTTGAAAGAAGGTACAGGAAAGGTGGATAGAAACATATAAAGGGGAACAAACACAATATGACTTTTACAATGAAAATAAGAACACAGTTCACACTTAACACTGCTGCCACTGGACAAAAAGGTAATGGCTGCCTCTTTAAAAGAATCGATAGTCACCGCCCAATCCCCCAACCTAGGTTTCATTCTATCGAACATCAAGAGGGAGTGTGAAACGCGCAATGAAACTTCCTAAAAGAGGGAACAAAAAAACACAAAAAGGAGGGGGAAAAAAATCATTTTATATGTTTATATCCCCTTTTCCTGTACCTTATCCCTAATATAGTTTAATTATTTTGGAAATGGTTTGAATTTTATAGTAGCCTATAAATAATGTAACTAAGCCAACGAACAAACATCAACACTTAAAACCTTTCCCGACTCATGTAAAGACAAGCCATTATGTTTGGTGGTTCTGTCTAAAATAAATATAACCAATATCTATAATCATATCATAAAAAATATATATATTTAAATGAAATCATGGTTTTATAGGCAGACTACTACTACGTACTTCTCTTCCTTAATAGCTTGGAGGATAGGTTCTACCACTGTTGACGGTTTGGGCATGGTCACCACCGCCACCTGCTGGGTGGGGGACGTAGCGGCAGGAGCCGGTTGAATCTGCACCTGCACAGCCGTATTGCCCTTAAAGGGCATCGCACCTTGCCCTCCAGGCCGCGAGTCCCGGTAGGTGATGTTGCGGCCCGCAAATGTCATCGTAGAGTTCTTCACGGGAACCTGAAAATAGCAACATTTACATCATAATGTGGTGTTCCAAAAGGTGCAACAGTGTTAGCGGCAATCTCAAAATGTAACGCTGGCTTTATATTCATGCATAACATGTAATAAAGAATAGAGACCAGTCTGCTGATGACAATGATATCAAGGTTTGAACCCCGATCAGGTCTACTGAGGTTGTTTTTTTTCCAAAATGGCTTCCCACTCTCCTTCCATGCAAATGTGAGTAAATAACCTTTAAAATGGTTCCTTCCTCATCCCTATCCTATAGGGTATAACCTGAACAGCTAGTAAGATGCAGCGAAAGAAAAAGAACCAACAACAGTGCATGGCACATATCAAAACAAATAGAATACAGCTCATATCTTGATTGTGTCTCCGCCAAATGCCCTTTATTCAGATTAATAAAAAAATGGCTATCCTAATTAGTGATATTATTTAATAATGTGAAAAAAGATTAAAGAATAAATAAAAGTGACTTATGGAGCTTGAGATAGCTATGGCAGAGCATAGTTTGAAAACTGCTCCTGTACACTATGTACTACTCTAGTTTAGCTCTATGTGGTTATGCATGAATATAAGGTCAGTCTAGTATTTATCCAATGTGGTCGATTACTAGATTATAACTGGCAAGTGTGTGTATACCTGGGGGGTGGCGGACGACACCACGGTAGTCCCGAGCTGCACTATCAGGTTCATGGAATCATCAGCCTGGCCCGTGAGAGGTATAAAGGTTCCATTACGCCTCCCACTGGCAGTTGACGGTACGATGGTGGCAGACGTGGCCTGTCCGACCACAGAGAATGTCCCGCGGACCAGGCGAGTGGTTGGGGGTCGAGGGCCCAGCACATGGTGACGATGGGGCTGTCCTGTCACCCTCGCCCCTCCACCCCCACCCAACTTGATCACTGACGGGACCGACGTCTTGACAGTTTATCTACAGTTGCACGCTTCTTAGAGAGAAGCCAGGCTTCTTTTCTTGCACACCCTTCAAAACACAACACACACACAATATGAGACCAGGGATATTGAATTGTCTATACATGTTATACACATGGGCGCCCATAACCGGGTGATAAGGGGAGGGGGGGGGGCTTGGGCCTCCCCTTATAACACTACGGTATTTACTTTTTCTGTTAATTTTTATAAAAAAATAAAAATGTGTATTTGTGATTTGGTTACAATTTGCTTAAAACTTTGAGTTGTCAATATCTGAGTTAACAGATAAAATGTAGATTTCCTCTCATCCCCTGTTCATCAGCTTTCTTTTCATTTTGTTCTTTTCAATAAACTTGGGAAAAATATGTTTCTTTTTCAATGGGTTCAGACACAACTTTTTTTTTTGTTGTGGTTAATTTTTTTTCAAAAACTTTTTATTTTGCAAAAATTGGCATGTGAAACACACAATAATTAGCTCAGAATTATAACCAGATGCTATCAAAGCCTTCTCACAAGGATGTGAAATTTTCTATCGAGGAGGATGGGTGTGGGTGTACCACACTTACGGCAGATGGGACTACAATCTGCCCCCATTTGTAAAACCCAAATCGGTGCCCTTGATTATACATAGAGATTTATGATTCCTGAAAATCTCAAAAAGGTCACTTGTATACAATTATAAAGACCTTGACTAGATATAACAATTCTAAGCAATTGGTAAAAGGAATTATGTAGATTAGTGAAGTTGGGAGAGTAACAAAACAAAAAAAAAAAGATCAAAATTGTATTAACGTAATTGATAGCACTGAGTCTTTTTGCTCGTTCGGGTTATATGCATATGTAGCGGTACCAATGAGTTGAGGGAGATTGAATTTAGAGAAAGTCTACATGCATTTGTGTGGAGAGAGAGGGGAGAGTGGGAAACCTCAGTAGATCTGACTGGGATTCGAACACCAATATCCTCATCATCAGCAGGTCAGCCTAACACGAGGCTGAAGCCTTAAAACATTAGGTGAAGCGGGTATCCTGAAAGCTAAGTTGTTTGTAGGTTGTGTCGAAAGTCAGTTCATAAAGTATTAAGAACTTTTTTTTAAGTTATGAGGATAAACTAACATTTTTGGGATTAAGGGAAATCATGTAACATGTAAATGTATGTACAAATTAGGTTAAATATATTATTATTAGCACTGCATCTTACTACCCGTTCGGGTTATACGCTTAAGTACTAATTACGCTAATGGATAGGAATTGGGAAGGTTGAATTTAGAGGAAGTGAACCCGAATTTGCATGGAGGGAGAGTGTAAAACCACCCCCAGTTCACCCGACCAAGATTCGAACCTCGATATCCCCGTCCTCGGCAGTCAAGCTCAACACGAGGTTAAATATAAGTATATTGTATCTTAGTATGTAGCTTGATAGCATGTGAAACTAGAATAATGTGTGACATTTCAATGCAAGTGACTTCACCCATTTAGAACAATAAAACCTAGTGACAACATTATTACACTCAAGTTATGCGCCATTTCCATATTCTTTTGTTTTGACCTTTCACGGCCCACTTGATTCGTTATTCCCTTGCGCACAGCGATGCCAAATGTCTCTAGAGAGTTAAATACAAGGCAACTAGCTTCAATCTTGGCAACACCGTCTATTTTCCCAACAAATCTGTATGACGCTCGTATTGTTTGTTTTTTTAAATCCCGAATCCAAACGAACAAGAGCCGAGAGCTGAAAACAATTAAAGGCCAACAATTCACGATAAGATCTCCGTTTAGTGCTTGTGTTTTGTCTACAACATTAATTCCAATAATTAACGGTTACAAAATTACCTTTTTAAAAGCCTCTCGAAATGTAATGAATGCATAAAATGGTACTATATGTTGTGAAACGCGGACTTTCCCCCCCCAAGTCGTGGTAGAGTCGACAATATTTCGAACCCCGAAGCTCGGTCCAGTGAAAGTACCCGTCCATGATTGGTTACGTAATGACGCCACATCAGAACCAAGTTTCGTCCGTCTGTCACAGCATCCGCAGCCAGAACCAAGCTGTTATTGTTTGTAAACAAGGGCTACACAAACGAAACATAACGCGACACTTAATATTATCAGGCCAAGGTCAACTTGATGGCTGCCGTGTCTTGTCCACAAATAATTTATATCCGAAACAAAAATTTGGCAACATTAGTAAAGTTTCCTTTATTTTAAAAATAGATCAAATGAAGAAAAGAAAAACACCAAGCCGAAAGTATGCGAAAATATTCACAATCTTCAAGAAATACGTCACTTTCCAAGCGGCTGTAGGAATTGCAATAGTAAAGTGTGTGCTACTAGCGTGACAAACCCATTTAGTTCGAAACCCGACAAGATTACTAGTCATATGATGCTCCATTCTGTTTACCGACGAAGGCTGGTGCATTTATTTTTAAACCGCCTTCATTCTGTCTAAGGATTAAAATAAAGTTATTTCTGGCTAGAAGTGTGGCCCTCAAGTGAATAAATAGAACTTAAGTGTAAATATGCGGCTAGCCCAAATGTATATTATGGGGTCGTCCAAAAAGCTCGTAACGCTATTTTTCTTGACACCTCGCCCCCCCCCCCCCC
>CABFWB010000239.1:130519-236279 GCA_902151455.1 Timema bartmani
AGGAATTATGAACTTTTAATTTTGAGGAAATACAACAGCATTTGCGTGCGGGGAGAGTGGAAACCAATTTAAGAAAACCTTCAGTGCACCAGACCGGGATCGAACTCCAATCTCCCCGTCATATGAAGTCTATTAAACGCGGCCACCGAAGCGGATCAGAAGTTACTTACCATAAGTATGTTTATCAACGGTAATAACATGAACACTAATATTATGTTGTCAACATTATAAGACCTGTGTTACGTAACGGTGATGTACCTAGACATCAGAGTACCCCCCTTTTCTCTGTCACGTGTTCACACTCAACCACAAAGCACTTGAGAACAATTTGACACGCCTTTTTTTTGGGGCTAAACATATCAAAAATCTCCCCAATAAAAAACATCCGCAGGCAGTCAAGAGCTGGGAGTGTAGGACATATTGTCCCACTTTATCGACCTCTCTATGACCGCCCGCCTATCCATCATTTCGACCGCGCCAGTGGTGAAAATGTTGATTCGTGCCAATAATATTGGGTAGACGCGAGTGGGCGGGTGATTCGACTCCCCCCCCCCTTCAACACAGATTGTTGTCATTACTTCCCAAGTTGGCGGTATCAACACGCCAGGCCAACGTTGCACCACATCAACAAGCGGCAACACCGCGCTCTGAGCGAGTTGGTTGGATTGGATGCCGGATGGATAAAAATGGCTGCCTCTGTTAAAGAGGCCCCGATTAGGAGCGAGTTCAGCCGAAGGCGCGGGCTTATTTACAGGACTGGGGCAAGCACCCAGATGGATTTTATTTTTCAGTTTATTGTTCCCAATAAGGAACATCATCTTTGAGCGCTTTCGTACTACTTGGCATATTTTTACAAGGAATGTGAACTAAACAATGTACAAGACGCGTATCTGTGATCACAGGGTCTTTGCCATAAGTCTCGCATTGGATGGATTGCCAATGCCGGGGTTCATTTACCAGCCTTAGGGGTTTTCTATTCTCTGCACGCTAATGCGGGTGCACTTCGTCAGAACATCATCTGTTTGATTAAGCTGTGCATAAGTACGGCCGTAAACGAAACAATCTAACAATCATTGTTCTATCTAATTGACCGTAGTAGAAATAATAAGCGTTCAAAGTTTATGGTATTCGGGAAATGGTAACGTTTGGCTGTTTTACGTAGACTAGTTAGCAACTGCAGCTTGCTCGAGCTTGTATTGATTATAATTTGATTAATAATTCCACCGCCGGATGCCGCTACTGTATACTATAATATGTAACACTTTTAGGAGGTATAAATATGGCAAAAGAGAGACAATTTATTCAATGGACGCCCAACAGGTCATCCTTCTATTGACCTATGAACACATTATTAGACAGGCCTCTAGCTTTAAAAATGTAACAAGTGTCGATAAATTGTGGGCAGATTACATTATGGTTTGCTAACAATGTTTCCCCATTCTAGAAAAAAACATTTAGGTTCTAGCTTGTAAATAAAATATTAATATGGAAAATCAACATTAAATATGGCGAGAAGATATGATTTTAACGCCCAAAACGACACGTAAGACAAAGTGATAACGAGAATTTGATATTGAATGCTAAAAACATAAAATAAATTTTCATTGAGAAACTTTCCCCATAAATAAATGACGGCCGCACTTGGGACAAAATGCCACAAAAGAGACGGGGGCAACATATCGCCATGACAACAATGTGACGTCACTAGGAAGCTCGAGGAAATCAATCCCACGAGCAGGCAGAGCGCTCGCTGGTTATGAACCTGCGCATGTCAATTGTTTACCTCACAACGGGGACACGGATCGCTTCCAACAATGTGAGTGACTTGAACAAACTGTCTGACCCGACCGCAACAAAAACCCATCAACAAGGTCAGATAATAATCCGAGCCATTTGTTGGATTCATCCAATACACCCACTTTTTAAACCCCTACAAGTTACACCCACATTTGAAATTACATAATCATTTTGTGCATCGCAATCCGGTTCCCCCTTCCTCTTTTTCAAACTTGTAGAGTTATGGGTCGCCCATGACACTGCGGATAAAAAACATGTTTTTAAAATAGTCGCGCGCTTGCGCATTAGCGCCTGTTTAGTTCCCGTCAGCTCGGCAACTGGATAAGATGAGTAGCGTACACGTGTAAACACAAGTGACGATATTACTAAAGTTCGTGAGCGGCAGCTTACACTGAGGGTGGGGGTGGGGGGTGCTTATGTCAATTTTAAATAAAGTGTGGCGGACCCGACTCATTTTTTGGTACACAAACAAAACTTGGGTGCAACTTTGATAATATGTGCGGGAATTTCGAGAGCTGGAGGGTAAAAAAAACCAATCGAGTCTTTCAATTTGGCGGAGTTTGTTTATACATTTTATTGATTTGTAGACAGGAATAGAGTTATCAGCTGAGTGCAATACCCTCTTGGACGTGTGTGAAACCCGACTCAAGTTACAATACACATAAGAACACAGTCATGTATGTGGATACTTGGAGAAAAAATAAATTATAGCTAATAAGCTTACTATGCTTTTAATTTATTTATTTTTCTATTTTCGAGTAGGTATTTTAAACTGTGATTTCAACATTTTACTTTTTGTTGTAAAATATTATAGCTATTTTTATCAATATTATTTCTATTCTACATAACACTTTCTAACAAGAAAAAAAAATTGTGATTCTTTAATTATTTTTCGTGGGGTAACATATTTTGAAAAATTTAATATTTTTTTTACCATCAATATACACAAAAACAAAAGCAGATTCCAATAACAAAATTAATGTTGTAAGATAATTATATTAAGTTATAAGAATTTCAAAAAAATTCACCATAATCACAGAAGATAGTAAATATTTAAAAGAATATCATGACATGGCAACACAATTATTTTAATTAACAATATCTAATATTTATATTATAATGACTTTTCCTACCAAATAACACCCAAAATTCTGAAATACAGAAATATCGTGCACTAAATAACATCATTAAACTCTTTTTTTAATATTAATTTTGTTGTATTTGGAAATTTCCTTTTGTTGTGTGTATAGCTAGTAAAAAAAATAGTTTCTCATCATATGATATAAACGAATTAAAGAATCCCACCGGCGTACTGTTAGCAAAATTCTTAACGGCTTATTATTATTTTTACAGAACACTCGTGAAAAATGATTTAAATAAGTTCAAAAGAGTAGGTGAAGCCTCTAGTTGTATTAATACAAGGCATTTTATTTAAAAGTAATATATTTAATTTTAAACTGCTAGGCCTGTATCAATTATAACTTGGAGGTTTTCTTGTTCTTTCTGGAAATGTCTGTCAAGATTGTTGAAACATTAAGCTTCAGACAATCTCCAAGATAGTTTAGTGCGGTAATCAGCAGGTGTCTGATAGTAATTAGACATGGGTGTAAAGCTGTTAGGGTTAAACAGGTTTCTCTAGGTCTACGCACAGAGTAGGCAGAGATTTACAACTCAACTGGATTCTTGTAACGAATGTAACTTAATATCCACTTGCAAGTCAAACTGAAGTTTTAAATTACCCGTACCTGTGGTAGCAAAGTGTTGCGCATCACTTATGTTGGACTGGATTGCTGAAGAAAGGGAGATCAGGGTTTGATTAAAAGTCATCGTCCTGAGGTGGGTTTTACCTGAGAAATGGCTTCCTACTCTCTTCCCTGCCAATTCAGAAACATTCCCTCCTTTGCTATGCCTTATCCATGTCTACTCCATTAATGTAATTGATGTAAGCACATAGCACAAACAGGTACTTTACAAACCTACATACATAGGCTACCTACCTAATCACGCCATTCCCTTGCAGGGTAGGCAAGAAACTGTGCATATAGCTAAAAAAAAACTCCGTACTTAATCCACCCTTCCCTATCCTTGCATACTCCCTTCTCTTCAACAACATCCAGACATCGAGTCATACATGCTCTTTTATTCTTAAAACTCTTAATGTTTCTTTTTTCCATACATTTGTCTTCCTACAACATTAAACAATGTCTTACTTGGATTACCCCTTCCTTTTGATCTACACACTACCTTCGTCACTCGATCCACACTCATCCTCTCAACATGTCCAAACCAACGTAAGACGCTTCTTTAACATTGAGCTATTGGGTTCCCTTCTAAACCGCACTCCTTCAGCACCCATTCATTACTGACTGTCCATACGAGTTTTTCCTCTGAGATATCTCATTCCAACCGCATTCACCTTGCTCTTGTGTTTCTCCTGACAAACCCACTCTTCACAATGTAAAACAATGTTGGCGTTAACACACTTTAATATACTGCCATCGATAGTACTTCTCACAAACATCCAACTACTCTCAGAGATGGATTCACTAGTCTGTTTCAACATCTATCCTACTATTTTTTACATAACATTCCGACTGTATCCTCACAAGTATCCCTCAATCACTGATCCATGAATACATTAAACACTCATGGAGACATAACACACCCTATGAAACTCTATGAAAAAACAATTAAACTTGGTGCATATATAGTATTTTTAAGACTGCGCCAAGTGCAGTTCAATGCTTTGTGTTCATTTTTAAGCAGGCCTTACCAGTAATTAACTTCAAAAATGGAAATACTTTCGACACAGATGATGTGGACTTAAAAAAAAAACAAGTTCTTCAATTATATTAAAGAAAGCGTAACCAAATTTGAATGAAATGGAATTTTGTCTCCAAATTTAGATTTGACCTTGGTTACAAGTGCCAGGGTAAATTACTAATTGTATGTTAAATATCTTTATCTCTTTTCAATTTTGACGATTGTGTAACTCAGTATTTTGCGTTATTCTTAGGACACTAAATAAAATTACTATCCAACAATAACCTAAAGCTATATTACTTTTAGATCTTTCACCCCCAGCGCTACTCAAATAAGACTCAAAAGTTACTGCGAGTAAAACCTAAATTACCAATCAAAAGCTTGAGCATCACCACATATTTATTTCTATAGCAGTCTGCTCACAGAGTTACTGTTTACTAACCAAGATTAGTTACTGGAAATTCCACAAGCTAGTTGCAGGGCTACCTCAGTTACAAACTCAATCATCAAGAATGAACAATTATTATTGAACATTAAAATATGTACTATTAAAAGTAGCTTTCTTTTCGCATTCTGTACAACTCAATAAATTTGGTATCAGCTGGTCCCTTTGTTGCGACAAATGGTAGATAATTATTATAATATTTATAGTTTGTGATTTATATTATTTTTATTATAGAGATGAATCCAAAATCTTCTTTGGTTCCGTCTCTTATATATCTGTAATAACAACAGAGAACCAAATTGTCCAAGCATTCAGGTCACTGGACAATCATATTTAAAAATATTAAATATTCTAGAAGACCGAAAAAGGTGCTTACAGCTAGATAGTAAAAGAATGATTAAAATACCGCCACCGTGTGCGAAACATAAGTAACAACCAGTTAGTGACTTCAATCACTAGCCCGTCCAATCACACATCTTTCAAGAAGTTAGGCTACCTTACAAAACTAAATATGTAATATTGCTTCAGAAAGATATTATAGTAGAACCTCATTAAGTCGAGCTAATTGAGACCAAAGATTGTTCAGATTAGCGAAAATTCAGATTAGGTAAGCAGAACATGGTAGCCTCACAGGAAAGCAGTGTTTTTCAAATTTTAAATAAGTAGGCCCAAAATATTTATCATTTATCATCACTAGCTTCTTACAATTTTCTTTTTTAACTTTGGAGTTTTTTATCAATTAAATTTATATTTGTCTTAGTTTGGATTTCTTCTAAAAATTATGTTCAGATTATCTGGAACTTTATAATACTGAGGTTAGGTCTAACAGGGGTTTACTCTAGTTCCATGAAACATAAAACGTCAAAAGACATATTACTATTTTCTATTTGTACAAGGCAGCTTATAAAGAGAGAGCCACAGTGTAACCAATCAAGGTAAGACTTTCAGGGTAAACTAAATGTTATATCAATCAAGGTATTAACCCCCTCTCCACCCTCCAAATCCTGGGTTTAGTTTAGTTTAATGTAGGTAAACATTAATACAAGTTACATTTAGTTTAAATATGACTATCCGCCTCGGTCAGCCAGAAAGTATCAACCACTGTCAGACCACATGACTCATAATACCAGAGTCTGGGTCTTTTTTTGGAACTAATTCTCTATTCTGTCTTAGCTTATAACCCCTTTTGACACTCACCTACAACCACCCTTTGTATTGTCAATAGAGAAAAAAGGAAAGAAAACTAAAAAGGAAAGCTCGCTGCTAGTTCTCAAATATCTTAAAATGTTCTGTTATAAATTACTATATTTGTTGGAGGGAGGCCAGATCTAGAGCTATTTCTCATCAAGCCTAGTCTCATAGCTTTATAAATGTGAACCTTGATCTCCACATCATCGGGAGAGAAGCACCTTGGACCATGCGGCCACCAAGACTGGTTCAATAATGTGACATTTAAAATGTTGTGAGGGCGTGGGGCCCAGAATCCCTCCCTTGTATACTATCACCCTTAAATTTACATCTTTATAATATAGCAATACATTTTACTGAAAAGTTATATAAAAAAAATCTTCAAGGAATCTGACAATCTTTTAGTGATAAAAAGAAAATTTTATTTCTTACTGCATCTTAATTTAGTTGCTCAAAATTGTTTGAATTTTTTATAACTATTAGGATATAAATAATATTGGTTGTCAAACTGTAAAGATTTCAAATATTGCCCTAGAAGAAAAACAAACTTTTTCTAAAAAAAGTGAGCTGATAAGTCATGCGATCAATTAATAATTAGTGTACTGGTATTTTTGCCAATATTTTTTACTAAAATGTATCCTTAATTTTCTTAGCGCAGCGTCTTATTACCTATTCGGGTTATGCACAAATGTGTACCAATACACTAATTATTTTGGGTACTCTTCAATAGCAACAACAAATATCTAGTGAGTTGATGATCATTGTTGCAGATGTGGGAGAAAGGTTTAGATCCCGAGCAGAAAATAAAGAAATTTAGAGTAGTTGGCTAAGTATGTTTGTTGATAAATTATGACTATAAACTTAAGTAAATGTATTGATGTAAGCTGTAAAGCTTAGCTTGGATTCATCTAAAATACATAACAAACTAAGAGTGTGGTATTTATAATAAACATACAAGTGAACCAAGGTATTATCTCATTTGATAGTTAACCACGGTAATTTAGGCCAATATTATTTATATATTTATTTGAGGTCGGGCACAAAGCTTATTTATCGTTTTAATCCACTTAAAAAATTATCATTCACATCACTGTCACAAAAAGTCTAACGAACATAGCTTCAAAATGGCGACCGACGAATTTAAACTATGTGGTTGAACTTGACAGAAACAAGTTCTTTACAATGATACACCCACGCAGTGTATACAAATATTTTATTTAGTTAAATATCATAAAATATCATAAAATAATTTATTATATATATAAAAAAAGACAAGTATTTTATCTTTTCCAAGTAAATACGATGCTTGTATTAATAGGTATTGATGTATGCACTATATTACACATTATAGATAGCATTCCAAAACGGAGAATAAGTACTTTTAATTATCTTTAAAATATAGTTTCAGATTGGGTTAAATATTTTATTAAAAGTTATGAAAGAGTGTAGGAAAACTTAGGTTTACATTATTTTAAATGTAAAATATAACATGTAATTAAAAAACTTATAACAAAACAGTGATCTTTTAAAAGTGTTGGCAACCCAAAACCTAAACATATGATTTTTGAACTGTCATCCAGGTAAAAACCTACCATGAACAGCCTATTAAGTTTTGCACTGTTATAACCTGGTGTTGATAAAGCGGCCATTGATTCATCCCCCACCCCCAATGAATGAAAAATTAAGTGTCTGATCTTGAGAATGGACAAAACTCCAATTCCTATTATTAATCGAAGTTTAAATTGAAAAATATAATTATTTATTTACCAAGTTAAGAATTTAGACTACAGTCTGATTTTAACTTTAGGCCCGTTATTTGAAAACTAATGTAGCCACAATGATGGGAATAAAAATATTACATATGTACCGGTATTTTAATTCTTAGCCTGTTTGGTTGATAATTTAAGGAGAATTCACACAGCTACCCATAAATAAGTATTATTGGTGGCTTTTGATAACTTTTACTATGGACTCACATGTTCACCGAAAAACTAGCGCAGAACAGAAACATGGTCACGTGACGAGCTCTAAGCCAATCACAAGATTTCCATCTTATAGGTGTAGTAGTTCAACTCATATCTACTTCGTCCACTCTGCCTGAGATGTTCGGCACAGGAGATCCAATCAAATTTCTGAACCAACCATCTCAAATCAGTATGCATGTGCATTTGACAAAGAATGCGCTCTACAACCAGAAGCAAGCAGACACACTGGTTGTCATTTGTGAGCGGATTTGAAATAGTTAACCGGTCCGTTAATGGAAAGCGTGTATTGGATTGTGCCACAACACAACGTTATAATTTGAAAACATCCATCGGGAGAATGATCGATAATATTTGTGTATTTACTAGAAAATAAAATATGTTGATAATCAATCAATTGTTTTAAGTTTGCGTTGCAATGCATCATGGGTCAACATAGTGTGTGAATTGCCGCAACACTCAAGCAGATTGTTCTCTATTCTCGGTCAACGTGTGAATCATACTTTAGGATGAACTTTATGGATAATAAATCAAATTAGACAAACTAGATGGCCAAATATTAGTGACATTCAATCAGTGTTGGTGGTCGAGAATGCTCTTATATAAATCAGTGTTTATTAAAGAACAGTCTAAAACCATTTACCAATAAATGGGTCTATTATTTATACTGTAAGCAATCATAAGTGCTCGGATCAAAAATTTGACCTTGATAACCCGTAAATAGGACCATGGATCAAAATGCAATGTTTATGAAAACAGTATTTTAATTATTTGATTGAAGGGAAAACATGTTCTTGATAGACAGAAGGTTAAGTTTTGTTAAGTTGGTATAGGTTTATAACTTAATAAATAATAAAAATACTAATTGTATTGTTTAGATTGTTTAGGTACCTAGAGTATTACTTTTGTTGTCAAGTTGGAACTATTTCATTCCTTTAAATATTCACACATTCTTTTGTGCTTCAGATGAGTAAATTTTAATTTTCTAGTTATTGAAAATTTACTAACAATTTCAATATTGATACTATTCGATTATCTGTATTCTTTTTTTCTGGGTGTATACCTAAACAATCGTTTATATATATATATATCTCAGAAGTAAGCGGTTATATAGCCACTGTTTATGACCAAAATGGTGGCTGGCATATATTTTGGAAAAGAACGAAGATGACCAATTAAAAGTGACATTTCTACTTCCCCCTGGACCTTCTCCATCATTTTCATATTCGAGGAAGGCAAATGTATTGTGGATATGGTTGAAGGATGTTATTTAAAAAGTCGATCCTACAACTCCTACTTGAAGGATTTATGTAATAACTCCTGATGAGACAATGAAAAGTACACAAGCTGCCAACACAACCATAACTAACATTTAACTAAGTAGTAAGTGTTATAACTACTTGAAATAATCATTCTAATGAAGCCCATGAGATAAATAATATCTATTGTAAAACTGTACTTCACTTAATACATAAAGGCTAACGTTCTTTATAAATCCACCTTGTTTTAAAATAGTTTTAACTATGAATTCATTATCCTCCCACTCTTAAATTTTGACAATCACTTAACATAAGTACAGACTATGCACAGGATTTTTTTGGAAATTTTTTAGCGACACACTTTTTCAGAAAATCAAAATTTTGATTTTGAGTTTTGAAATTTTTATGACAATGCACGTCGTGCTGCATGTTATTGGAAAGAACGTAAGAAACTAAGTAAAATGACACCACTCCCACCTTTCTAGTTTAATTCGGAGAGCTGATATGACGATTAGAAAAATAAACAAGCGCTGTGTTTTTGGCCATTTAAAAAAAACTTTACTTAACCATATTTTGAAAACCGTTTGAGATATTGAAATAAAAATTAGTATTTTTCTTATTCTCTATACACACTATCTATATACCAAATTTTATCAAAATCTGATTTGGTTAGGAAGAATGAGTGTGTTGATTTGACACAGAATGACCCATTTCAATAATGTAAAACCGCTTGAAAGAAAAAAAATTAAAAACAAATTGTCTGTTGTAAAAAATGACGACAGCTCAACAAATGGTCAGGCGGATAATATGGTTTTGCGTATGGATACATGAGAGATCTGGTAACTTCTGCTAGCTGCTAGTTACAACCACTCCTATGCTGGTTGGACTGTAAATTATGTTGTATTATTATTATTAACACCGCGTCTTACTAACCGTTCGGGTTATACGCACTTACGCTAATGTGTAATGGTAGGGTGATTGTGAGATGAAATGGAGGACCTACAGTTTAACGTGGGATCCGAACCACGGTGGAGGCCTGGCATTCCACACATTCACAAGTTGTGATTAATACACGTCTTGTCAGAGGTGAAGGAAGGGTTTGGCAATCAGATAAATCTGTGCCGGGACCGAGGATTGAACCCCGGACCCCCAGCACAGAAGTCTGACAGCCTACCCCTAGACCACCAGGTCACCAATTTTGTTGTAAAACTATTGCATCCCGTTTCAACCACAAACCCTTTATAAGCTTTAGGTCAAGGTTAGCATTAAGTATTATTATTATTATTGAAGTTTAAAGGCACACCGACAATAAATGGCAATTAATGCATTTTACAGAACTTTAAAAACATAGCAATTTGCATAGGGGAGAATAAAAAAGATAAGACACCTGCTAAAAGGTTAGCATATAAATTGACACAAACATTCCTTTAGTCTATTATTCACTCTTCCAAAGATTATCCCACTAACATCTTAGGGCCTACCTTGGTTGGAATATATTGCACAGATATTAAAGAAATAATATACTGTCTAGTACAATCTGTAATGATAGTTTGTAAAATAAACGCTAGTTAAGAGTGTACTAATTAAGTTGGCAATAAAAATAATAAGCATTAATAAAGGTGGCTTGCTTTTTATAACACACATAGCACAACTATTGTAACTCATCTAAACACATTTTAAAAGGAAATTCAAGATGATATATGGTCAAATAATTAGTAGGTGGCTTGCTTTTTCTAACACAGATAATAAAATAATTGTGTCTCATTTAAAAACATTTCAAAAGGAAATTCTAAATAATATATGGTTTCATATTATGAGGGTATGAGTCTTGTTATAATTAGTAACCCAAATGCAAATAAACAATTCATTCCATTTAAAAAACGATAAACTTTCAATCTAAATGTGCCAGTTGGTTAAAGAGTTGCAACAATAACCATAAATTATATTAAAATAAAAATTCTCACAAACCAAATACAATAATGAGAACCCCACAGCTATATAAAATTAGAGTTTAATATCAAACGATTTACTAGAAATTAATTTTGTGTTTATTCGTGTAGCTCTTTATGGATGATGCCACTTAACGAGTCAACATTGATATCATTTATATAAGATTAACATGTTAAGGAAACTAAGAAATATAGAAAAAGACCGCAAATGAAACGATAGAATTCAAATACTATACAAACTATATCTAAATAATTGTGTTAAATAAACTATCATACCTGAAAGTGACAGCAGAACAGATGAAAACTTCAAACGTAAATGTAAACACAACCATTATCTAACAAAACAAAGCAAAGGCAGTCATAAATAAAGGATAAAATTAGAGTATATGGATATCATTTAAAGTTCAAAATACGATTTGAAAAATTACAGTACACTATTTGCAACATTTAACCTGTATTTAGTACGGTATCAGAAAATTCCTACCAATCCAATAATGGCGGCTATTCAATTCTGCTACAAAACAATGGGTCACATCCACGGACTACGGATTTAATCTCAAACCCAAAACGAGCTTCCGTTTAACAGGAAATAATATGTCCTCCAAATAAAAGGTTGGTCAAACTGACAAATTAGCTATTAATAGATATGTATACAAAAGCAAAAGATGAATTTTAATATATATTTTAAAATTGAAGATTAGATTTGGATATATTATGTTCCTGAGAACTGAGAAGCAATGATTCTTTGATAAGAAAAAATCAGGATAAGATGTTATAATATGTATAGTTATATTAATGTAAAGATATAAAATTTTAAATACTAGTTTACAACTTTTCATTATTTTATGCTTTTGAAACAAAGTCTCTTTTCTTACATGACGAGAAAATTTTAAGGGGTTTCTAAGCTTTGTCGAGGAACGATCACTATTATCTTATATCTCACACAGGACATGGCAATAAAGAAACAATGTTTTTGTAATTGTATGCTTTTAATATTCATAGATTTGTATTAAATTGTCATATCCTGTTATCTACAGATAATAACAGAAAAGTTTATAATGTAGGGCTACCTGGGTTGAAGATGGATTAAGAAACATTATTTATAGGCTATCATACTCAACTTGAACACAGAACTACGTTTTATGTACTAGTTTTGTTAAGTTTGATTGAAAACCCCCAAAAAAGTGTTTATATTTACCACTCTCCGCAACACCTTTATGTTCAAACAATATGAATCTATCCACATTTGACCTACCATGATTGGAAATACCTAAACATTTATCCAGCTTAAGTGAAATGAGAGGGAGGTAAGTGTTAAAAAATAAAAATCTTTGCTTTTAATTGTTAAATAATAAAATTCATCTTGTGATTTGAAGGGAATTCTCTAGACTATGGCTAAAAGTGATTATGTACCAGTAAGCATATAAATCAAGGACTTATGTTTATTTCTATAATAGTAGGTATTAAAGAGAGCGGGATTCCTTGTTTTTCTTTATCATCATATGACAAGTTTTATATTTTTTTCTATAGTGATTATGTACCAGTAAGCATATAAGTTAAGGACTTATGTTTATTTCTATAATAGTAGGTATAAAAAGCAAGCGGGATTCCTTGTTTTTCTTTGTCATCATATAACAAGTTTTATATTTTTTGCCATCTCTACACATAGAAGCAAAACAAATTTCCAATTGTAACAAATTTAATATTGCAAAATAAATTATATATAGTCCAAACAAATCAACAATACTCTCATCATTCACAGAAGAACGTTACTATCTATAACACGAATATTCAAAGAATGTCACAACATGGCACAAAAGTATTTAATAGGCAATAGTTGTAATTTTTAATATTGTAAACGAACCCACCCGAACAAAACTTAACCTTTCAGGCGTCAAAACATTTTTCATGAAATTTCGGGGTCCAAAAAATCACATTTTTCAAACTATTCAAAATATTAATTTATTTGAGGAAATGCTTCCCCGTGTACCAATTTTAAATTAGATATAATTATTTTAAAAATCAATCATTTGTAAAGTACCCTTATATATTTATTTTAAAAGAAATACAAATAAGTATTTATCTTTTTTATATAAATATTAGGGATTGTGCTGCTTTCTAATAAGCACGGAATAAGTTTAGTAAAATATCTGCAGGTGCCATCTATCAGACAAGTGACACAGCAATTTAAAGGATACTGATAAAAAAAGGGTACAATTCAGGATTTTAAAGATATTATGAGAATGGATACAAATCAGACTTTGGATTTGTGGTGCTTGTTTAAGAAAATGACTAAATGTAGACCATTTAGAATGGATACAATTCAGGATTTTGTGGATATAATACAAATAGTTACAGTGGATACAAATCAGGATTTTTGTTAAAGTCGTTTATTTGAAAACTGTCCGAATGGAGACCATTCAGAATGGATACAATTCAGGATTTTGTGAATAATATTAGAATGGATACAAATCAGATTATTTATTTGTGGTGCTTATTTAAGAAATGTCTAAATGGGTACAATTCAGTTCACCTGTATTTTCTCCTAACTTACCTCAAAAAGCAATCACTAATCGTCAAATATTGCAGGAAGTAAATTTGTGAAACGAAATTTAAAGGCTATGTATATAAGATATAGAAAATAATTGTTTATAAAGAAACGAGCTCGGTTAAAATATACCAACCTTGCTTAATAATGACTAGCGCTTATAGTGGAGAACCCGTTAAACACTAAGAAACATTATTAAATTATAGCTCGAAACTACACATATTACATAAGTTCTTAAAAATTTAATTCTGGTTCCTACAAAATTTTCAAAAATCTAGTGGTAGAGTAATTTAATATGAGATCGGTTGTAAGTAAAATACCCTCTTAATAAGTTTTCCCTTAGGAAAACAAACATAGGCAGCGTTGCTACTCTTTGTACCAAGTTTGGGGCTTTTAATGGATTTAGATTCACAAGTAAGAAAAATAAATAAAAAAATTGTTTAAGTAAAGTAATAAATAAAATAAAAACAAGTTAATTAGTGCATGCCAAGCCCAACACTATTTTTTACAATTTTTATGTTTAAAAATCACTTAAAAATGAATAAAATATCGCTTCAGGAGACATATTCAGTTTAGTTTTATTCTAATAGTATCTCAACAGTTGTTGAATAGGTATCTTTCATGATCATTCTGGAATTTAAAGAAAACTTTTTTTTTTCCATTTAAAATGTTCCACATTGGATTAAAAACTTACGTACCATATGCCAAATATTCAAGTTACGCTGTACTTTTGGTTTCTCAATCAATGGCTGTATCCGAATAGTCAAGTACACTTGACTTGATGCAGACTTGATAAATTTACACTTTACACGCACTTGAGATCGATGACTGCAACAGACTCTTCGAACGGCAAACTACCCTTTAAACGCCCTTGAGTCCGCAGTGCTGCTTCCTACCAGTTATCTTAGAAACTATTTTAAACGCCATCTGTCAGCAAGGAATGAAAACGAATACAATGTTTTAATATACATTCTCACTTATTTTCACTAGACATTTCCAACACAACACAAAAACACTACAACGAAAGCAGTACCGGTATAGTTAAAATACTTTATCACAGATAACAGATCACACATCACAGATCACATTACTCTAGCAGCCGAAAAATTAAACAGTTGCCAGTCAAACTCCGCATCGACAGCATGTCAAGGGTAACTTGCCATCACCCACTTGATCACGTGATTGCCAATGCAACTATCGAGTGAACGTCAAGCGTCAACGGCGCGTGAAGTAGACTATTCGGATACAGGCTATGAGTGCTGATAGAATGAAACCTAGGTCGGGGAATCGCGAGGTAACAATAGATTTTCTTCTTGAGGGTTTTTGACCAGTGGCAGAAGTGTCAAGTGTTAAGACTGTTCTTTTCTTTTGTGTGTTTTTATCCCTCTTATCATGTGGGTTCCATTTGATATTTTTCTTTGTTTTTTGTGTATCTCTCTTTATATGAAAAAGGAATATTTCTGAAAATTAAAACAATGTGTAACTGTGAAGTATTTTTGTCCTTTCAGATTGGCTTCCTTCCCTATCACTTACTTTACATTATTGTACAGTGTTTCGACACTGTATTATAAATTATACATTTAAAAGCCGTTAAAATACATATTTATGTTAAATTTCTGTTATTTTCTGCTGCTACGTATGCTACATCACATATTGGTATTCACATGACAAAATTTTAAAATAATTAAACAACAGGCTGTGTTAGTAATTTGATTAATCAGTCTATATTGTTCATGTTTGTAACATAACATCTTGTAAATTCTTTTAATGCAGAAAATCTGTTATACAAATTTTTTTTTCACCAAAACTCAACATTCAAACTTTGATTCGGCTTTGAAAATAGTTTATACATTTGTTTACATTTTAACTTTAAATGGAATTGTAAATATACCTTTCTACCCCACAATAAAACAAATTTGGCCAATTAGAATACATTGACCAAACAAGAGAACACATCAGTCAACAGATAAAACGGTCACATTTTCGAAACGAGTATGAAATTAGGACTTTTGATATCGACAAGTGTGTGAGTGAGAGGAGAAGAATGGAAACAAGTAGAGAAGGAAGAATGCTGAAAGAATGAAGGAAGAGAGAGAGGCATTTTACTCAATTGAACCGGAAACAGTTGATGATGATGATGATGATGAGTGAGTGAATATTTTAATGTTTTTTTTTTTTTACAGCTTTTAATATTTCTTCTTTGACTGCAACTTCCCATTAGTGCGTCCAAGATAGGTTTCAACCGTGCACATGTGTAGCTCAGCAACCTGTCTGTGTGTTTAATAGAGTTATAGTTTTACTGACATGAGTTCCTATGACGATGCTACTCCTCACGCCCAAACTATAGGCTTTCTCCAAGAGAGGTAGGGCGTGTTCTGAAACAAACAATTCATTAATGGACATTAGTCTCTTCAAGTCAAAGGGTTTCTCAAATTAAACCAATACAAAGAACATAAAAAGACAGCACCAAATGGAGGAATCTGATTATGTAATTGCTTACATCACCCAATAAACAGCAGTTTTATTTTAACATGAAAACAGCCTCACATACATATTTTCTTAAATAAATAGGGGCCCCCATTTCTGCGGGTAATAAGTTCCTAGATCTACCGCGGTTATGTGAACATAGGCAGGTACGGAAACAGTTAATATTTTGACCGACAAAAAACCTTTACTTAAAATGATGTTGATAACCCGAATGAAAAAGCTATGGGGTGGTCAGTATGAACCAACCTTGCGCGCAGAGGACAATCTCGGGCAACCTGTCCAGAGCGTTGTTGAGAATGTCCGCCTGGTCCGAGTCCAAACAGCGGAGGTACGCGGCCAGACCCGGCCCGGTGGCGACGGCCGCCGGGCTGTGTCGGAAGTGGCGGGCAAGTAGGATGTGGGCTAGAGAGCGTACGAGGCCAGAGGGGGACAACAGGAGCTGGGAGATGCTCTCGACAAAACTGTCCAAGACGGACGGTTTGCGAGACGAGAGATGGTCCAGCTCCTGCAATGCCGCCAACACGTCTGAAAGAGAAACGTTCACACACTGATATTAGTCACATTATAATGAACGGACAGAATTAAGATGTCACCTTTGTACATTTAATTCATCTCACATTTTCCCTCTTACCCTAGGTGGGCTTTCTTCTTAAATTTACACTTATTAGTTTATTTTACTTTATTTTTATCACGTCTCATTATAATAGAACTATTAATCCATTGTGCCACCTCATTGTTAAACATATTTTTAACATATAGAATAATTTGAAGCGTAATAAAAGAAATTTGAATAAAGTACCCACCATCGCCCTGTATTTTCATGAGCGTGGCTCTGAGAGGACCATAGTGGGGCAGTGACTCTGTAGGAGGGGGGGCAGCTACGGCCATTAGCATCTCCCCCTCTTCCTCGTCTGTGCGGGGCAGCGAGATGCCCGACAGCAGTCCACGGAGACTCGGCAGGTTGGGATGACGAACCACCAGATCACTGCCGAAAAGTGTTTCATTGTGTGTGAGACCACATGGTGGGGGGGACACACACGAGGTTGATTGGCTTTTATATAATTAAATTAACCTTAAAAAATGTATCTAGAATGGTTAAGGCAGCTTTTAACAAAAGTGAAGTCGGTCGGTTATTGTTTTCTATCCAAATGGGAACTAAAGGAGCATGTTAAAACTTTGGACGTTATATTAATAATTTAAACATTGAAAAGAGAATAGACAAGGAAAGTCTACAAACTTACCAGAAAACTGTAGGCCTCAAAGTTCACAATTAAAACACATAATTATGTAATTTTTGGGGTACATCAGTCCCTTTCTTCAGCAGAAGAGAGTAACCTCTAAGTGGCCATAATCAACCTCTAGCCATGCTGCCATAGTCCAGTTTTTGTTTTTACTCTCTTCTGCTGAAGAAGGGGACCGATGTACACTGAAAATTACAAAATTATGTGTTTTGTTAATTTTTAATAATACTTAGCACCGCGCCTTACCACCCGTTTGGATTATACGCTTAAGTACTAATTACCCTAATGGGCTAGGAATTGGGAAGGTTGAATATAGAGGAAATGAACCCGCATTTGCGTGGAGGGAGAGTGGAAAACCATTTAAGAAAAATCATCTTCAGTTCACCCGAGCGAGATTCGAACCTCTATTTCCCTGTCCTCAGCAGTCTAGCTCAACACGAATCTAATGCGTTAGCCAGCTACGCTACCAAGGCGGGTGTTGCATTTTTAATTGTGAACTCTGAGTCCTACAGTTTCCTCGTAAGAGTGTAGGACTTGCCTTTCTATCCTATTTTCAGTGTTTGATTCAATACAGCCGCTTGACGCCATTTTTCATTTATTAATAAATTTATATGTTTTATTGGTTTATCACAGTTTTTAAGAAAGCCAATAAAATCATATATCTCATTATTAATCACTCATATAATAGCTTCGTAAAATTAAATTTTATCTAATGTTCAATTATACATTTTATAATTCATCAGTTTTTAATGTGTTTCATGTTATTTTACTGTTTACAATTTTCAGGTATATATTTATTGATTTCATTGTGAAATTTATGTAATGTAAAATCTCAGTTTCATAATCGTCAACTAACTTATAAGTTGACATTAAACTCAACACTTAATATCCAATCCTTGGCCATTATTATATATTAACATAGGTAAAATATTCCAACTTACTTGAGGAGGCGAGCGTACTTGTGCAATAACTTGAGCGCCCGATGTGCGTCGTGGCTAATGAACGCTTGTAATAATGCCACTAATCTGTTGAGGAGGGGAATCAGGTCCTTCATACTGCTGTGGCACTGTTAACAACGCAACACGTGTAACAGCATTGTTTAGTTTTCATGCCCAGGACCTTAAACTATAACTGTCCGAAATGTATTCAAACGTTAAGCAACTCTTAAGTAGGAATGGGCGGTGCTTTCAAATCCTAGAATCCTTAAAGAATATTTTACATTTGAAAACATTTTTAATTCAAGATTTGATTAGGTTTTCTAGCATCTCGACGCGTCTAACTACCCATTCAGTTTGTGTACATATTATGTACTAATTACTATGATATGTTAGGGATGAGTAAGGTTGAATTTAGAGGAGTTGTACCATTTAGGAAAAAAACACTCTTAGTACACCCGACAGGGATTCAAACCTCAATCTCCCCGTCATCGTCAGTCCAGTATATTGCGAGAATGACACCTTAGACCAGGGGTCTTCAACCTATGTCCCGTTGTAACTTTTTTTTGGCCCGCCAGCTCATGAAAGATATAAAATTATTTCAAGAGAAAAAAAATGACAACTACAGATATATATTTTAAGTTATTTTATATATAATTTTTGCTTTTTACTTAAATAAACGTTTTGTGTTTTTATACAAATGTACTTTTAACCAGCAAATAAAACTCTAGTAGACAAGACAAATCACTCTACCTCCTGCTGTGAAACCAGAGAGAACATCCTTCACGAGAAAACCTAATCCCTAGTGCGAGTATAAGTGTAAAAGAATAAAATGATTTGAATATTTTAATATGTATAATTCAATTCTAATGTTGTGGGTACAGTTTTACGAGCCAACAAGAGACAGAAACTTGGGCCCTTGGACATAAAAAGGTTGACGACCCCTGGTTTAGACCATTCGACCACCGAAGCAGATCTCTTTACTCTCGTACAAATAAGATTGTTATATAACCTGACCTGGAAAAGAGTGAAGTAGCACTGCAGTGTATCCTCCAGACCAGTGGTGTGTTCTGGTAAGAATACGTGGGGCTGCAGTAGTTCCAAGATCCCCATCACCTGCTGGAACAAGGCGAGATGGCTCCTGGAACGTAGCACCGTCATGTCGAGATGAGAGCGACCTCGTAGAGAAGCCGCTAGCATCGACAGCTGCCTGCAACAAAACTATAATTATTTATTGCACTTTATTTTTATCATCGTGTCTTACTACCTGTTGAGGTTATACATATATATGATAATTACTATAATGAGGTGGGGATAGGGGGGTAAGTGTTTGAGAGGTAATCTGCCCGCATTTGCTTGGTTGGAGGAGTGGGAAACCATTTTAGGGAAAAAACTCCCTCAGTAAACCCGACCGAGATTCAAACCCTGATCTCCCCATCTTTAGCAGGCCAGTCTAACACAAGAGTGACACCTTAGACCGTCAGGCCACTGAAGTCGGTTAATGCATAACTGTTTGCAACATTTTATTCTAATTTGATTAATCAAGTTATTTATCACAGCATACACTTCAATTACTTCAGATTTTTTTCATTATTATTATGAATATTAATTTGTAATTAGCGTATAACCTGAATGGGTGGTAAGACGTAATGTTAAAAAAAAATTGTAATGTACCGTTTATTTATTGTGTAAGGTATCAAACCTATGTTGATTTATTCCACAATGGCATAGTTTATAGGATAGGGTCATAGTGTAATCTATCAAGGTAAGACTGCTACCTTTCAGGATAAATGTGGTGAGGTACATAAAAAATCAGAATGGCTATATATATATATATATATATATATATATATAAAACATCCATTACTGTTTCCAGCCTGTGGCTTGGGTCAGTTTTTTTATTCCAACCATATATTTTCCACTACCGGCTGTCGTAGCTTCATATGCCTTATAATATAACTTGAGACTAAGACAAGAGGCACAGCATCCAGTCCCCGGCCATTAATTTATCAATATGAAGGGGTAAACCCATATTTCACAAACAATAACTTTTTCGACCAAGCCGGGTATCGAACCCAGGACCTGTGGATTGGTGTGTCAATATTCTAACACGGAGCTACCTAGTCACAGATAGCTGTGGTATCTGATAGCTCGCCATACTGTTGGTCGCTCACAAGTAGCTGACGATTACACACACACCTACCACAGAGTCAGCCTTAAACTATGAGTGACCTTGGGCGCGAGAGAATCCCTGGATAGCTCTGCGATGGAGCAATGATGTACTAAGCCAGAGGTCCCAGGTTCAATTCCAGTGTCCATGTGTCATTTTTGAACTAATTTAAATTAAAAGTTATTAGTAAGTAGCACAAACATAAATAAATTAAACACATGTGTGATGTGTGTAATGAGGCAGATGATTTACCTGAGCACTAGCAAGGGATGTGTGGCGGCCATCTTGCGAGCCATGAGCTCATACTCCTGTGAGCGCCGTGTCCAGTCCTTGCTCTGAGACGTCGCTGTGAGTGCGGTGAGTACTGTGTGAGACATATTATCCAGGCTGCTTCTGCTCCACTCTAAAATTGACCGAGAGCTTTTTTTTTACGAAATGTCACTTTCATTGACAAACATATTTTTAGTTTCTACAAGAGAAAGAGGTCTTATCCATGTTTCCTCGATACAAATCTTTGTTTTACCTTCAAATCTTAAATTTGAATTCAAATCTTAAAGTAAAATGTTAAATAAAAGAGGTCAACCTACATTGGTAGGATTTATTTTCTAAAATTCTGATTCTATTCAAAAAAATTTTTATCATTGTGTCTTACTACCCGTTCGGGTTCTACGCCAATGTACTAGTTACCCTGATTAGTAAGCTTGAAATTAGAGGAAGTACACACGCGTTTGCATGTAATGAAAGTGTAAAACAAGGAAAAATCACCCCAAGTATGACCAACAGGAATTCAAACCTTGATCTCCCCATTATCAGCAGTCCAGTTTACTGCGAAAATGACACTTTAGACCATGCGGCCAACGAAGCGGGTTGCCTGGTTGTTAAGTTTGTCCCATAGGAATTTGGGAGAGTCATAATAGCTCAAAAATATAATCCTGGTTCAAAATTTTAGAGTTGGGGAAAAAAAAAAGGATTTTTTTTTTTAAATTCCTAAAATTTCAATATTCTTGAGTATTTGAATGATTCGAGGAAAAGTTCGACCCTTGTTTCTATAATAGGCCTACAGTTTATAGCCTTCGCTTACACACAATCATTGTTTTGTAAATACATTTTTGTATGCCATAATCAGACGACAAAAAATAAATTCCAAAAAAAATTCTGAAATTGAGTTATTAATATTAGCATATTAAAGTATCTTCGTAAATTTAATTTGTGAGCTTAGAGCCAAGGTTTCTGGGTTCGATTTCTATCCAGGTATGATTTTACAAATCCACGAGTATGTCACGGCCATTTCCATCTCCTAAGCTTCGCTAGTCATGTACAAATTAATTAAACAAGAGCTGGCTTAGCTCCGTGATATTTACCGAAGGCAATGTTTGTGTTAGGTATGAAATGTTGTAGATGCGTGTTACTCACCAGTAAGACAAGTACTTAGCACAAGCTTGTCAGCTTCACCATCCTTCAAATGGTGCTTAACGCCGGGGATGTGGAGATACAGTTGCACCAGGAAGTGTTGCGCCATACTCGTATCCCTGACACCAACATACACAACATTACATATGTACTACACGCGTGTAAGAGACCTGCGACGGACAAGAGAAGGCTGCCAGGAGAACATCAGATAGCAGAGGAAGGAAGGGTCGTGTAATTAGAGTGGAAAAGGAAATAATTCCAAGGAAAATGATGGAGATGAAGTATAATGGATAAAGACATCAATGGAGAGAAAAAAAAGGAGATGGAAGGAGAAGATAACAGCAAGTGTGCGACAGAGAGGAGAAAAATTAAAGTAAATAAATAAGAAGAACGGTGGAAAGAGAAGGGAGGAGGGAGGCATTTTATTAAATTGACCGTGCCATAAACTTGATGATATTGATGATAATGAGGATTAATTCCATGAAATATAATTAAAATGTTGTCTACAATAAATAAATGCAAATGCAGGGAAAAAAAACTTTATATTTAACCAAAATAGGGTTCTACTTCTAACAAAACTTTTGTTGGGTTGAATCCACTATTTTACGAATCCCAATCCCCAATTCAACTTTGAATACGAACCCTGGAAAAAATTATGAACATAAGAGAAAATATAAATATGATAGTAAATAAAAACAGTAACTAAATGTTAACATTCTTTCTTTATAATCCATTCATTATAACATCCATACATTCAGTTAAGTGTTAAATTATTGGACTGGGGTCTGGTTGTTAAGTTTCTCATATAATTATAATTGTTTTTGAGCTACTAACAAGCAGTATTAGAGCTCTAAAACATATTTCACATTAAAAATAGAAAAAAAGTTTTTTTTTTTAAGAATCTGAGTCTATAATTTGAAATGTTCTCGAATAGCCTGAAGGCAAACCCTCACTCACAAATCAGGTGTATCCACAAGATGTGCCAAATGTCGGGTGACCAGGCCTATCTCCTTGTCTGTTTCCAGACAATGCAGCAGTAAGGACAGTCTGGATTCCATCTTCTCCAGCGCCGACTCCCTTGTGGCTACTGCTTCAAGCTCACAGCCTTCCTTCAAGATGTAATCCACCAAAACTTGCAACTGCAATAAAACATGACATATATTAATTATTAATATCATCTTAAAATTTAGGTTATTTGGTTTATTCATGGAAATATTCTGTAGGAATTTTCCTGTCAGGATGTATATTAAAAAAGAGTCCTTGGAAGTGCATGTCTATCTAGAATTGGAAACAAGGAAAACATAGTTTTTAATAACTCAAGTCAATGCTGTCCAGGAGCAAATAGTAAGGTGAGTGTGTATACTCGTCAGTGGAAGAGGGGATGATGTGTTATCAGCAAGTTAGCTAGCTAGAGGCCTCACAAAATAAATTGCTAATTTTTTTTCTCTTCTTTTCTATTCCATACATTATCGTGTAAGATCTGATATCTTAGCTCAGTCGGCAGCGTGTTTGTCCGCTGAGCTAAGGGTCCCAGGTTCGATCCCCGGCATGGTCGAAAATTCATGATTGGTGAAATGTGGGTTTACCCTTTAACAGTGTTGAATTAACGGCCGGGGCACTGGATGTTGTGTCTGTCCTAGTTAGATTATAAGGCATATGAAGCTACGATAAACCAGGCAAAACGATAGTGGAAAATATATGTCTTGAATAAAAAAAACTTACCCAGACCACAGTTTGGAAATGGTAATGGATGGGAAAAAAAAACAACATTAGCATGTAATCATGATAATGCTTAGAGTGCGTCGGTGCGTCAAGATAAGATTCACCCTCTTCATAAAATAGCTTCTAATTCACCAAGGAGGTATCGTTGTCAAACAGAATTAACCTACCATTGACGTACAATTGTACGCACCTGTGTATCAGTGAGCTGAAGGACGTTCTCAGGGGTGTGATGTTTGGGTGTGAATTTTTCTCGACCTTGCCAGAGCTTAGGGTTACAAGTGAGAGACCACAAAAAATCCAGAACTGCACTCGGATCAAATCTGAAACGTACACACGCAAACTATTTAACTCGTAAAGTGAAGTAAGATTAAAATAATATAATGTAACACTTCGGATAAATACAAGTGCCATTATATCTCTTAAGTTTATTGTTATGTTTTCAGAAAGGCTGCACACTTAAGAGTTTAGCTTTCCACTTATGAAAATGGTATTTGTCCTATATTTGGAGGAAGGTACAGGAAAGGTGTACACAAACACAATATGGCTTTTAATAAGAAAATAAGAACAAAGTCCACACTTTACACTGGTGTCACTGGACAAAGAGGTAGTGACTGCCTCTCGAAGAAACTCGATCATTACCGCCCAAAACCCTTGACCTAGGTTTCATTCTACCAATCTTAAATGTTGCAATACTGAACTTACTCGGAGTTACAATTTTCCAACAGATGTTCCATGCAGTTGTGTAGGGTTGCCCAACCTGCTCGGTGAACTAGAAGTGTCAAGAGATAAGGTCGGCAGGACTGTTTGGCGGGGGATTTGGAGAAGAGCAGTTTCATCTGGGAACCAATAACAAACACCTCTTACCAACACATCTAGCAATTTCAAGACAAAGTTTGTACAAACAACCATTTGTCTGGGCTGGTGACATTTATCGGTTTATTTACTTGGCTAAAAATAACTTGGTCTGAAGGAAAACTTAAAAATAATTCAATTGAGGCCAAGAAAGAGACGAGAGGAGCAAATAACAGAAAGTGTACAAGTGAAAGGAGAAGAATGGAAGAAATTAAAGGAGGAAGATTGATTGAAGGAAAGAGGAAGATGGGATCATTTTACTAAACTGACCCAGCTACAGGCTCGAAACAGATGATGATGATGATGATGAAATGCAGATTTTTTAAAAAATCTTAAAAACCTCAGGGTATTTTTTTTTATCATCGCGTCTTACTACCTGTCCAGGATATACACGTATATGATAATTAATATAATATGGCGGGGATGAAGGTACAAAGCATTCTAGAGGTAATATAACCGCATTTGCGTGGAAGGAGAGTGGGAGGGAAACCATTTAGGAAAAACCACCCTCAGTAGACCCAACGGGGGTTCGAACCCTGATCTCATTTTCAGCAGGCCAGTCCAACACACGTGTGATGCCTTAGAAAGATCGGCCAATGAAGTATGTAAAGGGTGAAAATTGCTCTGCAAGCCCTGAATACCTGTAATGGCGGACAGGAGCCTATCAGCTCCAGTTCCACAGAGTCTAGCCAGTCTATCAATAGACCTATTCTCTCTGGAGGTGCGGAGGTGGTGGAGTCTGCCACTAGGAGGGTCGTCATAGCCTCCACGAGTTGTTCCGTACTGTGCTGCTTGAGACATTGTTCCAGGAGACAGAAACCAGTCCTCTCCAACTTCTCAGAGTTTTCTTGGGACAACACTGACCACAGACCAGAACAAAGCATAGTTCAGGGAAAGAGGCCACAGAAGAACTCGAATATTCCATAAATTGGTATTCACACACACTAAAGATAATTTAATTTAACTCTCTGGAAAATGTATATTATATATGTAAAAAAATACATCCACTATGGATGTGCAAAGTCCACCTCTTCAATTCGAAGCAAACTTGAATCGGGTACATGAAATATTCTCGAAGCCAAATCAAAGTTCTGATATTTTTTAATAATGGTTTTATGCATGAAAAAATATCATATTGTACATATTTATATAGCTTTTTGCATTAAAGTCACTTAGAAAAAGATGTATTTCACAATTGTTTGTAATAATTCATTCTACGCTGATAAATCAAGTTAATATCAGAACTTGCAATTCAATCCGTTCAGATTTTTTTCAAAAAGAAAAAAATATATATATATATTTTTTTAGTACCATGTCTTACTACCCATTCGGGTTATACACTTATGTACTAATTAAGCTAATGGGTTAGGAATAAGGAAGGTTGAATTTAGAAGAAGTGTACCTACATTTGTGTGGAGGGAGAGCGGAAAATCATTTTGGAAAAACCTCCCTCAGTACATCTGACCAAGATTAAAATCTTGATCTCCCTGTCATCGGCAGTCTAGTCTACTGTAAGAGTAGCGCCTAAGACCTTAAGGCCACCGAACAGGTCGTCCTAAGCTGACAGATTAAGTTGCTATCACAAAATGTAATTTAATTATATTAAGATTTTTTGTTAGTTGAACATTAATTTGTGATATGCATATACATTACAGCAAGAAATGTTTATAATTTAAACATAAATATATATATTAAGTTTTTAACTTTGTAATAATTATCAAATAAATAATGTCCGCTCGGCAGGAAGAAGATGGCAACGTGGAAAGTGCAAAGTTAAACTGACCGGTGAGTGGATCTTGAATGGCAATCGTCGAGCTCTTGCTCTTGGGTAGATCCTTGTGTTTCATTGCTTGCTGCGTGAACTGTTTCAAGATGGCTACCAGAGGGGACTTGGCACTGGCTGATCGGCTCAGCACCGCTCGGCTAACAGAACGCACGGCTTTGGTTGCCTCCTCGCACGAGTTCTGCTTGCTCTGTAGACAGAAACACTCTCGAAATCAAATAAAATTAGATAAAACTATTTTTTTTTATAGAAAGTTGTGTGGCTCTGAGTAGCAAGCTTTGCTGATCCAGCAACTTGACAAATAGAATCATCTCCTGTTGCTTCATTTGTTGAGCAGAGGTTGGTAACCTTGGAGAACACAACACACACAAACATATTAAATACTAGCTTTTAGGGATGACACCCGCGAATCTTCCAATCCCTAAAATACTTTAGGATATTTGAATATTCGAGGATTTGAGAAAATATCAAATTTGAGATTTAAAAAAAAAATATGAAAATACTTTTTTGGTTTTAAGTTTAAAAAGGGTATTCTTTTAGAACCCTAATCTCGAATTCGAATTTTGGAAAAAATTATGAAGTTAAGAAATAATAATATAAAATAGAAATAGTAGCTAAATATAATATTTTTAGGTAATATACATCTAGTTTAGTGATAAATTTATGGCCTGGGGTCTGGTTAAAATTGTCCTATAATCCTGGTAGGGCTGGAACAACAATAAACAATATCAGAGTTCTGAAACAACAATAAAATATAAAAAAAAGCACTTTTTAAAAAAATCTCGAATTCTCAAATCCCGAATATCTTTAAGGATTCGAAGATTTAAGAATTTGAGTCTTATTTCTAATGTTAAGGTAAAATGTTTATTTTCGGTCTAGTCAAAATAAAGGTGTTTATTCCAATCTAAAAATGTCTTAGTGATTATCACATATCTCATATGACTACTTTATTTGAATATTAAAACACCGAGGAAGCATCTAACACAGGACCGTCCTTTCGATCTAGTGGTCAGCACTCCTGGCTACTAATTTGTAAGTTCCGGGTTCATTTCCCGGCCATAAGATAGGTATTTTTACTGACAGCGGAATTGTTCTTATGGTAACCATGGTCTGGTTAATTAATTAGCCTCAAGTTATTTTTAAGATTTCTACCGGCACCACATAAGCCCCAACCTCAGAAGTCGGTCACATATCGGCCAACACCAGTAGAAGATCAAGGAATGTCAAACCGACAAACCTTGGTGTCATTAAAAGGAAACAAATAATCTGACGCAGAGCTGTACATAAAGAACGCCTTCTACGATCCAATTAAAGGTATCAAGTAACACCGCATATGAGTCCAAGACTTATTGCAGTGCAACCACACCAACCCACTGGGACTCCTGTCGCTCTTAGAGCGAGCTTTCTAGACCCGCCTCCTGCCAGACGAGCCCTTATCAGAGTGGCTTTAGGAAACCCCCCACCCCTGCCATTGGCAGGATAAGTTGGAAGTGTTTTACAGTAGAGCCTCATTAATCTAGACCCTACTAAACAGAACTTTTCTTAATCCGGACAGTTTTTTTCCCCAAAATAATACATTAATAAACGCCGATAAATAGCTGGGTTGGATTGGGGGAGCGTGACGGCAAACTACATATTTTGAGGTTTGTTTTTGTTTAGGCTGAGGCTGTTTTAATCATAACTTAACCCATCTTTTAGGTTATTTTTTTAATCCAGACAACTTCAAGTCCCAATTAGTCTGTCTTAATGAGGTTCTACTGTATTAATTAAGACAGGAACTGACCAGGTGTTGCGTGACGAGACGCAGCAAAGGACAGGAATATTCCACTCTGCTAACGAGTAAACCGATAAACTCGTCGGCTTTCTCAGAGTTACACTTGTCCTCCAAGCAGCGCACAACGGCTGTGGTGAAGGGCAGTTCCTTTGACTTCTTCTGCACCTCTGCGGCAAGCAACTAGAACGATAATAAAAGTGAAAAAAATATATATTTTGTAAATTTAAACAAAAGTGTGTGTTGTATGAACATTTGGAATCTTGATTTTGAATCTAGCTGAAGTAGCTGTTTAAAGTCTAATTTTTTTATAGCAAATTTGAAAAATATCAATGCAGGAGATTTTTAATTTTATCTCAAAATTTTTTAGTTCAATAATTTTAATTTAATTTTAAGATTGTATTTTATAGCGATTGGTATGGTTTTTTTTAATGATTTAAAAAAAAAGTTTTTAGAGCTATGTTAAATTTAGTTAAAAATCTGATTTTGTATGATCATATTGTTTGACAAAGAAGATTATTCTAAAAAAATGATATTTGTTTTTATGGTTGTATATGAATGGTTTACAAAAATCCAATTTGAATTATTTGTAGCACAAATATCGATCTATATTACTCAAACTCGAATAAAACTCAATATTTTTTTATTCAAACTTAGCTCTAAAAGGAAAAATGGCTTCTAGCACACTTCTAAAAAAAGTGTACTATAGGTATTTACAAACAAATTTGAAATTTTTAAAACGGTCAAACATGCATTTAGAAAAAAATCAATTTTGAATCCTTTGGAAACTATAACTATGTAATGAAAAATATTCCACTTATGATTAATTTTATTGAGAAATCAATTAAGTTTCAGTCATAGTATTTAATATCTCCATTAGCCCAAACTATCATTTATGTGCGACTATACATTAAAATTATCTTATCTTTCTAGAAAGAATGTAACTTAAATTAAACAAGTTGATCATAAAATTTTGAAAGCAATATAAAAAGTTCTACCGAGATCGAATATGGGTGGATGAGAAATGATATTAATTGAAACAACAATAATTTGATCATGTTACTTTTATTGGTTCTTGTCTGTATTTCCTGTAGGAGGCATAAACAAATAGCACTCTATCATAATATAAATAAATAATAAGGAATGTAATCTGCTTCGGTAGACATATGGTCTAAGGTTCCATCATCGCAATAAACTATACTGTCAATGACAGAAAGATCGGTGTTCAAATCCCGGTTAGGTGTGTTGGTTTGTTTTTCTCCAAAATGGTTTCCGATTCTCCTTTCATGCAAATGTAGGTAGATCACCTCTAAAATGCTTCCTTCTTCATCCCAACCCCAGTAGAGTAATTATCATGTATGCGTATAACCTGAACAGGTGGTAAGATGCGGTAATAACAATCTAATATATATGTAATATTCATGATGGCAAAGTTGGAATATTTTGATTTTAAACTTAAGTTGAGGCCGATGTATTTTTGAAACTAAACCAGAAGTTTTCGAACCTTCACACACTTATATTAAATAAGAAATTGGCTCCAAGTAACCAATGACCACTCACCCTTTGTAGTGTCCTAGAGTCGTCCTGAGTGGATGAGTCCGGAGCTTGGTCCCCGAACATTTTCTCGAGTGTCTCTCGAACTGTCTCTGGAGTAACTCTATCTCGAAACCCAGACAAGTTTCCAGGAGTTGGTTGGGGCAGGGTTTGGCGTGGGCTGGCGCTGGGGTGATGAGACGAATCTAGCGACAGATAATGTTACAAAAATTCATCAGCAAATTCTTGAGGGTTGAGAAGTCCACTTTTTTCAATTTAAAGTGAACTCAAATCAAATTTATGAAATATTCTGAATTAAAGGTCGAATATTTTTTTATTAGTTGTTCTATGCTTAAAAAAATATTACATTGTGGTTATTTTTACTTTATGCGCTAAAATTACTTGGAAAATGTTTTATTGCACAATTGTTTAATTTAATAAATCAAGCTATTACCAAAACTTACAATTTAATTTTTTTTAATCAGCACAGCGTCCAGGTTAAATGTTTATATAATAACTAAGATAATGGGCTCAGGGATTAGGAAGGTTATATTTAAAGGAAGTGTATCCACATTTACGTGTAGGGAGAGTGGAAAAACTATTTTGGAAAAACCACCCTCAGTCCACCCGACCAAGATTCAAACCCTGATCTTCCCATCATTGGCAGTCTAGTCTACTGCGAGAGTTGTGTGTTAGACCATGTGGCCATCAAAGCTGGTTACAATTCAATTTCTTAAGTTTTTTTTTCCATATAAATATTTATTTGAAATGAACATAACAACTCATAATGAAAATAACTGATCATAAATTGTTATTTCAGCTGCCAGTATTTTTATTGTAACTATCAAAGCCTGAATTTTTTCCAAAGTCAAGTCGAAATTTTGCACATCCCTATCAGATTCAAATGTATTTAGTTAGAAAGTGCAGTTAAATAACAAACTTCTCAAGTTTGGGGCTAATTACTTACAAGTTTGAAATCACACACAACTTCGGTCAAATTTTCATAGAAAGGGCTTTTTAGAAAATAAAAACTTTTTTTTACAGTCAACATTGATAACATTTTACTATATTATTATTATTATTGTTATTTTATAGGTATTGATAATATCTATCAAAAGTGACAGCTGCAGATCACAAGACTTGAAGTATGGATATATGAAAGTAGATCTATTAACATTTGTAACTGTAAAATAAGGTCCTTTCTATGAAAAATAGACTGTAGCCATACTATCAGTTTAGCTTCCTTCCCTATCACATACATTACAGTATTGTAGGGTGATTGCGAGATGAAATGGAGGACCTACAGTTTAACGTGGGATCCGAACCACGGTGGAGGCCTGGCATTCCATCCACACATTCACAAGTTGTGATTAATACACATCTTGTCAGAGGTGAAGGAAGGGTTTGGCAACCAGATAAATCTGTGCCTAGAACGAGGATTGAACCCCGGACCCCCAGCACACAAGTCTGACACCTTACCCCTAGACCACCAGGTCACCCTTCTCATTTTTATCAAAAATAAGACTATGAAGAAACATTATTTTTTTAGCACCGTGTCTTACTACCTGTTCAGGTTATATGCCTATTTAGTAGTTACACTTATGTGTTAGGGATGATAAGGTTGGATTTAGAGGAAATGAACTCGCATTTATGTGGAGGAAGACTTGAAAACCATTTAGGAAAAAAAACCTTCAATAAACCCAACTGGGACCAAATCCCGATCTCCCCGTCTTTGGCAGTCTAATCTATTGCGAGAGTAACGGCTTATACCATACAGCCACTGAGGTGAGTAATAATTGATACCACGAGATATAAGAAGGAAACAATGTTCTTCTCTTACAATGCCGTGGCACTAAAAAGCACAGATATTGCATTTGAAAATATGACTGACCAGGTAACCTTGACTGCTCCAGTTGCAGCACTTGCACCAATAGCTGTCCTCCAGTGGCGCCGCGATGATGTTGTACCTCGACTAACTGTGCCATGTAGCCCTTGTCTAGCACAGCCTCGGCAACCGCGAGAGGACTGGCGGCTACCGCCAGGTCCAGCATTTGTAGGAGTTTACTGGGACACACACACATACCATATTTTTTTTAATTCCTCGACTTTTCCATGTTTTTCAGAGCCAATGTGTTTTACCAGCCACTGTATATAGATATTAAGTAGAGATGGGTCAAACAATATTCTTCTCGAGTCCAAATCTTAAATTTTCTTTCGAATCTTGAATTCAAATTTGAATCCTCAAATCATTAAGAGAATGTACAATTTTTAGTTAACGTGAAAATATTTTAAAATGACTTTTAAAATGTTGTTTAACACTTGCTTGGTGCCACTAACAAAATATATTTTGTTTGTCATATTTATTCCATCATTTGCAACAAAGATAACACTTTTTTTTAGTAGATTAATCATGTTAGTACAATTTTGTCTTTTTTTTTTTTACCTTCCTAACTACAATTACCTATTATAATCCCTTTTACTAATTGCTTGAAATTGTTATATCAAGTCAAAGAACCAGTTTCATAGTCAGACTTAGCGCGCCTCGATACTAAATACAATTTACTTCACGCAGTGCAGTGCTGTTATCAAAACAGAGCATACCTAATGGATTTGACAGGAATACCCAACTTTTATAAATATGCCTAGTGTTATCAGAGCACAGTGTACCTCATGGGTTTGTCAAGAATCCACAACTTTAATAAACATGCCTAATGTTATTGGAACAGAGAGTACCTCATGAATTTGACAGGAATCCCCAACTTTTATAAACATGCCTAGTGTTATCAGAAAGGAGCGTACTTCATGTATTTGACCGGTATCCACCTGTATAAACATGCCTAATGTTATCAGAACAGAGAATACCTCATGAATTTGACAGGAATCCCCAACTTTTATAAACATGCCTAGTGTTATCAGAACAGAGCGTACCTCATGTATTTGACCGGTATCCACCTGTATAAACATGCCTAATGTTATCAGAACAGAGCGTACCTCATGTATTTGACCGGTATCCACCTGTATAAACATGCCTAATGTTATCAGAACAGAGCGTACCTAATGTATTTGACCGGTATCCACCTGTATAAACATGCCTAATGTTATCAGAACAGAGAATACCTCATGGATTTGACAGGAATCCCAAAGGACTGTATGAAGAGGACAAGCTGGTTGGGCTCCAGGTCAATGAGAGCTGCATCCACCAGACGATCCACCTGAGAACGGATCATCTTCAACTTGAGCCAATCAGGAATTAGAAGGGCTTCCTCCGAGGTGTCCACGAGGTACGCCTTAGGAGGTTCCTTGTCCAGAGGGAACCACACTTCCAGGAGACTCTCAAACAGTTCGGGGTCTACGACAGAACAAAATACTAACTCAAATAGTTACTGTATGTACAACTATATGGCCTTATCTGACAGAAAGGTTTTTAGATATACTTTTATGTATTCATACATCAAGCCATTTTTACTTCAGCTGTCACTTTTGGGTAAATATTCAATACATATAAAATAAAAGTAATTATATAGTTAACTGTTATCAATGTTGATTAGAAAATTTTAAAGAAAAAATTACTCTTCCTATGAAAATTTCACAGTACAACATATATTGTGAGTTTGTGACCCAATGTGCGTGGTTTGAGGCATCACTTAGACTGCTGATGATAGAGAGATCTAGGTTTGAATCCTGGCCGAGTGTACTGGGGTGGGTTTTTCCAAAATCTTTTTCAACTCTACCTCCATGCAAATGTGGGGACATTTCCTCCAAATCAAAGCTTCCTAACCCTAACACATTAGTATAATTATTATATAAGAGTATAACTCGAACGGGTAGCAAGACGCGGTGCTAAAAAAAGTACTGTTTAAAATGGGTTTTTAAGGAAAACCTTTTCAACTATTTGAGGTAAATTTAATACTGAAATTGAGAGGGATGTGCGGGATTCCCGCGGGAAAAAATATGTCCTGTTCTAGACCCCGATTGTCGGGACAGAGATGCTATAATCTCGAGAATTTTGGGAATTGTTGTTTCATTCCTAAATATAGAAAACATTGGGTAAATCAACACATTTTTATGTTTGCTAAATTATTATTTGATATGTGACTGATAGGTATTTACTTAGTTTATTTTGGTTACTAGTTGGTTTATTTTATATCTCACTTAGGTAGTATTCATTTAACAAATTAAATATTGCACAGTGTTTTAAGATTGTATTAGAAATAATTAATTATACATTTTTAATTGCCGTTCTTGTCCCAAAAAAAGGGATTCTAAAATTCTCACTCCCGATCTCGTCTCGAACAAAAAACTCGATCTCGCACACCCATACTGAAATTATTCAATGTTTTATTGCGCTGATAAAGAATAACATGAAACTATTTATATAATTCAGTAATGAATGTGATATCTTGAATAACTAAATCCTGATTTTTATAGGAAATCCACTTTTGACCACCAACATTGATTGAAAGTCACTAATATTTGCCATTGTCTTATTTGATTTATCAATTAGAAAGTTCATTTAAAAATTAGAGTCAGGTCGAATCCACAATTTTAAGAATCCGAACCTTCATTCTACCTTTGAATTCCAAATCTCAAATGTGAATCTAGTAAAAATTATGAACATAAGATGAGATATAAATACAATAGAATGATATGAAATAAAAACAGTAACTAAATGTTAACATTCTTTCCTATAATACATTCATTATAACATTCATACATTCAGTTAAGTGTTAAACTACTGATCTGGGGCCTGGTTGTTAAGTTCATCCTATTATTATGATTGGTTCTGAGTCACCAATAAGCAGTTGGCTATTAGAGCTCTAAAACAAATTTCACTTGATTTTTTTTATTATTTAAGATTTGAGTCTCGAATAGAAAATTTCATCAAATCTTTGAATCTTGACTATCCTAAAGGATTCAAGGGGCCCACCCCTAGTAATTTTACCCCCCCCCCCCCTGTCATTGTTGCAGCAAGAGTTTCCTATTATAAAAAACAAAACGGGCTTCTTTTTAAAATCAGAGTGTCACACGAACCTTGCCCTGGGCCGAATGTGAGGAGGATTATGATTGCATGGACGACAAGAATATGCATCGTACATTCCTCGCCCGTACACCAAGTGACCAATATCTGGTCTTGACTCTCCGACCAGGCATACGCTTCTCTGCGTGGCTCACGCGCCTAAAACAGAAAGAATCACCGGTCTATATATGACTTCTCAAAGTGTGTATAGTCAGGTGCATGATGGTATTCACTCGCACCACAAAAACATGAAGGTCAGAGTTCATCGTGACCTTAAACACACTACTGACACAAGTCAACATAACCTCAATAACTTCTCCGAGACCAGATACCTGGCAAGAGTTTAGCAGAAATATTTTACTTCTGAAAGTACATGTCCACTATAAAACATTTAATTAAGTTATAATGTAATCCACTTGACGTTCTATTTTCCCTTGTTCTTGCTTCAAGTAGCCAATGTTCCATTTCCAAAATAAATTTACAGCATGCTTAAGTTTATAAAAAAAATTCCTTTCTCATTTAAATTTTACCGTCCCCCTACAATTACTGTATTCCTATTTTTACACCGCAATTAGAAAATGGGCAAATTCTATTAAAACAAACTTAAATATTCTGTGAAAAAAAAATTAGGCAACCAATACTGAAAATTATTTACACTAAGATTTCCAACTATTCGACCCAGAATGCTGCCATTTTAGACCGGATGATTGCGACTCTAGTGTATTTTTTATTTTAACTATAACTGGTGTAAGAGTATTATCATCAATGACAAGACGCTCTTAAGTGAAAGTCCAAGGATATTTGCCATCGCTACAGACAGGCTATGAAAGCTTGTCTTCCCGCCTCTATCCATCTACTCACTGTGTACTCTGTAAGGATCTAGTCCACCGCAGCGCTCTAAACTCATCACTACCGGAACACAAGAACAACAACTCCAGAACGCTGGACATAAACAATCAACCAATTAACCAACCATTTTTGACTTTTTTATTTTAATGTTTGAATTTCTGTCTAAGCTCCAAATTATTATTTTCCCACAAGAAATTTTTGCTATAAAAAGTGTGACTAATTTGTAACTATTTAAATATTATTCATTAATATCTATAGTGTGTGAATATACTTCATGCCGTGAGTCCGCAAGCGAGCTATATCGACTGAGTGGCCGCCGTTTGTTGGTGAAGATAATGCCAACATTTGTGGATAGAGGCTGTCATGTCATGTGGTCAGCACACCGAACCTTCTGGCCGTTAATCTCAGTTTTCTAGACCAAAGTCGCAACTTCATCATTCAAGTAGCTGCTCATTTGTCGTCACGAGGCTGAGTTGTACCTCGTTCCAGACCGACTGCTTCACAGCAATATCTAGAAGTGGTGGGGATCGAACTCGGGACTTTTGGATCTGTAGCCAGGCACTTTAACCACTAGACCATATTATATACGAATCCTAATAATAAATCAATATTACTGAGATAGTTTTCTTACCTTCTGCAGGTAAGAACAGAACATGAGCATAAGTGCATGCTGTGTGTTGGTAGCACTGGGAGTATCATTGCCAACCGACGGGCAAATAGCCGCTACAATAGAGCTTCGCTCGACAATTAGCTGAGCCATGTCCTAGTAAGATACAAGAACCAATTATTAAAATTAGAATAAAACTTTAAATTATACCATTATTTAGGACAAAGATACAGATATAAATTCTATTGAAAACACTTTTTTGATTAAGTTTGGTAATAAGGCATAGAGAAAATATAGTGAGACGAAAGTAGCAGAGAGAGGTTTTCTACAGGTGTGTAAGAAACCTACAATGGGGAAGAGAAGGGCCTCTAAAGTGTAAGTAAGTGTTGCATAGAGCATACGTCTTCATACCCACAGTAACATATATAGGCAGCTGTAAGTAAGTAGGTAATAAAGCTCAACCAGGCACTGGATTAAGGTGAAGCTTTCTGTATTCTGAATGAGACCAGTAAAATTACCATGTTAAAAAAAAAAAATAGCAATGGAAAAAAATTTAAAATAGAAAATAAACCTATTAATTTTTTTTATCACCACGTCTTAGTACCATAGAGGTTACATGCATGTACTAATTACATTAATGTGTTAGGAATGAGGAAGGTTAAATTTAGAGGAAGTGCACCAACATTTGGATAGAGGGAGCGTGGAAAAACACTCACAGTACACACGACTGGTACATTAACCTCAATATCCCTGTCATTGGCAGTCAAGTCTATTGAGAGATTGACACCTTAGACCATGCAGCCACCGAAGCAGGTGACTTGACTATTAAACTAATCTCAATTTCGCTGTTGTATTGGGAGGAATACAGAAAAAACGCAATTTATGGGATTTTGTTCCTGAGCGCAATCGCCTATCTGATACCCCGACTGATCGGCCGTGAGATAAGTCCCTTGGACAAGAGAGTGTGGATGTTGATCTCACCAGCACAAGATCAGTGAGTTCGTTGAGCGAGTCGTGAGTGGCGTGAACCGCCAGGAAATTGATGTAGCCACTGACGAGTGTGGGGTCGTTCTCGACCTGCCCGGCCTGTCGTAGAGCGACAATCACCTGGGGCCTGGCCGTGGGGAAGTGGGGTAGCCTCGGGAGATGGTTCAGTAGCCATGAGCTAAAACACAAGACAGAGTTGGGTATAATAAACTAGTTTACAAACACAAACATACATTTTACCTACAAATCCCGAATCAAAATCTTGGAAAAAACAATCAACATAAAAGGAAATATATATATTTTTTTTATTTCATTTCACTTTCTGAATCAAATGATTATATCAGCATACGGCTTATAAACCAACTTAAATCTACAAAAGACATAACATCCATTATTATTATAAGCACCGTGTCTTACTACCCGTTCGGGTTGTACGCATTTACGCTAATGTGTGATGTTAGGGTGATTGTGAGATGAAATGGAGGACCTACAGATTAACGTGGAATCCGAACCACGGTGGAGGCCTGGCATTCCACACATTCACAAGTTGTGATTAATACACGTCTTGTCAGAGGTGAAGGATGGGTTTGGCAATCAGATAAATCTGTGCCGGGACCGAGGATTGAGCGCCGGACCCCAGCACAGAAGTCCAACACCTTACACCTAGACCGCCAGGTCACCCACATCATCCGAATAATACATTTTTTTGTGTCCATGCCAGGGAATCGAACCAAGGAGAGGAAATATAAATATAATAGAAAATATAAACCATAGCTAAATATTAACTTTTCTCTTGTTTTTGTTTTAAAACATCCATTATAGCATTCATACATTAAGCGGCTGATAAATCAATAGCCTGGGGTTTGGTTGTTAAGTTTGTCCAATAATTATGTTGCAGAAGAACCACCAATGATCAGTACTAGAGCTCAAAAATAAATACTAAATCGAAATTTGAAAATAAAATATTTTAAGAATCTCAAATATCTTTAAGATTGGAGGGTATCATCCCAACTTAATTCTCTCATAAGAACACTATTTGTATTTATAACTTTTTTAAATAGGCCTATCCTTCCTATACTGTGTTCCTCTTTTCTAAACCTATGCATATCCAAGATTTTCAATTTTGAAATTGAATCAAATTCAAATCTTTGACTACTAACTTTAAATAATTCCAAATCCAATGCCAAGCTTTGAAAAGTTATCTAATAAAATTGAATGAAACCTAGGTCAGAGAATTAGCCCAGTGTCCAAAGTCTGACATGAAACTGACCCATTCAATTCTGGTCTAGGTAGGTGTTGTCCTGTATTTAGTGTAGCGCCACACTTGAGGTGTATTAAGTCTGACAGAAAACTGGCCCATTGTGTTTAATTCATTCATTGCTATCCCTTCCCTGTATGTTCTTACCTATTCATACAACCCAAAATAGTACAAATTTTATTTAAATAATGAATAAATAACAAGCAAAATCCTACAATGCTAAGAACCACACTATAAACATTTAACTAATATGTTTAGTAATAAAATTACTCACGTTTCTGCTGTTGATTCCCCCGTATCAACATCCATTGGTTCCTCTTCGGTTATAACCGATGAAAGAACCAACTTTAGACCCTGGAAAAAGACAATAAATACTAATTTGGATAGTCTCGAGATGTTACAACTTAATTGGTGAGAATCTGCCAAAGTTAAACAATGGAGCTGTGATGAATCTTGTTTTTCACGATTCAGAGTCTTAGAGTTTGACCTTGATTTTCAATTCTCTATTCTAGGGGTGTGTAAAGTCCACTTTCTCAATTCTAAGTGAATTCAAATTGAATACCTGAAATATTGTCGAAACTGAATTAAAGTTTGAATACTTTATGTTAACTATTTTATACTTGAAACAATATTATATTGAACTTGTTTATATCCATATCTCGAAGTCGATGGTCCTAGGTGTGTGTGTGAAAAAGAGAGAGATGGATATAGAGAGAAAGAGAGAGAGAGAGAGAGAAAATGATATATTGAGGTCCCACTGTGTATCGTTTCAGTCGGATAAAAAAGTTATTATCAAAACATGCAATTCATTTACTACAGATTTTTCATATGACTATAGTTTTGTAACATATATGACAGTTCAGAATGATGATAATGAACCATAAATGGAGTATTTTAATTGCCAATATTTTTATCAATGAAGTTTTATAATCATTGAACCCGGCATTTTCTTCAAAACAAAGTTGGAGCTGATGTTTGCTTCGAAGCCAAGACGAAGTGCCCAAACTTCACACATACCTTCTCTGTCATAATTTGGTAGAGGAAAAACCTATTAAGTGTATAAAGTATTATTATTAGCACGCGTCTTACTACCCGTTCAGGTTGTACACACTTACGCTAATGTGTAATGGTAGGGTGATTGTGAGATGAAATGGAGGACCTACAGTTTAACGTGGGATCCGAACCACGGTGAAGGCCTGGCATTCCTCACATTCACAAGTTGTGATTAATACACGTCTTGTCAGAGGTGAAGGAAGGGTTTGGGAATCAGATAAATATGTGCCGGGACCGAGGATTGAACCCCGGACCCCCAGCACAGAAGTCTGACACCTTACCCCTAGACCACCAGGTCACCCTTGTATAAAGTTAAAAAAAACATAAATCCATGTTTGATTTGCAAAAGACCAGATCATTAAGGTCATGTTTAAAACATTCACGATTTGCTAGTGTTAAAGTGAAACGGCAAGAGAGCTATTGGATGGAATATTACTGTTTTGTTTGAATGCTCTTATATGTGTATTTGCTGGAATGCGAGAGCTAAGAATCTAGGTATAAAAACCGGTGATGTTAAGATAGATTCAATATTAGTACTACTACCCGCTTTGGTGGCCACATGCTCTAACGTGCTATTCTCGTCTTAGACTAGACCGCTGAATACAGGGAGATCATGGTTCAATACTGGCCGAGTGCACCGAGGGTGCTTTTCCCTAAATGGTTTTCCCTTCGCCTTCCACACAGATGTGGGTGAAAAATCATTAGCGTGATTAGTACATTTGTGCATAGCCCAAACAGGTAGTAAGATGTGGTGCTAAATAATAATTAATAAAACTATCAATACTAAACGTGTCTATCATGTTTGACGTGTTTAATAACCAATGTTTGTGTACCTTGATTGCTTGCTGTCTACTTGTGGTCTGCGTTGAACTGAGTCTGCGCAGGAAGTATTCCAGCACCTCGCAGGCCGCCTGAGGGTCCTGTCCGGGGTCCGTGAGAACTCCTTGCAAGTGCAACAACAACTGCTGTCGTTTGTTTTGTCTCTCGGGTTGCAGAAGCATCGAGGAGGAGCTGAGCAGGAACTCGCACAGACACTGCACAGGGAGATGACTGGAACAGAATGATCAAGTTGAAATACTGCTGTAATGTGAAAAAAAAGACGTTTCGTTCTTTTAATTTTTCCGGTGTAATGCAGGAAGTGTGATGATGTTGTTACAAACCTAAGAGCTCCTTCCGAGTTCTCGACCAGATCCGCCAGCCACGGCATCGACTGGGACGCCCCTTGTCTCTGGATGATGTCGAGCAGGAAGTCGGGGTGTCGACTGCGACACAACAAGTGACCCATGCGGTGCGAGGCGTTCAAGGTCCGTAACTGGTCCAAGATTGACTGAGGAGGTTTGCGAGGAGGGCCGGTCGGGTCCATTGTTATCAGCTGAAGCAACATTCACCGATTGACTCTAGTTATTTCGAGGAGCAGCTAGTTAGACATGTGGATGGCTAGGTGGAGTTAGTGTTGTAACAAAGGTGGTCAAATGGATTTTTTTAAATTTTGGGTGTGCGAGTACTTGAAAATTATAAATTGAGTCAAGGTATGGTTTGTTCGAGACTTGCATACATAAAAACTTTGTGGCTTTTCCCACACTTTATCTTATAGCTACCCGCCTCGGTGGCATAGTTAGCTAACACGCTAGTTTCGTGTTGAGCTATACTGCTGAGGATGAGGCGATCAAGGTTCGAATCTCGCTTAGATGAACTGGGGTTGTTTTCCATAAATGGTTTTCCACTCTCCCTCCACGCAAATGTGGGTTCACTTTCTCTATATTCAACCTTCCCAATTCCTAACCCATCAGCTTAATTAGTACTTAAGCGTATAACCCAAGAGGGTAGTAAGACGCGGTGCTAAATAAGTATATCTTATAGCGTCAGTAAAATGTTAATTTTTAAAATGACACCTGGACACAGGAATCAAACCCGGGGAGCTTGGTGAACCAAAGCTCTAACCACTGAGCTATCCTGGTTTCATACCGTGCTCAGGGTCATTCTTCATTCAAAGTTTAAGGCAGTCTGTTACGGACGTGCGGAGATCATCGGCTAACAATGAATTTTCATTAATAATACTACAGCCACCAGCGACTTGGAGTGGATGGCAGGAATGGGTTTAGGGGAACGGGGCTGGCCAGTCTTATGATGCAGTTACTAAACTGAAAATTTGTACATTAAAGTGAATAACACAGTGGTAAGTAAACCATCTTCTAAGCTTTGCTAGTCATGTACAAACAATTGCACGAGTCCTTGCTTACCTTCATAACTTCTATTAGGTCCTTGATGCCTAATCAGCCTTAACTGTTTAGTTTACATTATAGTGAACAATTTGTTTTCTAACGTTTCAAATTCATTGGATGTGTTTTGAACAAGTCATTACGTCAGGTTGTGTGAATCCTGATCACAATATGTGTCTTTATTATGTGAAAGTCAAGTGAACACTGCGTTAAAGTGTAAGTCAAGTCGATCGTAATCCCTGCGTCAACTATAGATAGACAAAGTATAAATTTATCAAGGCACCAGCTTAGATAAGAACCCTGTTAACTTGTATTAACCTGAGTTAAGAGTAAGCTGGTCTGCTCGGTGATAGTTTGCTTGGTGGAGGCGGCGGCCAAATACGACTCAAACTCCAGTATCTGCTGTTTCTCCTGGCTGGCCACCTGCAGCTCCTTGGTCTTAGCTTCTTCTACCATGTCCCCCGCTGCCATAGTGGGGGGAGGGTACGAGAAGTGGCTGCATCAACAAAATTGCTCTAGTTTATAGGAGAATAGTTGTAATTTCTATAAAACAAGTCTAAGAATATAACTTTTAGAAATAAATAAATTGTGTGAAGTGGTCGTCGGTCGTCCGTCATCATTGTAAGCTTTTTATAACTTTTTAGCTCAAATAAGGCATATTTCTAGAATGTCAGGGTTTAGCTAGAAACAAACTCTCAAAGATTTGTCCTTGCCTGACATCTACAGGTAAATTCAGAAGCTTGTAAATGGATAGCAAGTTACCAGACGACTAATGACGTCATAGATGTTAGAGAGTTTGGAGAGGCTTTGGAACCTATGGTGCTATGTATGCTATGCTATGCTATGCTATCCTATGCTATGTTGCCAGCCCAAGCAAAACAAAAGTTTTTCTTACTTTGTTATACACATCTCCATGAATACCCTCAGGGTAGGATATTTCTCCCAGGCCACGCTGCCAAAGGTTGACGGGTTGTGCGCTGACAAGATGAGTAGCATGATCCAGGCCTTCCAGTACGAGTTGGTCACCGCAAGCCTCGGAGGACAATATCTAGCGCAACACGGACAGAGATCAACAAAATCTGTCGAGTTATCTTTATTTAAATGATGTGTTCAACTTTATTACTCAACAGAATTCAAACCTGTGAAATTTAATTTCTGCAAAAGACTATCGGAGTGACGAGAATGGATAGGATGAGAAATGCGAGGGTGAGAGAGATAGTTGAGGAGGAGACAGTGTAGGACAGGACAGAGAAGGAATGACTAATGTGGTATGATCATGTGAGGAAGAGGAGGAGATACCAACGAGGATGCTGGATATTGAAGTGAAGGACAGGAGGCAAAGAGGAAGATTAAGGAATACGTGCTGAAGGGAGTACAGAGGAGTGTGGAGAAGAGAGGAGACTGGGTCAATGTAGAGGAAGAGAGATGGTGGGGAGAAAGGAAAGTTCATTAGTTCATTAGTTTGTCAAAATTACAAAGTACAAAGATGAAATTTTAAAGAGCCATAGTGTCTAGGACCCGTCCTTTAGGATCTACGAAAATTAATGTATGCCGAGTTTAGTTTAGTTTAAAATATAGCCTAAAGCTATTGAAATTGATTCAGTTCTCAACATAGTTCTTGGCTTTATTCACATCTGAGAAAGATTAATGATATATATAGATAATAACAGATCTACTGTGTAATTTCTGTTGACTATTTGAACCCACTTGTTTCGTTTCTCTTCACTCCATTACTATCCAGGAAGATGGCAAATGTTATTCTTTATTTGTGTTTTTCTTATATTAATTTGAGCATCCCACATTACAAGAACTCTTATTACATATTGTGATAATTTTTACTTGATTCGTTGTATCAAAATCAATATATTTAAACAAAGTTTATACATATTTGGAACATCAATAAGCTATGTGTTTCAACAATAAACTAAAGTGTCTCAAAATTCCGCCACTGCCAGCGCCACATACAACAACGTACGGTGCCTGTTAAACCTCTCACAATTCTGTGTTGTTATCAAGCAAATAATGCAGAGAACTCCACTTCGGTAAGTTTTCTAGTTTTAGCGTAGTTGTGTATCTAATTAAACGAGTTAATCATCGTGAGACGAGCTCTAAAAAGATCTTATTTTTCTAAAAGGTTGGTAGGACTCTCACCCTTGAGGCAGGTCAATGTTCTCAGGGTGGTGATAGGTGCTGAGATTGAACAACAAGTCAATGATTTCCAATTTTTCCGCCTGAATCATCGGGAAGCCCTCAGAGGAAAGGTTTGCAGCCCTCTTGAGCAGCTGATCCACCAGCTCTAGGGTGTCCGGAGGGGGTAGAGGGTGGTCCTGCAATGAAGCATACCAACTTAACTGGTAGTTTTATTAATCATCGTGACTTACTACCTGTTCAGGTTGTATGCATATATAATATTTATATGCATATATGATAATATGTATACGCATATATGTAGAATAAAACAACATACAGAATTTTTATGTTTTTTGGATCGCAAATCCAATATTTTCTCTAATCTTAAAATATAAGTTATCCTTAAGGATTTGAGGGAGTTCAAGGACTTAAGGGTCCCATCCCTAGCATATCATTGTTTTCTACTTGCTGTTCTAATAATAAAAAAAGGGGAGAAAAGTGTATTACCTTGGACAAACCAATGACAAGAATCCTGATGAGCGTATTCTGGAGCAAAGGTACTTCCGAAGCTAGCCTGTGCATCACGACTCGGTCTGACTCCTGGGGCCAGCCATCTTTGTTGTAATATTGCTCCAGATGTTCCATGAACAGTACCTTGAACATAACACAGTCTTTATAAGTACCAAGTTCACCGAGGAATCAGCGCTATTCCCCTGCCAATCCAGTAGGGGTGTACGAAGCTTTGAAACTTTGACTTGGCTTAGAAACAAATACCAGCTTCCCAATTAATTTCGAAAAAAAAATTCCGGTATTGACAATTATTTTAACAGTTTAGGTTTTTATGCTCAATTACTGCCATTCTGAACTGTATATAGATTACAAATAAATATTAATATGGAAAAATCTGAAATATTGGATTGTAAGTTGTGATGATAGATTGATTTATAAGAATAAAATAAAATCTTGAAAACAATTGTGAAATAAAACGTTTTCTAAGTACTTTTAATGGATAAAGTTGTATAACTAATCACAATATAATATTATTTCAATCATAAAACAACTAACAAAAAATATTCAAACTTCGATTCGGCTTCAAAAATATTTAATATATTTGATTTGAGTTTTCTTTGAATATATGAAATATTCTCCATGCCGAATTGAATCTTCTACTGTTCAGATGTATCAGTTGAAATAGGTAGGTCAACGATATGCTTGGGAAGGAGGTAATTACTATTTATTATGTATGACTAGGGCTCTTGTCTGAAAGACAATTTGACATGGAGGAATTTAGGGCCTAGTATGTGATTTTAAATAATGAATAAACTGATGTATGTGTCATGTTTTCTATAAGGCTAGCTTAGTGTTACTTTTAAATACAAGCTTTCCAATTAATAAGTAACTACCAATGAGTAATGTTGTATTTAAATATAAAAGTTTTTTTTTACATCCATTACCGTTTCCAACCTGTGGCCTAGGTTAGTTTTTTATTCAAGCCATATATTTTCCACTACCGGTTTGCTAGGCCTGTCGTAGTTTCATATGACTTATAATCTAAGATTATGACAGTAACAATATCCAGTCCCCGTCCATTAATTTATCAATATGAAAGGGTAGACCTACATTTCACCAATGATACATTTTTTGGCCATGCCGGGAATCGAACCCGGGATCCTTAGCTCAGTAGGAAGACATACTACCGACTGAATTAAGGTGTCGAATAAATATAAAAGAATATTTGTTTAGATATTTTATTTAGGCAATTAAACTTTTAATTTGAAATTTATGTTATAAGCTAGAAGCTTCCCCAAATTTTCCATTTTAAAAAAAAAATGTATGTCTTACTACCCGTTAAGGTTATACTCTTATGTACTAACTACGCTAATGGTTTTAGGGATTAGGAAGGTTATGTTTAGAGGAAGTGTACCTGCATTTGTGTGGAGGAAGCATGGAAAACCATTTTGTACAAACCACCCTCAATGCACCCAACCGAGAGTTGAACCTCAATCTACCTGTCATCGGCAATCTAATCTACTGCGAGAGTAGCGCCCTAGACCATGCGGCCACCGAAACGGGTTTTTCAGAAATTTATATTTCCTGTTTCTAGATTTTCGAAGTTTGATTTCCAAGACTTCTTCAAGATTTTTGGGATCCTACGCAGGTCTGCTAAATAGATTCAAGTGTTTTTTGTTATGAATATAGCGGAACCTCACTATTCTGAGCTGTTTGAGGCCGAAGCTTGTTCGGATTAACCGGGAGGATCAAACGTGTCCGCTGGGAGATAAGAGTGTGCAAGGTTCCACATGTCTGTAAAATTTACATTCGTTTAAATTAGAGATGGTTCGAATACTATACTTTTCAAATCCAAATCTTAAATTTGCTTTTGAATCTCGAATCCAAATTTGTATCTTCAAATCTTTAAAAGAGTATTATTTTATTTAGAGTGAAAATATTTCAAATTTAATTAAAGTTTTTTGAGGACTGGTGCCACCGACAAAAAAAATAATTGTTATCGTGCTTATTACATCATAAACAGATAAGAGAACACTGTTTTTTTGGCAAATTAATTACATTTATAAAATGTTGTCCTGATTTGTGATTTTGCTACCCTCACAACTGCACAATTCTATTATACCCCATCTGACATCGATTTTAACGCCCGTTATCCAGAAATAGTGTGTGGATTAACCAAAATTTCAGACTAAAGGGGTTTTAGTGCATATTTAACTCTGACCTTGTGAAGAGCGTGAACAAACTCCGGAGCTGTGGGCCGATATATCCGAGGGACAGTCTCGTGTAACCACCACACCGCCTCTCTCTGTATCATGGACACCTGCATCTGGAAGTTCTTTTACAAGCACAATACATGTCACTGTTACAAGCACACATCAGACACAATACATGTAACTTTGACAAAGGCTGTGTTATATATAGATCAATGTACCAAATAGATGGACACACAAACAATATGGCTTTTACAATTAAATGAAGAACACGGTCTACACTTTACACTGCTACCAAGGGACATAGCAGTAATAGCTGCCTCTTGAATATTGATTGTAACAGACCTAAGTTGCATTTTATCGGAACTCATCAGGTTCAAATATGAAACATGTAACGCAACTTCCTAAAAGAAAAAAGCCGAAAAAACACAAAAGGGAAAAAAAAGAAAATGAAAATAAGAAGTTATTCTTAAAGAATTCTTAAAGGTTGGTAGCTCTACATTAATCGACCTTCTGGGTCTGAGTCGAGAGCGCTAATCAAGCTCAGTGCGGCTCATGTATTATTCTGGGTTCTATTCACATCATAATCATCAAATGTTTCCAGCCTGTGGCTGGCCGCACACTTTTTGTTATGTACGCTTCCGGTCTATTTCTTGGTTTCCCTTGGGGTCTTTTCCCTACAAACTCCATCAATCCCTTTAATATTATTTTCTTTTCCATCCTCATTACATAGCCATACCATCTCAGTCTTGCTTCCTCTACTATCTCATGTACTCCAACATCCTCATTACATGCCCATACCATCTCAGTCTTGCTTCCTCTACTATCTCATGTACTCCAACATCCTCATTACATGCCCATACCATCTCAGTCTTGCTTCCTCTACTATCTCATGTACTCCAACATCCTCATTACATGCCCATACCATCTCAGTCTTGCTTCCTCTACTATCTCATGTACTCCAACATCCTCATTACATGCCCATACCATCTCAGTCTTGCTTCCTCTACTATCTCATGTACTCCAACATCCTCATTACATGCCCATACCATCTCAGTCTTGCTTCCTCTACTATCTCATGTACTCCAACATCCTCATTACATGCCCATACCATCTCAGTCTTGCTTCCTCTACTATCTCATGTACTCCAACATCCTCATTACATGCCCATACCATCTCAGTCTTGCTTCCTCTACTATCTCATGTACTCCAACATCCTCATTACATGCCCATACCATCTCAGTCTTGCTTCCTCTACTATCTCATGTACTCCAACATCCTCATTACATGCCCATACCATCTCAGTCTTGCTTCCTCTACTATCTCATGTACTCCAACATCCTCATTACATGCCCATACCATCTCAGTCTTGCTTCCTCTACTATCTCATGTACTACAACATCCTCATTACATGTCCATACCATCTCAGTCTTGCTTCCTTTACTATCTCATGTACTCCAACATCTTCATTACATGTCCATACCATCTCAGTCTTACTTCCTCTACTGTCTCATGTACTCCAACATCCTCATTACATAGCCATACCATCTCAGTCTTGCTTCCTCTGCTATCTCATGTACTTCTACACCCTCATTACATACCTATACTGTCTAAGTCATGCTTCCTCTAATATATCATGTATTCCCTTTACCTCCACTCATTCCTGGATAACTTTATTCCTAATCTTGTTTCTCCTCATGACAGCTAACCTGCTCCTCACAAACGCCATTCCCGCGACCTCCACTTTCATACTATCTCTTACATTCAATCTAGTAATTAAAAAATTCAAACAATTTTAAAATAAATTAATTCAAATTTTTACTATGCATTTTTGCTGCCGTACCACCTCATTTTGAATCATTTGCCAGACAAAGCGTATGTTATTTGACCCTCCAAGTGGCTCCTGTTAGTACTGTATATAGTTGTGAGTGACCTACATGCAGTGAGGTGATCTCTCGCTTGTCCCCACGAGCCAGCAGGGACGAAGCCTCTCTTACTTGGGGTGAGATGGCCAGGAAAATACAAAGTGTGACGAGATCCACGACGGAAACAAACATCCTCTCCTGCAATGTTAGAGAACACAAGTCTGAAAGCTGCAGGGATGTGTAAGATATATTCTGGTTGTGATAAGGTCATTTAAATTATATATTATATATTATGTTAGCGAGTAGTGAGAGACCTTGAACTCAAAGTCCCTGAACGGGGGCGTGTTATCCTTTTTCTCCATCAGTCCTCGACACAGAACGGATAGATTGACGTCGTGGCGCAGAACCCGAACAATTTCTCTCACAAGGATCCTTAACGGACGCAAGTAGTCTTCTCGGTTCATCAACAGCTCCTGATAACACATGAGAAAATAAATGGTAAGGTACTCCACACGGACTTACTCGCTTTATTGTTTAAAAATGAAGATATGTACTCAAAATTAATAATATATGTGAAACAAAATAATATATACTAGAAAAACCAAGCATAAATTGCACTATATTTATGTAAAACATTTTTTGAGTCCTGGTTTTAAATTTTATAATTTTATTTTTTAAGAATTAATGTCCTCATTTGTATGTTTGGACCAATAAAAAAGATCGATATTGGGCCCACAAGGGTCAACACTTTGTATTAAAGTTTCGACTTTCGGTTAAAATTTTCAACATGGCTATTAGATTCCTCATTTATAAATGTTGACCAATAAAAAATGTAAATATTGTGTTAAAACTTAAGTAGTATCTCTTTACAACTAAAGTTCACAAAATTGTATGAATATATTTGCCAATATCTCAGAAACTGTTGGTTTTATAAAAATATATTTGATATAAAAGTTTTTTTATATTTAATAGTACTACAATTTTGCAATGATAAGATATTTAGTATCACAAATAGTTGCAGATACGGAAATTTCCACTTTTGTAAAGTACCCTAAAAGTCATTTTCATGGGAAAATGAAAATAGCCAGTTTATTTATAATCTTAATCAACTCTTTGATATGAATTTTAATCAAAATCGTTTGAGCCAATTTTGAAAAAATCAATTTTTTCTCTTTTCGCCCTTTATTAAACTACTCTTAAGTTTAAGTTTAAACAGACACACAGACAGACGGCATTGCAAAGACCACTTTAGGGTCCAGGGGGTTATGAGACGTCAACATCCATCAATATTTTTGGTTAAATTTTCTTTTACGATCACAATACTTGACCTTTTGTGTTCGAAAAGTTAAAAAAAATAAAAGTATTTGCGTATAGCTTGTAAGTTATTGGTTTTATAAAAATATGCTTTGAATGAAATATTTGTATTATAAATAGATCAACATATTTGTAATGATAAGTAATTTCATATTTCAAATAGTTTCGGAGATATGATAAAAAATTATAATTTAAGCATCAGACCGAAGCCCTTAAAGTCATTTTGCCGAAATATTGAGAGTAGCCATTTTGTTTAGAATATTTATAAATGTTTTAAAATGAAATTTAATCAAAATCGTTAGAGCCAATTTTGAGAAAATCGACTTTTTCTCTTTTTGCCCTTCAGTAAACTACCACTTAATTTTAGGGTTAGATATCCAATTCCAAAAACCCCTCGGAGCAGCCCTATGAAAACCCTAGATACCAAGTTTTAGCCCAATCTGTAAAATAGTTTAGGCTCTAGTTGGAGGTACAGACAGACGGAAATTCAAAAACCACTTTTTCCGATTCGAGGGGGGGTCATAAAACGTCAAGATTCATCAAAATCTCGAGTTCAATTTCTTGGACGATCACCATACTTTCTCTACCTGTAAGATAGCGAGAAAGTAAAAATATAGATAATAGTATATTTAAATTAGATTAAAGAGAGGAACATTTAGTGAATTAATACTAGGAAATGTCTGGGAGTAGGAGTGTGTAAAACTTTAAAAACAACTTCACTTTGAACATTGGGAGATTGGTGAATTTTGCAGGTACTGCATCTCGATTTGTTGCATGGGTATATATTCAATTAGAGTTTGCTTCAAATTGAAAAAGTGGACTTTGTGCACCCCTACCTAGCAGTTTTAAACACACCATTAAATTAAAAGCAAAAATACAATGTATTTGACATAATTTTAGATTATACCTGTTTTAGAACAGCTGAGACAAATCTACGTAATTTTTTATTTTATAATTTTTATTTTTCCACTTATCCACGTATATTAGAGCCCTTGATAGTTAAACTTGAAAGTGGAAACTAGAAGTTTGCAAGCTCAAGATTTTTTTTTTCTTTCAAGTTGAGCTGAAGATTGCTTCTAATAAATATTCTGAACACAGAGTTAAGTCAACCTTAATTATTTTTTAATCATAGTTTTATTTCTATATCTTAAGTGAAAGAAAACACAGCGTTGTCCAACTTACCAGGAAGATGTCAGCCAGCAGCGAGGCGGCAGTGTCTGGAGCAGACTGGAACATGGCTGACAACATGGCCATGTTGTTGGGATTGCGAGCGTTTGACAGTTCGTTGTATATAGTGTGTTTCAGCAAGGTGGCCAAGTTGTCTGGATGAGAGGAGATCAACTCCCTGACAGGATAAAACAAAACATTATCAGTGATAAACAGGGTGTACTGATGCGGATACTGATGAATCGTTATCAGTGCATCGGCAATTAATCGTAATCGGTGATTATTATGTCAATTAATCATTGTTTTTTTAAAGTAAAATTTCAATCAAAATTTTTTAGGTAGGAGTTAAGTGATCAAAATAGCAAAAAAAACACTTATATACACACTGCATCTGGGTTGCAGGCTATGCAAAGATTACATAACCAGATAAAGAAATTTAAGTTCATAGCGTTGATAAAACTAACAATCTAGTTCCAACTTTCGCCAGTTATGCGTAAAATATATTTTTGTATGAATACAATCCTTTTGAATTAATTACATTAACCATTATCATTCTCTAAAGTATATTTCCCAATAGTTATTAATAAATAATAGATAATTGGGATTAATCGGTGTAAATAATCAGTAGTTGGTTTTACTTAATCGGTACACCTCTAGTCAAAAGCAAAATACTAAATCTCCTTCACTTCAAATTTTACACCCACAATAATCTTTGAATCTTTGAAACATTTCAAAATAAGAAGAAAACTTTAATGAACATATCTAAAATATGACTTATTTCAACATATAATATTTTTTTATTTATTTAGCATCACGTCTTACTGCCCATTCAGGTTATCTGCTTAAGTACTAATTATTCTAGTTGGTTAAGAATTGGGAATGTCGAATTTAGAGGAAGTGAACCCCCATTTTGGTAGAGGGAGAGTGGAAAGCCATTTAGGATAAAACCACCCCCAGTTCACTCAAGCAAGATTCGAACCTCGATCTCCTCATCCTCGGCAGTCTAGCTCAACAAGAAACTAGCGCGTTAGCTAATTACGCCACCGAGGCGGGTATAGTAAATTTTATAACCGTTACTAAACAGTATTTTAACATTGACTAGAGATTAAATGATATCTGGGTAACATAAGAGGATGGCAAAGGAAATGAAGATATTGAAGTATTTAGGGAAAAAAACCGCAAGGGAAGCCAAGAAAGAGAAAGGAGAAGCAGATAATTTACCTTGTCCAAGTGAGAGGAGAGGAATGGAAGCGATTAAAGGAGGAAGAATGGTGGAAGGATAGAAGAATTTTACTAAACTAACCCAGCCACAGAATGGAAACCGGTGTTGATGGTTATGATGATAATTATGTAACATAATCAAAGATAAATTCATACATACAAGCATAAAATAATATTGTGGGCCTTGTTTCTACTCTAAATCTTTCTCTTAAATTAGATGCACTCAGAGGATATAACAAACTAATAATAATGCTATGTGATAGCTGATAACTACAAAATCCCTATCTTTGACTTTGGATTCGACTTTTCTTTGCACATTTTAAGCTTCAATACAACTTTGCTTCGCATTTAAAAAATTACCTTTTCACCCTCCTAAAAAAAAACGAACGGACATTTAATGTTATAAATAAAGGTGGGTAGAGTATTAATTTTACCTATGAAACCTGAATTTCAAATATGAATATTGGAAAATACTTTTCAACCAATTTAAATATATTAATATTATTATTATTATTATTACCGCGTCTTACTAGCCGTTCGGGTTACACGCACTTACGCTAATGTGTAATGATAGGGTGATTGTGAGATGAAATGGAGGACCTACAGTTTAACGTGGGATCCGAACCACGGTGGAGGCCTGGCATTCCACACATTCACAAGTTGTGATTAATACACGTCTTGTCAGAGGTAAAGGAAGGGTTTGGTGATCAGATAAATTTATGCCGGGACCGAGGATTGAACCCCGGACCCCTCAGCACAGAAGTCTGACACCTTACCCCTAGACGGCAGGTCACCTTAACAAAAATATAATTTAGCCTAATATTTGATTTGGATTCGATTTTTGCAACCTTTCCATCATAAAATATTCGAGTTGGAAATTTTCCAAAGCATGAGATGTGATTCAAAAACCACTGACTAAACCAAACTAAGCAAAGATTTGGATTTGATATTGAAAATCTTTGAATTCCCGCAGAATTTAAAGTCTTGAATCATATATTTTTACAAATACCGAGTACATAAGAGCGAGTCCTAATTATGGCTCTCCCATGTCAAACTTTACCTGATACAGGAAAGATAGAGGTTGATGAGAGCCTTGGTCTTGAGTCGTATCTTGACGAGGTGACTTATCACTTCCACGTCTTTCTGTGTGTGGGTGTTGCAGTTCACGCACACAGACATCAGCAGTTCTTGGGCCGGCCGCATCAACTTGGGATTCTGAAGCCACATCTCCAGTCTCGAGGCAGATGTCAGGCGAACCTGTTCAGAGTAGTTATAAATCAGCACTTCAACTAATAATTAAGAGCGACTCTCTCAGTGTGTGAAGCTTCGGTAAAAAAAATTATATCAGCTTCGACTTTGCTTTGAAAAAAAACAGCTTTGCAAATAAATAAATAAAAAAAAATATATATATATATATTTAGGTATGGGCCCTCGAATCCTTAAGGATATTCGACATTTGAGGATTTGAGACTCAAATCCTTAAAAAAAACACCTATTTTTCAAGTGAAATATGTTTTAGAGCAATAATATTGCTTAATGGTGGTTTAGGACCAGATTATAGGATGAACTTAACACCCGACCAGAATTCGAACCTGGTCCTCCCTGTCATCACCAGTCTAGTCTATTGCAAGAGTGACACCTTATGTGGCCACCAAAGCAATTAATAACAATATTGGCAGCTAAGATACTTAATTTTTTATGTCTTAAACCACAAGTGACTCCAGGTTAGTTCTAAATTAACAACAAATACGGCTCAGTGACTCACAGAATAGCTAGTGGTGTGTAAGAAGGCAAATCAAATAACTCTAGTTTTCTGGTTATTAGCGACCAACCAAACAACCGCTCAGTTATAGCCATTCTGAGTTTTTACGTAGCTTTCATTCACCCTGTGGAGAAGAAAGCTTACCATACTTTGTTCCACTATGGTGTAGTTTATAAGATAACATTACAGTGTAACACGTCAAGTTAAGCCTGTTGCCTTTCACTACAAACGGAGTGTACATTACAAATTTGTGATTTATTAGCGCTGACGGAAATATTAAAAAAAAAATTGTGCAATAAAACATTTTCTAAATTATTTTAGTGGATAAAATTATATAAATAAACACAATGCAATATTTTATCCACGCATAAACAACCAAGAAAATATATTCCAACTTTAATTTGGCTTCAAAAATATTTTGTATGTTCGATTCGCCCTCTTCTTTGAATTGAAAAAGTGTATTTTGCACACCCCAGTATAACTGTACCATATTACTCACACTTGACTCATGATTCTGTGCTGTCGGCTACTTCAGTAAAACTCCACAGACTCACCTCTGCCAAGCCAGATGCAGTCGAGAGCAGACGTAGGAAGTTCCTCGTAATGCTCTCAGCTGGTTGTCTTCTGTTTAGTTGTTCGCGAACTGCCTCCATGACTATTTGTTCGACAACGTCCTGCATGTTCACATATCTAGTCATGGAACAACATGTGTAAGTAGGAGTACATTGGCCAGTAGAAATAGATTTTATTATGATTATTGTTTTGTGCTATTTGAGGTTGTGTTAGTTAATCATCATCATTGTGAACTGTTTTCCAGCCTGTGGCCGGGTCTGTTGAGTGACATGCCTCCATCTCCCTCTGTCCTCCCACCATTCTTCCTCCATTCTCTTCTTGTGATTAGTACACGTCTTGTCAGAAGTGAAGGAAAGGTTTGGCGATCAGATAAATCTGTGCCGGGACTGAGGATTGAACCCCGGTCTCCAAGCACACATTGTTTTAGTTACTATCCGTACTCGATTGAACTATGCATATTTAATAATTACATTTATGAGGTATGGATGAAAACGTAATAAACTATTAAGCGGTAAAGACACACTAGCCTATTAGGTATTTTAGACTATGGATGGAACCCTCAAATCCTTAAAGATATTTAAGATTTGAGGATTTGAGAAAATTTCGAATTCTAGACTCAGATCCTTAAAAAAAAATCTTTTTGTTTTAAATTTTTCAAGTGAAATTTGTTTTAGAGCTCTAATATTGCTTATTTGTGGTTTAGAACCAATTATAATTATAGGATGAACTTAACAACCAGACCCCATACCAGTAATTTAACACTTAACTGAATCTATGAATGTTATAATGAATGGATTATAGAGAAAGAATGTTAACATTTATAGTTACTATTTGTATTTTATACTATCTTGTTATATTTATATTTCTTCTTATATTCATAATTTTTCCAAGAATCAGATTCGCGATTCAAAGGCAGATTGGAGATTTGGATTCAAGACTCAGATTCATAAAATAATGGATTCGGCCCAACTCTACCGATGAAATGGAGAAAGCATACTAACCTGGGTACAACCGGTACATCGCTTTTGAACGCAATGTCTGCTGGAAGTCCCAGGTCCCCAGGAGTTTGATTCTCATCGTCCGGAGTTGCGGTGGAGGGGGAAGGGCAGGCAGATAGCCCTACCATCTCAGGTTGGAGCATGGAGCGAGGCGGGGTGCGGCTGTTTATCGCCGTCAGGATGTTGTTGACAAAGCCCGAACATTCCTCGTGATCCACCCACACACGTTCACCCAAAGAATCCTCCACATACAACTAGAACATCAACGATACTAGTTACTCTTATATGTTAGGGATGAGGCAGGTTGAATTTAGAGATACTCGCATTAGCATGGAGGGAGTGTGTAAAAACCATTTATGGAAAATTACCCCCAGTAGACTCGACCGGTATTTGAACCCCGATCTCCCTCTCATCGGCAGTTATTGTGAAAATGATGCCTTAGACAGCAGTTCCTGATCTTTTTTCACTTGTGTACCCCTTGGCGGCCCATTTTCATAGATTGTTCCCTTAATATTAGCAAAATGTGTAATAAGTGATACAGTAGTAGTTATTTCTGATTTATTTGTTGCAATTGAAAATAAATGGGCTAACAATGGGATTAAAAAACAATGTAATAATGGGGTGAATAAAGAGTGCATATATTTTTACATTCAAAATGCAAATGCTACAATACAAACTAACACATTTAATGTATTTATTAATTTATTAATAATTTTAAAATTTGGTTTATGTTTGAAATTGAAATCATTTTCTCAAGGTCAAATATAGAAGAAAACTGCCTCTCGACAAATGGTTGAGTTAATTTAATAGATTTTGACTGATCTTTTGTCTCACACCGCTGCCCGTACCACTGCTCACACCCGTACCCCTAAAAGTCCTGGCGCGTACCCCTGCGGGTACGCATACCTTGCACCACTGCCTCAGATAATGTGCCCTTCTAAAAGATTTTTGGTTTCGACCCATTATGAAGCTTCACAAAAAAAAAAATTGAAAGGTTATTAATCTATTTATTTTCAATTATTGCCATTCTGAGTTATGTATGTTAAAAATTAATATTAATATAAAAAAAAGCTGAGGTAGTTGCATTCTATGTTGTGATAATAACTTGATTTATCAGATTAGAATGAAATATTACAGACAATTGTGCAATAAAACATTTTTAGGGGATTTTAGTGAATAAAGTTATAAAAATAACCATAATAAAATATTATTTCAAGCATCAATCAACCAAAAATATTTGAACTTCGAATTGGCTTCGAGAATATTTCATATGTTTGATTCTAATTCGCTTCAAATTGAAAAAATGGACATCACACACCCTTGCCTGGGAAATGTTAACATTAAGTTAGATTTTTTTAAATTTTGTAAACATTTTATTATACTTGTATCTAATCTTATGCTCATCGTAACTGCAAAAATTTTGTTTCAAATTCAAGATTTGAGATTTTTAAGTAAAATGAATATTCACTTGCGTTAAATAGTGGTTTTCCCCTAATCTAGTTAGGGGACGATCATAAGAACCAAAAAGAGTATCTTCTAATGACCGCCCTCATGACCGAAAACTGACCAACCTTAATAAAACTGTCTGGCCATGTGTTTTTCTCTTGGAATCCTCGCAAGAGTAAGTTGGCGGCCAAAACTGCAACCAGGGGGTTTCCTTTGCTCTTGAAGTTGTGCGAGATGTCTCGACGAAGCAAGCTACACAGAGCGTGCGAGACGTATTCCTTGGAATAAAGGGAGGGTAGAACACGGCACAAATAGGTCAGTCCCAAGTACAAGATGGAGTCAGGTTTACCGCGCTGTAGCCGAAGGACCCTTACGGCGCCACACAACAAACCAACCTGGAACAATAGGACATTCATCGATAGTCGCAGAAAATGAGATTTAATCGTTCAATAAAACTTTAACATGTTTCATTGAGTAAGAAGATTTATCGTTTTTTAATAATAATTCAATTTAACGGATATAATAATGAAATAAGTTTTGGAAGTATTTTTATTTAAAAAAAATCATCTTAGCACTAAGCAATTAAGAGCCAATCAACCTTTCTGTGGTAAGCATAGTAATTAAATTTGTACCCATTTTGGTGACCACATGGTTTAAGTTGTCACTCTCGCAAGAGATTAGGCTGCTGAAAACTATGAGCTAGGGGTTCGAATCTAAGTCAGGTGTTCCGAGGGCGGTTTTTACTAAATGGTTTTACACTCGCCCTCCACACAAATACAGGTACACTCTCTCCAAATTTAGCCCTCCTCGTCCCTAGCACAATAGCTTAATTAGTACATATGTCTATAACCCAAACGGGTAATAAAACGGGATGATAAAAGGTAACCTAATCTACTTAAAGATTCTTAAGGACATGAAAAGCTTGTTCCTTACCACTCGATCAATGTCGTCCAAATCAAAAGCATCCTTAACGGATGGCACAAGGTCGGCTGGTTCACACTGCAGTGCTACCATTTCCCACGATTCTATCCCTCCACTACTGCCAACTGCGGAGCCGACATGTCCCAGTAGGGAGGTTCCAACGACCTTTGCTTTCTTGGGAGGAATTATGGGTGGCAATGCGACAGTTTCACGTTTCCTTTCTGAGCCTTCACATAATAGTAAAAAACAAAGGACTTTATATTTTTAGAAAGCATTGTTTTCATTTTCCAAAGACAACTTTTAAATAAGATAACAAAAGCAAATGGAGCACTTATGTGGTCTAGTGGTCAGAGTTTCTGGCTACAGATCCAGAAGTCCCGGGTTCGATCCTTGGCTATTCTAGATCCTGAAGCAGTGGGTCTGGAATGAGGTCAGACTTAGCCTCGTGAAGCCAAATGAGGAGCTCCAGTCTATAAAACTGAGAATAACAGCTGGAGGGTTCGTTGTGCTGACCACATGACACCCTCTATCCACAAATGTTGGCATTATATGTATTGTATGTATGGTGAAACAGTTATAAAAATCAGTGCTCCTTGAAATTAAACATTTGAAATGTCGTAGATGTGTGCAAAGAGGCATTTTTCACTTCGAGTTGAGTTTGAGTGAAAACATACAAGTTTTATTCAAGTTTGAGTAATAAAGAACAATATTTGTAACTAGAAATAGTATTTCACGTTCAATTTCTGAAAAAATTCTATGTGTAAACTATAAATATACATTTTTAAGAAGGATAACCTTTTCTGAAAAATGTTCTGACTACACAAATTTGGATTTTTAATTGAATTTAAAAGACAAATACAAGGTGTGTATTTGAAAAAATTCAAATAAATATATATTTTAATGAACTCTTGTTATAAATTAATATTTTAATATTCCCTAAAATTATTAAACTTTCAGTTTTCAAGTTAAAGTAAAAAGTTCCAAGAACTCGAACTTGTCAAGTACTTTCTCGCTCCCCTTGTTTGAAATAAAATAAATAAGCCCTTGTTAGGACTCATATGTAGTTGTTCCATCACTCACTTCCCAGCGCATGAGACGCGCCCGCCTTGCCATGGACCACAGCCGACCTCTTGGGTTCCACGGCATCTATCCGACTAGACTTGGGCCCCAACACATACAGGTCCGTGGGGTACTGGGGAGTCTTGGTCTTCCCTCCTCGGCCTTGAACCGTCTTGCCCCTCTCCATCACGAGCAACCACCAAGCTTAAATAAATCGAGTTCAACTTTGAACATTTATTAAAAAAATTAAAAGTCTTGATTGAGTGTTATGAAAGAGGATCTTTTTATAAACAATTCATTGATATGAAAATTGTTTGAAAACAAATAAAGAAAATATGCATGTAAAATCAAAATTTATGTGAAGAAATTACTTTAAGATATAAAGTTTTTTTTACCATTAATTTAAGGTATTTAACGTGCACTTTCTGAACCGATTGATTTTATCAGTACATGAGAATTTCTAAGAGCGAGAAGCAAAAGGGCCCACAAATTTCGCCGGGAAAGGTATTTTCATGTATCTCCCGGGATTATTTTCCACGTCGCGAACAACATGGGACCTGCGGCTTCACTTCTTGTCCGAAGGAAGTTGTGCTATGGATTTTTATCGCTCAAGAAAAATCCGTCGACCCCGGCTGGGTTTGAACCAAAGAACATCGGGTCCTGAGGAGAGCACTTTACCCCAAGATCATTGAGGTCGACTTTTACTATATTATTAGTGTTATTTTGACCACCTGTGTGAACAGAGGTCCTGGGTTCAATCCCCATTGCTTTCATATTTCTCTGTAAAGCAGTGGGTTTGGACCAGGGTCAGCTCAGCCTCGGGAAGGATAAATGAGGAGCTACTTGAATAAAGTAGTTGCTCCAGTCTAGAAAACTGAGATTAACAGCTAGAGGATTTGTAGTGCTGACATCATGACACCCACTATCCACAAATGTTAGCACTATCTTCCCCAACATGCGGCGGCTTCTTGGTCGGTATATCTCGCTTGTGGGCTCATAGCATGGATTTTTAGTATTATTTTATAGATAGAGTATTTATATTATGCCCTAGCTATCAAAAATGACTTGCTGTATGAATATATGATAGTAGATAGAACATAACTTTTCTGTATGATATATCTCCTTTCATAAGAAAATCTGGGTATAGAATGATCACCAAATGTTCTAAGGTGATAGATTTGCAGCGTTTTACTAACTGTTTGGGTTATACGCCTATGCAGTACTAACTACACTAATGGGTCAGAGACAAGGAAGGTTGAATTGCAAGAAAGTGTACCCACATTAGCACAGAGGAAGAGTGGAAAAACCACCCTCAAAACATCCAACCATGATTCAAACCATGATCCCCCTGTCATCGTCATTCTAGTATATTGCGAGAGAGACGCCTTAGACCATGGGACCACCGAAGCGGGTGTTTCTAGTGTTGCCTAATCTCCATTAACAGAGCACTTGGATCTTGAATCCTGGTCTCTTGTGTTTTTTTCTACCTCTCACTCAACTTATGTGGGTGCATTACCTTAATTTCTCTCTCTTCCACTGCAAATTTTTTTTGTGCACTTCCTGAATTGACTGATTATATCAGTAAACTACAAGACTTTTAATCTAACCTAATAACCTAAGTCTAAAACAGACACCATACACCCAGCCATTAATTCATCACTGTGAGTGGGGGAAACCCAATTTCACTAATAGTACATTTCTGGCCATGCCGGGAACTAGCCTGGGGCCCTTAGCGCAATAGGTAGTCAGGATACGACTAAGATAAGGTGTCAGACTCTAACCATTCACTCTCTGCCAAAATTATGCAAATATTTCTTACTGAAAAACAAAATATCCTCAGGCTACACTACTCAGATGAGAATGTACTATATGTCTAAGAATACTAAAAACTAGCATTCTGGAGCTTTATAGCTGTTCAAACAAATAATTTATTAAAGTGGTCAGAATTATTCTACGGCCACATTGAACCAAAAGTTTTAAGCCAACCTAAGAAAATTAAATAGAACTAAGCGTGAATTTAGTTCCAAGCGAGTTCATATAGAGCGGTAAAAGAAACAAATAAATTATGATTAGAGGTGTATAAATTTAGAGACTTCTCTTTAACATTTGCTTAAAATTATTATTTAAATTTATATTAAGGATTGAGATGAACTTTACGTTTTTTACGAAACGCTCGAGTACCATAAAGTTGGCCGTCTCTACTGCTCTACTTCAAAGATTATACTTAGAATGGGGCGCTGAAATTTTTTTTACCATCTCCCATCACTAAAATAATATAAGCTTATAGGTAAAGACTAAACTCACTAAAGAGTTCGTTTGAAAAGATGTAAACACAACCAATGGCTAATCTGTTACTAGTGTAAGAAAATATTTCTAGATATAGGTGCTAACAAATGTTATTTCTCTTTATCTCTCTAGATAAGTCTCGTAGGTAAGCTAATTAGTTGTAGTTGTTTGGTAAGGTCCATTTAGGAGAAAAAGGTAAGTAGGATATGTGCATTCACCACCTGAGGGCTGATTCCAACGTCAGTATTATTTTTCAGACTTTCTTTGTGCTCATAATATGTCGTTTGTTTAGTGTGTAGTTTTGAAGTAGAATAGTTCGTTTCAGTCTCTATATTATAGTTCGTGAAATGGTCTAAAGCTGGCTATCGCATGCAATTAAGTGGTTCTTGTACCCCATTCTATTCCTTTCATTGTTTTGAGTGACTTGTATTTACTTAAGTTTGTCTGGCTGTTTAATCGAGATTTCAGTGTCGCAAAATGGTAAAAGGGCGGGAAGATGGCTGTATACTATTATTCTACATCAGGAATCATTCACTCTTGGTCATAGTATCCAGATTCCAGGTCGTACAGTTGGCAATGCTACCTGGGTTTTATGATTGCTTAGTATTCGAGATATCGATAAATCTATCGATATATTTTATACATCGGAGAATAAATTGATTTGTGTTAGAGACGACGTTTTAAGGCTTGTAAATAAAAAGAGGACATTTGCTATTTTTTTAAATGTATATTGTATATTTATAATATGTACTAAAAATAAAGCAAATGTCTTATTTCTTTTATTATTCTGTCATGTATCATTATTTGCTCATGTTCATAGAGCAAATAATTCCTGACTGAGAATAATAAAAGCAAAAAAAATATTTTTTTTAAATATCTAGGTCTGGGGGTTCGAATCCACGGTATGGTTTTCTCTAAATGGTTTTCCACTCTCCCCCCACACAAATGCGGGTACATTTTCTATAAATTCAAACTCCCTCATACTTAACACATTAGCCTGGTGTAATTAGTACATAGGAATATAACTATACTGGTTAGTACAAGGAGCTTCTCTCACTGTATGCAAACGACAGGGAGATCAAAGTTCGAATCTCGGTCAGGTTTTTCTAGTTTTTTTCCAAAACGGCTTTCCACTTTCTCCACACAAATGTGGGTGCACTTAATTTAAATATAAACTCCCTAATCCCTAAAACCATAATAAGACTCTGTGCTTTTCCCCGAATAGCTCCACTGCAGCTAGTCGTTATCATCATCATCATCATCATGAAGAGTTTCCAGCCACTGGCCGGGTCTGTTTGGAACATAAGAATCTCCACCACATTTCTTCCTCCACCTTGTCGCAGTCCTCTTCTCTCGGCCGCTTACCCCCCATCCTTCATATCCAACATCCTCCTAGGCATCCTTTCCTTCTCCATTCTTCTCACATGTCCGTACCACCTTAGTTTTGCCTTCTCTGACCTGTCTCCTCCTTTACTATCCATAATACTCTCTCATTCAGCTAAATTACAACACATTAAAGTGTATTATATTTAGAAGAAGGTGTAGGAAAGGTGGATAGAAAACATATAAAGGGGGACGAACAAAATATGGCTTTTACAATGAACAGAAGAACACAGTTCCCACTTTACATTGGAATTTTGACACATGCGAAAGTGTATACCTAGTTAAAATAATAAATTTATACTGACAAAATAACCCAAATGAAACCCTAAACCTAAACTTGCGAAGCTCTGGCTATTACTTTCAAATGAGCATTGATATGGAAATTTCATTGGACCGAGGTGGGAAAATAATTGTGGTTTTTAAAGTAAATTATTTGAATATAATTCAACACAGTGATGAGATTCAATAATATCTACAAAACAATACAGTACTTTGATGAAGAGCGATGATTGGTATACACATGAATAAATAGCATACAGCTTGGACATTAAATAACACACATTTACATAAACTATCGTATTAAACATTAATAATAAAATATAACTATAGTTAGTTAATACATTAAATATATATGTGAAATAATGTAATGCAAGCTAGCCATCGAGGGTTAAAATAACCCAACCATCCATTCAGGTATCACATTACATTATTGTACAGTTTACAAACTGTATAAATCTATTTATAAGACAATAAATATGAAGCAAAATAAATACAAGGTACGGTAATCATAAAACTATATACATTCTACTGTAGTTTTTTTTTCTTCTAGCTTTAAAAAGATTTAATCGAATGACACTAAATGTGCAGATATAAAACAAACCAGTAACAAGTTTTAACAAAGAAAACAACGCTGAAATAACAAATATTTATGTACAATACAAATGAAAAAAATAGTATTCTTTTAATTCAATAATACAACTTTTAAACAAGCAATATAATCACAAAGTCAGCAATAATCTACATGGAACATCAGGTGTAGTTTGATGATGAAACGCTGACTGGAGGATTCGGTAAGGATGAAGGACACGTAAGGAGGGGTAGATTAGGATGGAGGGATCGCCACATTCATACAGACACTTAGAGAGTACAGGTTGGACTCTGAAGAATCCTGCGATATCAGAAACATAAAAGTCTGTTTTCATGCAAGAAGTATATAACAGTTTAAAAAAAAAGATGTTTTTAAATAATTTGATGTACAAAATAAACCTTCAAAAAGTAACTATATATGAAAATATTTATTTAAAAGAGTTATATTCGTGGTAAGTTAAAGCTAACAATTATCGAGCTGTAAAGCAAAATATTTCACCTTCAACTCATTTAATAACAAGTAAATAATGTTTTAAAATATAATTTAATAAATAAAATTTTTATTAGCGATGGAACGCATGAATCCTTGTTTCCTTCGCTATTTGAGAGATTTGCGATTCATAAAAAACTAAAAAAAAGTATCTTGAATATGATTATGAAGATCTTGACTCAATATATAACAATTTTAAGCAATTGTTAAATTAAGGAATTAATTAGACTTGTGTAGTTGGGACAGTAACAACATCATAAAAAAAGGACAAACTTGTATTTATATAATTAATTCACTGAAAAGTGTTCTCTTTGTTGTTTATAACGTAATAGACATGACAAACAAAATATAATTATTTGTCAATGGCACCAAGCCACTTTTTTTTTTTAACTGAATTTTAAATATTTTCACTTTAATTAAAATTGTATTTTTTTTTTAATTTGAGGATTCAAAAGAAAATATAACATTCGAATTTGAGAAATATAGGATTAAATCCATCTTTAGTTTTTATATTAGTTAGTCTTTAGAATTTGTCTCAAGTTAATCTTGAATCAAGTGAAATTTAAAATCAAGTAAATCTTCAATCTTTATTATTATTATTATTATTATTATTATTATTATTATTATTATTATTATTTGAGTTAATTAACAAACACTTTCTAAAACAACTGATTATATCAGCACACAACTTATTAACTAACTTCAATCTAAACCAAACACAACACCCAGCCCCCCCTGCCGTTAATTCATCACTGTGAAAGGGGAAACCCACATTTTACCAATGATAAATTTTTCAGCCACGCCGGGAATCGAACCTAGGACTCTTAGCTCAGTAGATTAGACACGGTACCGACTGAGCTAAGGCGTCGGCTAATCTTCAATAAAGTTTCGAAATATAAACATGTCAAAATAGCTAGTGAAGCAATAAAATCAGTTTATAGTGAAACTTTTGCCTGAATCATGTCAGGTGTAAACGACAAGGGATTTCTAATAAAATATATGAAATGTAAATGTTAGAAATAAAAAAAAAGTTTAGAAACAAAAGAGGCAAAGCTGCCATTTAATTAACAAAACATATCCTAGATCTGTTAGATTCACACCATCCCTGGTGGTAGGCAACTTGCTATGACTAGATTTTCCCGGAGAAGAGTTAGATGTATTTAAACTAAACTGGTTCATATGACGGATTGTTAGTTGCCGTTAGTACCATCATATCCAATCATATTCATTCGATTCCTGCGTACAGGTCTCATTTTTCAATCTAGTGAGCAGTTCATATGAATTACGAGTGATGCGAGACACGAAGAAAAGATTTTTATACAACTATACACAAAATAATTATTTTGATTTAAATAGTTTTATATCATAGTTTTAAAGAAGTGTAAAGAAACCCCTCGCATATGTCTTAAAAAATTCAAAGCTCTTGAACTCTTTCAAGTGCCACGCCTATACCTGATTTGTGGACAAAGAGTGTCAGACCTGTTTCAGGTTGTGTGTGCAAAGAATGCCACGGCTATTCCATCATTTTTGTAAGGTCATGGAAGAAATATCGCCGAATGTTATTCATGAAGCAATTTTTTCCAGATTTGTTTTATCATTTTTATCTGCATATGGTACACATAGGGGAACGCTCGTGTTCTAGTGACATAATACACTCTTACCTCATATATCAGATAACGCCAGAACTAATGCGAATCTGGAAACTTGATATTATTGGCTGCGGCTCTCTAAACGGTAGAAGGCAGGGCCGATCATATTAGCTCGTGGCACTATTTAATGGTCAAAGGTGAAGTCAACCAGAGCCGATATGATTGGCTTGTTGCACTTTCAACGAAAGAAGATGGAGGCGATCATATCGGCTCATAGCACTTTTAACGGTAGACAGCGAAGCCGATGACATTAAAAGGGTTAAAGGCGTCTAAATCTTCCAGACATTTTCAGATCTCTCGTTAGAGGCAGATACAAAGAGCCCAAACAGCTCTACCGTACCTGTGACTCCTCGGTGGCGTAATGACCGTTCATGTTGAGTATCACCAGCAGCTCGTAGAGGTGGGGTTGGTAGCCGCTAGACGCCATCTTGGCCGCGCAATGATATACGAAGTGCATCAACGATCCGAATGAGTCATGGATCTTGGCGAGCTTGGCGATAGAAGGGGTCACTTGATTGTGCAAGTGTCCGTGGAACTTGAGGACGAGACTGCAGGTCTGCATTATAGCTTGTTGCAACTTGGTGGATGGATCCGTTAATAGGCACCTGCCACAAACACACACTTTGTGTCACAAAGGGAAGTTGGACTTATTTTATTTTGTTAAATTACTCTCTATGCATACATATCTTGCACGAGTTTGATTTTTTGGACTATAACCATCAAAAAAATTAAAGTTATGGTATTTTAATTTATAAATAAGTCTTTAATTTACTTTTTTGTTTTTGTGCTACATGTCTTACTACCCGTCTGGGCTATTATCATATTTTCAATGATGGGGTAGGGGTGAGAAGGATAGAATTTAGGAGAAACTGTTCTCACATTTGCTCAGAGACGAATGAGTGGGAAAACATTTAAGAAGGAATATCTTGAAACTTTAAGTGTAAGGAAGTGTTGTACAGGGTGTACTTTGTAACTGTTGTCACACATGCAGAAAAAAACACGAACATTGAATGTAAGAGAGACGAGGAAAGTGGAGGCCATGGGAATGAAGTTTGTGAGGAGCATGTTAGCCGTTACGAGGAGAAACGAGATTAGGAATGATGTACATGAGATAGTAGAGGAAGCAAGACTGAGATGGTATGGTCATGTAGTGAGGATAGACAAAGAGAATAATGGAGATGAAGTATGTAGGAAAAGGACCGCAAAGGAGGCTAAGATAGAGATGGAAAGAGCAGATAACAAAAAGTGTGCAAGCGAGAGTAGAATAATGGTGAAAGGATATAGGAAGATGGAGGCATTTGACTAAACTGACCTAGCCACTGGCTGGAAACAGTTGATGATGATGATGATGATGAGTGATGACACAAAACATAAAACATTGGTTGTGTTACCTGAACATGACCTTCTTGATATATCTGACGTGTGTCCTATACAGGTCCTCCAAGTTAAGCGCCCCCTTAAGATCCTGCTGGAATTCCGACCAGCTCGACTGCAGAGCTACTGACGTCACGTAGTTCTGGGTAGCGTAAACAAAGTGGGTCATCTCGTGCCGCCATAGCTGGACCTACACAGACAAACCGCAACATTATAAATGTTTGAAGAAAAGCTATGAACATCCCTAACAAATTATTATTCGCATACCCACATACATTTTTGTCTTATCCATTATTGAAAATTGATTTTTTTTAAGTATAACAGTTAAACTTTGATAATCCGGAAAAAAAATACAACTCCAGCGAAAACAATAAAAATATAAACAGTTGAAATATTCAATTTATATTCAATCATTAACATAACGAGCTGTTAAATAAATTACAAATTAATATTTAAATGAAACGGTCTGAAGTAATATAGTTGCTTTTAGTGATAATACCTTGATTTATAAAATTATAATAAAGTATTACAAAAATTTTTTTTAGCACCGCTTCCTGCTACATGTTCAGGCTATACACATTTGTACAAAGTGCACTAATGAGTTAGGGATGAGGGAGGTTGTATTTAAAGTAAGTGTACCCACATTTACGTGGAAGTAAAGTGGGAAAACATTTTGGATACACCACACTTAGTACACCCAACCGGTATTTGAACCCCGATCTTTCTGTCAGTGGCAGTCAAGTCTATTGCGAGAGTGATGCCTTAAGACCATACGTCCACCAAAGTACGATACAAACCATTGTTTAATAAAACGATTTCTAAGTGATTTTAGTGCATACAGTTGTATACATAAGCATAATATAATATTTTTCAAGCATAAGACAAATTAACAAAAGATATTGTAAATTTAATTCAGTTTCGAGAATAATTCATATATTTGTTTTGAAGTGTGCAAGTTAGAAAAGTGTGAGAGTAAAAGGAGAAGAATGATGAATGATAGAGATATACGAAGGCATTTTACTAAACTGACCCGTCCACAGTCTGGAAACAGATCATGATGATGATGATGATGATGGTGATTTGATTTGAGTTCACTTTGAATAGAAAAATGGGAGTTCACACAACCGTAGCTAGCAGCATATTTTTATGGTCACGTTAGTTTCAATATTGAGCAAAGAATGTAAGTAGGGACTGGGTACCTTGTGGTAGTCTGAGCCTTGGACCCAAGGCTCGGAAAGTCTCTTCAGCCAATGGAAATCCTCCTCTAGGACCCAGGAGATCCGGCGCAGTTTCAGCAAGAAACCAAACACTGCATCATATCTGACAGGCAGAGAGACATTTAGGTATGTCCTGGATAAACAATCAACATGGCGGGAGAGTAGCTAAAATATTAAGATAATTTTATTGAAAGAGGAAATTTTTATTTGGTCTCAGTGCTCACTGTTCCAAATTAATAAAGTAACATATTTTAAACAATTGAAATGAATGTGCATAAAATAATCATTGCGTAGTATGTAAAAATATGTGGTGAGATTCAATGAACCAATATCTGTTTTTAAGTTTATGAAAATGTGGGAGTAATTCGTAGTTTCAAAATTCAATATTAAAGTATGAATATGAATAATTAAGAAAATGCTAGTAGAAAAAAATTAAAATTTTTGAATATTTGCACACCGCTAATTTTTTATTTTATTTAGCACTGCACCTTAGTAGCCATTCGGGTAATATGCTTAAGTACTAATTACGCCACTCGATTAGGAATTGGGAAGGTTGAATATAGAGGAAGTGAACTCACGTTTGTGTGGAGGGGGAGTGAAAAACCATTTAGAAAAAAACACCCACAGTTCACCCGAGCGAGATTCGAACCTCGATCTCCCTGTCCCCAGTGATCTAGCTCAACATGACTGGCGCGTTAGCCAACCACGCCACCGACCCCTCCAAATATACTGGACTGCCTATGACAGGGAGATTGGGTTTATAATTCCGGTTAGCTGTACAGTTCTCTTTTTCCTAAATGTTTGTTCAATCCCCTCTACACAAACATTGTGACGCAACACGGGAAAAGGGACCTTCCTTTACCCAGGTCAATATTGAGTTATTGGCATCTCATCGGAAAGAGCACAAATTGCTGAATAGTGCGATGTAAAATATGTAAACATGTCCCAAAAATTGAACAAGTTATTGCAATTCAAACCAGCAAGTTTAAAAAAGTGTGTTTTGAGAAAACAAGGGTTAAAAGTTTTGCATTATTTAAAGACAAGTACCAAAATGCTTTCTCTGCTATCTAGGATGTAAAATATGTACTAAAACCTATTTATAGTTGTTCTATGTGAGTGTAGGTAGTGTTTGATGCAACATTCTAATAATATATTTTGACCCAGATCACTATTATTAGCTGTCCTGAAATATTTGCTCGGTGAAGATAAGGTCCCTTTTCCCGTGCCGCAGGTACATTTCCTATAAATTCAGCCTTTCTAAGTCCTACAATATTAACGTAGTTCTAGTATATATGTGTAAAACCCGAATGAATAGTTTTACGAGGTGTTATAGAAATTATAATGAAATAAGATGTTTAATATTCTGTGCGAGTGTATAGCAACTATTACCTCTTGAGGGCCTCCTCGGTGATGAGTGTATTGAGGGGCCAAGACACCCTGTACCGAAGATACAAGCAGCTCAGAACCTCAGGTGAAGAATGCTGAAAGTAGTCAGGAATAAAGTGCACACCGAAACTAAGTCTTGAACCGTTGCGCTGACCTGAACCACCAGTCGCACTGAGAGCCCTAGATAGGACAGAATTGAGGGCAGTAAAGTTGAGTATGTCGGCCGGCCGCACAGCTTTTGACATAAGCTCAAAGAGCTCGCGGGTGACATTACGACCAAACTCCCCATCCAGAAGAAAGAAGTAGCTACGCAGGCTGTCAAGGTGCGACAGGAAGTTCTGCTCAACCAGGAAATGCTTCAAGATCTGAGAGTTGACTAGCTTCATCTGGAAACCCAGTGGCATGGCCACGGATTTGTAGAGCGCGGACTGAATGAACGATATGTCCAGGTTGTCGTAATCTGCAGTCTCGCATTTACGTGTCACTACTTTATCCAAGATGTCCGTGACGAGAGGTATCTCCCTGAAGTTCATACAAGAGTAGGAGAAACTTTGTTCAACAGAACACGAAGGCACATTGACAGTATTCGAAAGAGAAGTGGCAGACTTCTTCGGTTGTTGATAAACATCGTTTTCCACTGACAATAATTTCAAATCTTTACCCTCAGCCCTTGTTACAAGTTGAGAGGAGGTTTTCGTCAAGAGATTGTTGCTAAAAGAACTAGACATGGAGAGGTTTTCACAGGATGTAGATAAATCATTCATAGCTCCATCAATCGTATTTGAATGGGTACTGAGAGAAGTTTCACTCCCATCGGCATCCAACTCTGACCACTTGGAAGAAACCAGACAAGTTTCTTTCTTTGCATCCTCCTTCGGAATGATCACGGATGGGGCTAAATAATATTCGCTATCGGAATTTGCACAGGGTAGATCGGGCAGTGATTCACAAAAATCAATACAAGATTGGAAGACGTCGAGATCGAGCCCATCGTGCGTCGAGAGTTTGGTGGAGATGTCACTTTTAGTTATCGATTTCAAGGTGTTTTCAGTGTAAAGTTTAGCACTGTCAATGGCTGTCAGTGACAATGTTTTAGAGGCGCCAGTGATGATATTGAAATCCCCATGAAGAACTTTTCTTCGATTTTTCTCAAGTTCAGTTTCTATGTGATCGAGTTTAGCCTCGACAAGTCTTTCCGCCATGTCTCCATTAAGACACACTTTTGGTTTGTTGGCGATAACAAACTCTTCTTGTGGCTCATTGTTCTTCATCTTATAAATGTCGCTGGACCTTGAAACCTTTAAAGGTGTTGCATCTGTCTCCAAATTAAGAAGGGAAAACGAGTTTAAATCTAGTTTAGTCGGTACATTTCTCTTGACCGTACCGATAGTATTGGTGTCCAGGATATTTCTGTTGGGGTCACTGTTCAAGTTGAGGCACTCGTCAGTTGGTACGAGTTGGTGACATATCAGATCAACATCCCGGTCCTTTGCATCGGGGTTGTTAACATGGTTGTTGTGGATGGTAGCCCTGGGTCCAATAAGACTGTTACTGTTCATATCTTCCACCAGGGTGTTACCGTTAGGGGTGGTTATAATGGGGTTATCCAACGAGTCGGTGATGCACGTTCCTTCTTCACTGCTAGATCTGGCGAGATTGCACAGATTGAAGGTTTGGTATTGGTTGTTGTTGTCAAGTTCTACGTTAACAGTTCCCACCGCCTTGTTCGAGACTCTCTGGGAATTTGTATTACGTTGTTGGTACATTTGTTTTCGCAGCTCTGCATGTGCCTTCCTCTGCTCCACGAGCTCCGTTAAATCATCATAGTACTGGATCAATTTTTGTCTACAACAAACACACACACAAATATATATATATATACATAGTAATAATAATAAAAAAATAGCAATACTTAAATTCACTTTTTAATGTTTATAATCTAGTTTATAACCAATAGCTAGGAGTGCACAAAGCTTCGAAACAAACATCAACTTAGACTTCACTCCGTTGAAATGTTCAAACTTCATCGATTTTGAAACTTTGCTGATAAAAATATTGCCAGCTAAAATATTCAATTTATGTTCAATTATTGTTATGTACAATAACTTGATTTATCAAATTAGATTGAAATATTACAAACAATTATTGTGCAAAAAAAATATTTCTCATTGATTTTAGTGTATAAAGTTATTTAAATTAGTACAATATGTTTTACAAATATAAAATAAACAAAAAAATATTCGAAATTTGAATCCACTTCCGAGAATATTTTATGTATTCAATTCAGGTTTGCTTAGAATGAAAAATAAAATGGTTCGCTTAGAATGAAAAATAAAATAAAAGTGAACTTCTCACAACTCTAACAAAATCCTAAATAAAATGTCATTTCTTACCTTTCATCTTCCTTCATCCTGTCCTCCTGTTCCTCGTGAAGGCGCGCTTGTTCCATAATACGGACGTCTTCGTCTTTCTGCTTCTGTCGTTCTTCCTCTCGTCTTGCTGCCACAGCTGCCATCTGCCCCTGTAGCTCTGCCAGCTGGCGGTGCTTTGCTTGCGCTTTTGCCATAGCTAGTGCTGACCGTTCCGCTGACAACAATTTGAACAATATTACTCCATTGCGAAGCATGGCATTGTTCATCATGGTGAAATATAGTTTTTTTTTAGGAGTCCGCAAATTCAAGTTTTTAAATTTGAGTCGAACTTAAGCTCACGAGGTTAATTGATATAAACCATTAAATCTTAACAATGGGAATAAAAAATTAGCCAAGTGATTTTAGCCCCGCATCTCACTAATCATCTGAGTTGTACATATATATACTAATAACGGTAATGTGTTAGGAACAAGAAAGGTTGGATTCATAATAAGTGTACCCATATTTGTGTGGAGGGACAATGAAAAAACATTTAGGAAAAATCACTCTCAGGTACATCTGACCGGGATTTGAACCTCAATCTCCCCATTAACTGTGGTCTAGTCTATTGCAAGAGCGATGCCTTAGACCATGCGATCACTGAAGCGGGTAAGAATTTATCATGATTCTCGCAATAGACTAGACTGCAGAAGACCGGGAGATCAGCGTTTGATCCCTCTCTGGTGCACTGAGGATAGTTTTCCACACTCCCTACACTAAACTAAACAATTAATATATAAATCTCAAATAACATCCAGTCGAGTAGAGAGAAGGGTAAATAATGAGTCAACCCACCATTAAAGTCAATAAATCTTCCCCGCCCCGAGCCTAAACTTTGACTTAGCTCCACAACAAATATTAGCTTTGCTTTTGCTTTTAATAAAACATTCCGGCTTCGACGATTCTCCAACAAGAAAATTGACAGCTATTTATTTATGGTCAATTACTGCCATTCTGAGCTTTATTTAAACCACAAATCAATATTCATATGAACAAATCTGAAGTAATTGAATTGTCAAGTTGTGATGATAACTTAATTTATTAGAATAAAACAAAATATTACGACCAATTGTACAATAAAACATCTTCCATTTAATTTAATCCATAAAGTTATATAAATAACCAAAATATAATTTTTTTATAAAAAAACAACTAAAAAATATTCAAACTTCGACTCCACTTCGAGACTAATTCATAAATTCGATTTGAGTTCGCTTCAAATTAAAAAAAAGTGGACTTTGCACACAGCCAATTAAAAGCTTGAGCTTGGCTCAAAAATTTGAGTACTTGCGAATCCCTTTTATTTTTCCAAAAGTGTATTTTTTAGTCAATAAATGAATACATTCTATGTTACCGACACTCACCCTGCAGAACGGTCATCCTACTGTGGTGAGCTTGCAACACTAGTTGATGCAATTGGCTCTCGTGGTGAGAGGATTCTTTGAAGAGTTGGGCAGGTGAGGTCGGGGGCCCACAGGCAGCCAGGGCCCGGGCTTGGTACTTTCGGCACCGAGAACCTAGGCCCTTGAGTTGGTCTTCGGACAGGTAGCAGTCGAGGCGAGGGTGGTCACGTTCCAACAAGAGGCACAACGGATCCTGGGGAACAATCAGAGTCAAGGTCGTGTCTCTGCCTACAACGCTATCATATTTAACACAATTATTAAACTAGACAATAATATTTCAATATACACCAGAGTCGCAATTGTCCGGCCTAAAGAGGCGGAATTCCGAGCCGGATAACAGAAAAGCTGGATAATACGGAATCTGAGTGTAAATAATTTTCAGTGTGGGTTTTCCTCATATAAATATACCCCGGAGTCCGATACCTTAGCTAAGTCAGTAGCGTGTCCAGGCATGGCCGAAAATTTATCATTAATAAAAATATTGGATTATCCTTTAACATTGATAAATTAACGACAATTCGACAGGCCTAGCAAGCAGGAGGTGGAAAATTTATATGGCTTGAATAAAAAACTGACCGAGGCCACAGGCTGGAAACAGTATCGAATAGGGGTGTGTGAATATTTGAAATTTTGAATAACTAACAGCCGAATATTCGATTCGAAACTTCGAATAGCAAGTTTGAATAGCAAGATCGAGTAGTAGTGTCATAAATCTTTTTAAAGTCCTGTCCAGACCCGTAAGTTTAAGACAGCGCGCAGCAGTTGGCGCGAGACAAGAGGATAGCCAGATAACTTGGTGACAGTGACACAGAGTTAAAAATACTCTTGGGGCTCAAACCTAAAGACCATTTAAAAGGTTTCAAACCTATAAAACATATAAGGGGTGTCAAACCTAAATAACATTTAACGGGTGTCAAACCCTAGATAGCATTTAAGGGCTATCAAACCCTAGATGGCATTTAAGGGGTGTCAAGCCTAAAGAACATTTAAGGGGGNACATTGTGACCATTAAAAAGGTTTCAAACCTTGAAAATGTTAAAGGGGGCCGAGCCTATAGAACATTTAAGGGGCGTCAAATATAGACACAATTTAAAAGGTTTCAATCAAACCTAGAAAACATTTAAAAAATTTCAAACCTAGAAAACATTTAAAAGATTTCAAACCTACAAAACATTTAAGTGGTGTCAAGCCTGGAGAACATTTAAGGGGTTTCAAACCTAGATAATATTTAAGGGGTGTCAAGCCTAAATACTATTTAAGGGGTGTCAAACCTAGATAATGTTTAAAAGGTTTCAAACCTAGAAATCATTTAAAGGTGTCAAGCATAGAGAACATTTAAGGGGTTTCAAACTTAGAGGCCATTTAAATGTTATATACATAAAACACATTTAAAAGGTTTCAAACCTAGAGAACATTTAAGGGGGTGTCAAACCTAGAGACCGTTTGAAAGGTTTCAAACTTAGAAAACATAAGGGGTGTCAAGCCTAAAGAACATTTAAGGGGTGTCAAATCTAGAAAACATTTAAGGGTTTTCAAGCCTAGATAATATTTAAGGGTTATCAAACCTAGAAATATTAAGGGGTGTCAAGCCTAGAGAACATCTAAGGGGTGTCAAACCTAAAAAACATTTAAGGGGATTCAAACTTAGATAGCATTCAAGGGGTGTCACACAATATTTTGGTGTTTCTACATATTAGTATAATTTATATCAAGCACTATTTAAACTCATATTTGTGAGCAGCTTCTGAAACTCACACAGCAGAATTGACTAACCTTGGGACTGCACAACTTAAGTAGTCTAAGAGTCTTTCCACAATCAAATATGGCCGCCTCAAGACCGTGAAGAAAAGCTGGTACCAATCCCTCCACCATTTTGAAACCCTTGCTCCAGTAATGGCGGCTATGACTGCTGGCGTCGATTGATACCGTGCGTACAAAGAATTCCCCGTATTCGTCTGTGCAGTCCCCCTCAAAGATCCACTTCTCCAGGAACCTGTCAGAGATGTAAAAACAAAGATATTCTCTAAGTCCTTCTCTTTATACAACTAATCTAGCTTTGCCAACAATATTTAGTTTAGACAATAGGGTGAATGAAGCTTCGTAAACTTAAAATATCTGACATCTTTGACTGTGAAACAAAAGTAGGATTCCAGACTCGACAATTTCGAAGCTTTGCCAATAAAATATGTTACATATTTATGTTAAAATTCTTGTCATTTTGTGATGCTATTTACATTACAGATTTATGTTTACATATCTTGTACAGGATATTTGACATAAAAAGTTATTTAATTAATTAATTATGAATGATATAATACTTGTTTCCAACATTTAAGTTTAAAAAAAATAATTCCAACTTCGATTCAGCTACAGGAATATTTCATAATATTTTATTTGACTTTGCTTCTAATTAAAAATGTGGTCTTTGCATACAACTATTAAAAGCAAATTATTGTTAAATTTTTATATTTTTAATTCTTTGAATTTCTAATAACCTGAAGGATTGAGAGATCTTGCGTCTCTTGGAATGGGTAAAGGGCTTCTAGATCACTGCCAACACTAAGACAATCTTTTTAACCCTTTAAAGCCCCGTTCATCACCCCGGCCCCACCAACCAATACAATGTGTTGCTTGGACACACCTAAAATATACTCGGCAGCATGCGCGCACAACAAAATAGAGTGCGCATGTATTATCCTCTCTGACACCATGGGACAAATTGTGGTACAGACGAGACAACAGGGGCCCAGGTGTTCTAACAGCCTCCAGCAGTACTTGTGCCAGTCCCAACACCTGCAGGTGGTAGCACTGGTAGTCCCGCCAAAGTCCCAGGAGCGAGGAGCCACTGGGGAGTCTCATCATGGCGTGGTGGTAGAAGAGGAGGTATTGTCGAACACTCTCACACAGGGCCTTGAACATAGGAGACATGAGCAATCACAGGGCCTTAAACATAGGACATGTGGGCAATCACAGGGTCTTAAACATAGGACATGTGGGCAATCACAAGGTCTTAAACACAGGACACGTGGGCAATCACAGGGTCTTAAACACAGGACATGTGGGCAATCACAAGGTCTTAAACACAGGACATGTGGGCAATCACAGGGCCTTGAACACAGGACATGTGGGCAATCACAAGGTCTTAAACACAGGACATGTGGGCAATCACAAGGTCTTAAACACAGGACATGTGGGCAATCACAGGGCCTTGAACACAGGACATGTGGGCAATCACAAGGTCTTAAACACAGGACATGTGGGCAATCACAAGGTCTTAAACACAGGACATGTGGGCAATCACAGGGCCTTGAACACAGGACACGTGGGCAATCACAAGGTCTTAAACACAGGACATGTGGGCAATCACAAGGTCTTAAACACAGGACATGTGGGCAATCACAGGGCCTTGAACACAGGACATGTGGGCAATCACAAGGTCTTAAACACAGGACATGTGGGCAATCACAAGGTCTTAAACACAGGACATGTGGGCAATCACAGGGCCTTGAACACAGGACACGTGGGCAATCACAAGGTCTTAAACACAGGACATGTGGGCAATCACAAGGTCTTAAACACAGGACATGTGGGCAATCACAGGGCCTTGAACACAGGACACATGAGCAATCACAGAGCCTTGAACACAGGACACATGAGCAATCACAGAGCCTTAAACACAGGACATGTGGGCAATCACAGGGCCTTAAACACAGGACACATGTGCAATCACAGGGCCTTGAACACAGGACACATGAGCAATCACAGAGCCTTAAACACAGGACATGTGGGCAATCACAGGGTCTTAAACACAGGACACATGAGCAATCACAGAGCCTTGAACACAGGACACGTGGGCAATCACAGGGCCTTGAACACAGGACACATGAGCAATCACAGAGCCTTGAACACAGGACAAGTGGGGAATCACAGAGCCTTGAACACAGGACAAGTGGGCAATCACAGGGTCTTAAACACAAGGCACATGAGCAATCACAGAGCCTTAAACACAGGACACGTGGGCAATCAGAGGGCCTTGAACACAGGACACAATAAGTTACCAGCTAATTGAGGCAGTGTCACGAATTACCTGGTAAATGAGGCCGTGTCGCGAGTGACGCGTCTCAGCTAGGGCACTCAGTTTCCGGCAGTAAGTTCCGGATGTGAGGAAGTTATCGCAGAACTGCCGCAGTGTATCTGATCTTAATCCTTCGATACATATTCCAGGCAGCATCTCAAAACAATCCTTCTCCTGGACAGACACAGAGAGAAAATCGTCAAACACACCCAAAATAGGCAAAAACAAGTTTGCCAGTGTTTTGAAAGCTTTTGGTAATCGTTGAAATCCTATATATTATTACTGTTATCAACATCCCTTTTTCTCAACTAATACAAAGCCTACAGCGATGAATCAGTGGATAGGATTTTTTTACCGAATTCCGACATAGCATACTCAGTTTATGTTAAAACACATGGTTTGTTTGAAATTTAAGTTAAAAGAAAAATCTAACAATATTTTTGTATCAATTATCGAAAATAAACTCTCTTTGGTATTTTGTGTATACACTTTGTTAAGTATTTAATTTCAACAACCCAACAAAAGATTATTATTATTATTATTATTATTTAGCACCGCGTCTTACTACCCGTTCGGGTTACACGCTTAAGTACTAATTACGCTAATGGATTAAGAATTTGGAAGGTTGAATTTAGAGGAAGTGAACCCGCATTTGTGTGGAGGGAGAGTGGAAAACCATCTAGGAAAAACCACCCCCAGTTCACCCGACCAAGATTCGAACCTCGATCTCCTCGTCCTCGGCAGTCGAGCTCAACACGACTAGCGCGTTAGCCAACTACGCCACCAAGGCGGGTCCCAACAAAAGACTAAATCTTTTTTTGAGGGGTGAGGAGGGGCAGAGGGGGAAGGTTGAATGTGCGAAAGTTTCGCAAGGGTTTACTGGTAGTCTATTAACTACCACTTTGGATATAATTACCAAGCACCGAGAGGAATGAAATCCGAGAGGTCCAAAACATATTTAATGCAGATAATGTTCACTGTTATAAAGTCTGTAGACTGTTGTCATCTCGTCTGTTCTCATGAAACATAAAGCCGAGAATACACCGGTTGTTCTTTATGGATGTGAGCCGTGGTCTTTCAATTTGTACCAAGAAAATAAATCGGGAGTTTAAGAACAAAGTACTGAGAAAAATGTTTGTACTTAAGAGGGATGAACAAACAGTAGATTATAACATTTTGTAAATTATATTTAATATACTTGGAACTTATATAATATTAATATTTTAAGGCAGAGGCTGTGATGGAAATATCATGGGTTTGATTCCTTTGTCCAGGTGTTATTTTCAATTGAAAGAATATAGTTGGATGCAGATTTAGAGAAGATAACAGTAAGTGTGTGAGTGAGAGGAGAAGAATGTAAGCAATTAAAGGAGGAAGAGTGGTGGAAGTAAAGTGGAAAATGGAGTCATTTTACTATTATAATATTTTTAAAATTATGTTTTATGCATTGTTTTATTTTCGTTTTTTATCACATCTCACTAACTGTTCAGGTTATACACATATATGATAATTACTCTAATGGCTTAGGTATGAGGAAGCAAGCATTTTAGAGGTGATCTACCAGCATTTGTGTGTAATGAGTGTGGGACACCATTTAGGAAAAACTACCTTCATTAAACCCAACCAGGATTCAAACCCCTATCTCCTCGTCATCAGCAAGTAATTCACAAGAGTGATGCCTAAAGTGATTCTGTTGCGGGTGTTTATAATTTAAGTTTTATAGCTATGCGACATATGAATTTTTTTTCCTCCAACATTATACTTTATTAAATAACCGAGTTTTGATTCAGTTTCAGGAATATTTCATTCTATTTGATTCGACTTTGCTTTGAATTGAAAAAGTAGTCTTGGCACACTCCTAGTAGCGAGGTCTACCAACAAAATAACAAAAACTAATTAGTATGCTCCTGTATTTGTCACCTGGTTATAAGGGAACGTGTGAGACTGTATTCCCAATATCAGATACTTGAGATCTCGCATTAACTCTTCCCCGTTCACGTAAACCACCACCTGCGGCAACATCGCAGTGTCGCGGTACATGCACTCCAAGGTCTCTGCCCCCAGCAGAGCTTTCACCCCTGGGGGGCCAGACTCGCTCAGGAAGGGAAGCTCGGGCCGGGGATTCAGCTGGCCCAGAGCTTCCCAGGTCCGCAGCCAGGGCAAGTTCTTGGCGTGAAGAGCCTGCTCCCAGATATCCTCTTCCTCGATACACTCGATAGAAGAGACAGAGTCAGCGTCGGAATTCTCCGGACTGGGGGTTCCATAGCCCTCATCTCTCATCTGTCACAAACATAATATATCTCTAGTCATCAATCGGCCGAACGTTAATAAATGTGAAGATATCAAGACATAGGTTTCCCCATCTATCAGTTAAACAAATCACAATAAATGTTAAAAGGTATCCTTCGCTCACCCTGTAAGGTAACAAGCTTACCTTGAATTTTTACACCATGGTATAGTTCAGAGGTTTCCAACTTAAAAACATGCCGACAGGCACAATTTAATCCCCAGGTCTAGTGGCATGATCGGCTTAATTTTACTAGTTTTTTTAACACCGCATCTTACTACCTGTTCGGGTTGTAAGCATATGTACTAATTACACTAATGAGTCAGGGCTTATGAAGGTTGAATTTAGAGGAAGTGAACCCGGATTTGCATGGAGGTGAGAGTGGAAAAATGACCCTCAATACACTCGACTGGGTTTTGAACTCCGATCTCCCTGTTGTTGGCAGTCTAGTCTAACATCAGAGTAGCGTCTTAGACCGTAAAAACACCAAAGCAGGTTTAGTTTTCGTCAAGTTAAGCAAAAACGAGGGAAAAGGTATTTAATTGTGAATGAAATAAAAGCGATATTTCAAACATGTTTGATTACCCACTATACGAATTCTCCGACAAAAATATACTATCTTTGACATGTCAGTATATAATCTGACACCTTAGCTCAGTCGGTAGCGTGTCTGTCTACTGAGCTAAGAGTCCCGGGTTCGATACCTGGCATAGCCGAAAAATGTATCATTGGTGAAATGTGGGATTACCCTTTCAAAGTGATGGATTAACAGCCGGGGGACTGGATGTTGTGTCTGGCTTAGTCTTAATTTAGATTATAAGGCATATGAAGCTAGGACAGGCCTAGCAGGCCGGTAGTGGAAAGGCTTGAATAAAAAACTGACCACAGGCTGGAAACAGTAGAGGATAAAAAAGAACGTCAATCAATATAATACAGCAAATGTAAGATGCCACGCAAGTTAAAACTTGTTTCTCGTCAAAAACATCAACTTTTCTACAGTAAGATTATGTTTCCAAGAAATATTGCCGGCCGCAAAAAAAAAAAAGGGCGGGGGGAACTTCAGACCGCCAGTTGAAAACCCCTGGTATAGCTTATAAGATTACATCAAAGTGTAATATGTTAAGGTAAGACTGAGCTGACTTTCAGGGTGAACGGAGTGAACCTACACTTGCACGGAAGAAGAGTGGAAAATCATTTTGAAAAAAAAAAATATCCCAGTACACTCGATCGGGATTCTGGTCATTAGTAAACCAGTCTATTGCAAGAGCGATGCCTTAAACCAAAGGTCTTCAACCCGCGTCCTACAGGAACATTACTTTCTGGTTCATGAAAAACATAAAATTACAAATACAAATATATATCTTACATAATCAACTAACAAAATAAATATGTATTTTATTTACATATTTTATGTTACATAAAGAAAAGTATTATGTTTTAATATAAATTTACTTTGAACAGGTAAATAAAACTCTAGTTGACAAAAAAAAAATCGTGCTACCTCCTGCTATGAAACAAAAGAGAAAATACTTCACAAAAAATCTAAATGTGAGTATAAGATTGTTTAAGAATATGTATTCAATCCTTGTATTTTCGGCACAGTTTTGCGGCCCAGCGAGCTAACAAGAGACAGAAGCTTTGACCCTTTGACATATAAAAGTTGGAGACCCCTGCCTAAGACACTGTGACAACCAAAGCGGGTTTAGTTTAATGTTGATTATGTCTGTGAGCAACCGTTATTACTTGTAGACAGACAGTAGACCTACTAGTACAAAACAAATAAGGTATTGAAATAAAGTCCCTATTTGTGTTCCGCTATAAACAAGAGATAGGAGAAGCAAATAATTAATCAAGGCATGTGAAGCGCCCAAAGAAACATACATGGATATTATAGTTTAGTTAGACATAAGTTATCGAGGCATGTGAAGCGCCACAAAGAAACATACATGGATATTATAGTTTAGTTAGACATAAGTTACCTGCTCAAGAGGAGTAGTGACGGGTTTTGGAACCTGCAGGTAGCGTGGGGCCTTTAGCTCTGGAAGAGTGAAATAAATGGAATCCGAGGGCTGATTAGACTTTGGTGGGAGTCTGAAACAAGAAAACAACCGTGTGTTTCCGCCCCAGAGCTGTTTGGGTGGTTGTCTTAGATGGAAAAGGAGCTCCTTGTACACAAGAGTTACAGATTCGATTCCTGGCGAGATCCAAAAACATATTTGGTTTGATCTATTTTATAATTTAACAAGATTCTCATTAAAAGAGTTTGAACAGTATATTGAAATGGAAATTGGAATGGAAGCATTCTCCGATCCCCAGAAGTAACTGTAATGGAAGGATCCTCCTATCCCCAGTAGTAACAGGAATGAAGGCTCCTCTTATCCCTTGTAGTAACAGGAATGGAAGGATCCTCCTATCCCCTGTAGTAACTGGAATGAAAGGATCCTCTTATACCCTGTAGTAACTGGAATGAAGGATACTCACAATCCCCAGTACAGTAACAGGAATGGAAGGATCCTCTAATCCCCAGTAGTAACTGGAATGAAGGATCCTCCTATCCCCAGTAGTAACAGGAATGAAGGATCCTCATATCCCCAGTAGTAACTGGAATGAAAGGCTCCTCCTATCCCCAGTAGTAACAGGAATGAAGGCTCCTCTTATCCCCTGTAGTAACAGGAATAGAAGGATCCTCATATCCCCAGTAGTAACAGGAATGGAAGGATCCTCCATGCCACTGTACCTCGTGTTGTTGCTGATGAACCGGCCGAGAACCGGCAGGTCAGCCCCCGGTTCACTGGTAAAGGGGAAGCCTCCTGCCATAGGTATGAACTGGTAGCCGGCGTATTTCCTGGGTCTCCTCATGTCTTTCACGAGGCTGGTCGGGTCGAACACGGAAGGGGGGTACTCTGAATAAGGCCGCACAGTCTGGTAGGAGTCCCGGGGCTCAAAATGCTGATACTTGAACACGCTCTGAGAAGATAGTACAAGAGAATCTTATCTTACGATGATTAATTACATCACAGGTCGACTATTAACAGGCTTGGGATGTTGAGGACTTGTGCGACATGGGTTTGAATCCCAGCTAAGTTGGGTGTTAATCTTCACATGGTAAGTAAAGTATGAGCCAAATGTAGCTCACCATTAGTGGTGTTTCAGACGCTACAAACCCAACTTGAATTAAGCGTTTCTAAAATAGTTCTGACAGTAACCGTAGGCACCAAAAATCAATAACAAACACAAACTAATAGACAAAAGAATGTTTAAAGCGGTAAAGTTTACCAGAGTTGGAAATTTTGAATACATAATTTTTTTTTAGTGCCGAGTCTTGCTAACTATTCAGGTTGTAGGTTTATGTACTTATTACACTAATGAGATAGGGGAGATAAAGGTTGAGTAGAGAGGAAATGTAGCCCTATGTGTGCAGAGGCAGAGTGAAAAACCAGGTTGGAAGAATCACCCTCAGTACACCAGACCCGGATTCGAACCCCAATCTCACTGTCATCAGCAGTCTAGTCTAACACAATAGTGACGCCTTATACCATGCAGACACTGAATATAGTAAAAATGTATTCAGTTTATAAGACAGTAGTTTATTGTTAAAAAGGACCTGGCGGTCTTGAGGTAAGGTGTCAGACTTCTGTGCTGGAGGTCCGGGGTCAATCCTCGGTCCCGGCACAGATTTATCTGATTGCCAAACCCTTCCTTCACCTCTGACAATACGTGTATTAATCACAACTTGTGAATGTGAGGAATGCCAGGCCTCCACCGTGGTTCGGATCCCACGTTAAACTGTAGGTCCCCTCTGCTTTCCACAATCATCATTCTCATGTATCATCCTAGCATCTGGGGATGGTTAGATTCGCCTAAATGGTGACCACACCTCGGAAATGAATTATTCCTCCATACACCAGGAGAGCAGGGGTAAGAGAAGGTCGAATGACCAAGATCTAGACTAGCCCCACACCATCCACTATTGTGGTCTTTATTACAAGGATTACTAGCTAGGCAGTGGAGATGAATGTAAATCAAAGGATATGTATTCAATTAGTATGGATATGATAAAACCAGAGTGATCACCTGTATATAACCATATGTATTATACCNACCATTACATGCAAAATAATGTTCTCTGTTCATGAATAGTTTATGTGAATATTACTATAACACTGGTACTTGAAATGATAGGGCATACTTCATACTCATGGTTACATACGCGGCAGAAACCTGGACATAGGCTCCAAGAGACATACGAGGAAAGTGGAGTCCATGGAGAGGAGACAAGCTGTCACCATGAGTACAGGGAGTACATGAGATAGTAGAGGAAGCAAGACTGAGATGATGTGCACAGGCAACAAGGATGGAAAAGGAAATAATACCATGGAAAATTATTAAGAATAAGTTTGGAGTGAAAATATTGTAACAGAGACCTCGATAAAGCTGGAAGGAGCAGATAGCAGCAAGTCTGCGGGCGAGAAGAGAATAATGAAAGAAAGGAGGAGGAAAAATGGAGGAAACAGAGAGAGATGGCGGCATTTTACTAAATTGACCTGGGCACAGGCTGGAAACAGATGATAAGGATGATGATGATGATGATGATAATTTGATATGAGCTATTATTATAAAAATATTTAGGGTATTTATTTGTAGACAGGCTTGAAGTGTACAGGTAAATATACACATTTGTAGCTCACTTGGTGCAAGTTGAAATGTTTTCAATTTGTCTGCTCTGCGACTCAACTTGTACGAGCCAATCAAAGCTCAGAGCTAACCAACTTTTCTCATTTGTGCATACATGTGTAACTAGACACAAAACAGATGTGTTGAATCTTTTTATGAAAAAAAACTCGTTAAATGGAGGGTAAATGTATCTATTTGTGATGAGTTACTTCGAAGAGACAACATAATAAAATAAAAAGAGGTACTGGGATAGTAATCTAAAATATCTATTTACCCACTCAGAAACAAAACATGTCAATGAACTTTCTAGTTTCCGTTATAAAGGATCATGGGTCCTGCCGCATCAGCCCGTGGATTGTAATACTAATCAAGCAGTGCTATTTACAGTAAATGTTTGAATCAAGCTTTAATCTGAAAGGTACTCAGAACTTAAGAACACACAGATTAAAAGGAGTTGGTTGACATACATGAATATCAGGTGGTATCCATGTGTTGCTCTTAGCGTAGGCAAGCAGGAACCCCACAGCCGACTGGAATAGAGGATCCTTGACAGTGGCATCCTCAAGGATCCTGTCCACACACTCTCTCAGCTTCTTGGAACGAGAGAGGCTGCCACAGAAATGCAGCACCAAAGACTCCGAGCAGAGTTGGAGAACAGCGCTCTCCCTCCCTGCGCCTGAACAAACATTAGTGTGACAGTTCAGTTCGGTTGGTAGAGAGTTTGTATACTGATCTAAAAAATATCAGGTCTGTTTCATCTAATTGAGTGGTAAATGTGTTTTAAAACTATTCCTTGAACTAACGATGGACATTTGTGGGTGAGCGTATTTTTACAAGGCCATGTTCCTACTTGCTACAACTCCCCAGCACATAAATATTGTGTGTAAAACTCAGTTTTCATTTGTTAAAAATATTCTTATGTAAGCAAAACAATATAATACAAATATATTTATGATGAAAGAGGCAGTATACTGTATTTAATCTTATTAATGAAAATTAATATATTAACACTGGTAATACCTGCTTTATATCTCTCTATGAGCGCCTTATAAATCTACATTTTGTTTGCGCTGAAAGGTAAGAAGCTAACCAGTGTGGCTCTGCCACCTTTCAGGGTTCGTAAATGGGGTGTACGTAGAAACTTGAGATTACTAAGTTAACTTTTTTCCACAAAGTCTCACTACTCATTTTAGCTGTACGTACGTATCAATTGCGCTAATGTAATATAAGGATTGAGGTAGAATTTAGAGAAAATGCACTCACATTCGTGTGAAGGAACCATTTAGTGGAAAACCACCCCTTAGTACACCTGGCCTAGAGTTGAACCTTGGTATACTGGTATACCCATCATCGACAGTCAAGACTAATGCGAGTGTGACACCTTACACCATTTGACCACCAAAGTGGGTAAATAGATGACTAATTAAAGTGAAAGTATTTTAACCCTAATGATAATATAATTACACTTGTTAGTTCCTTCATTATTCCAACCAAACCAAATGGTAGACAATAATAACTAGTTTCAAAGAAACTGCCTGATTAGTAGTATACTTGAGTGGCAATCAGATGACTATACTTGTACCTGAAGAAGGCTGTTCTGAACATTTCTTCAGAAGAATCTCAAACGATTTGATCCGAAGTTTCTGCACCAAATCCGGTCTGCAATCCTTCTGCAAGCCGTTGAGCTCGATCGATATTTCACACAATTTGGTCACCAGGTTATAAACGCTTTCTTCTGGCATCGCTGGTTTAGGTGGGAAAAACACATTTAATTCAATAAACAACCAGACGCACATTTAATTCAAATACATGACTAGACAATATGGGAATTTAACTCTGCAGAAAAAACTTTTTTTTTACAACATTAAATAGAGATCAACATTTTTTCTTCCCTCATCAATGAAATGATATTAAAGATTGTGGCCCATTTTTTTATCTTAATAAATATCTTCCCTTTTAATATCTGATTTACTATCTTCTATTTTATTACCTACTAAATGAAATATTAATCTGTCTAAATTGTGCATCTTCGATGTCTCCATTTACAAACATAAAAGTTTTGATTCAATTTCTAGCCGGTATCACACCAAGCTTCATGCACTCCAAAGTATGAGCCCCACTAGGTCCCTTCTTTGGTACATCATTTATGGATGTAGATAAAATAGGAAACTGGGTCATAGATAATTAAATGAACATGACATGTGAAAAGCAAAAGGGACGAGAAAGTAAGATTCAAATATTTGTGATTGCTCTTAAGTAAAAAACAAAACAAAAAAAAAACTTAAATAGAAGGAATAGGTTGAGTGTTGATAAGAAAGATATTAAAAGTCCGGTGTGTTGAGTTACAAATCTGAAGTGAAGGAAACAAGCGATAAGACAGGAATGACGCACACCGACGAGGGCGGGATTCTCTTAAAGTGTGTGAATAAATAAAAAATATGACTAGGCTAACTATTGTTTTTAGAATAGTTTTATTAGAAGTTATAGAAGGATCATGACAGCCTTATAAAATAGGACTTTATAGGACTGTGCTTCAAAATAGCGTATTCATGATTACAACGATCTTCTGTGAATTAAATAAATTTCCTAGGCATTAAAAAAAAAGTATTTAAAATTACTTTATTTGTTTTGTTCTAATCGGGTATTTGCTTACCTATGTTGTTGAGTGTATACATTTTAGAAAACATTACATTTCTAATAATTTGATACCAAACAAATTAAGAATAAGAACTATGCGTACAATTTCCGATATGACTTATAAAGAGTGGGGCCGAAACGATTAGTAACTTGAAAATCAACACTTCAATTGAAAAGTAAATACTCACTAGCTAAATAAATGCAAACTATATACTACACTTTATGTCACTCAGGCGAGTTCCACCGGACGTCAGGCAAACCTCAGTTGGTTGTCCATCACTTTCCTCAGCACAGATTATATAATTGTTTCCGCCCCAACCTGTACAAGCTTTTGAGGGGTTTCTGCAACCAGTGTTTGAATTGGAACTAGCCACAAGAAGCAAGTTATCAGAGGGGCCGTAGAGTTTATTAAACACCCCTGACAGGGAAGATGGTTTGTAACTGATAGGAAAGCAAATGCTGTTGCATTTTATACACTTTTTTTACATGCTCCACGTCTGGACTATCTGCAGTTTAGTGCTAATGTGATAAGGATTTGAAAGGTACATTATACCTGCATTTCCATGAAGGAAGAATGGGAAACTATTCAGGTAGGCTAATGCCACCCTCTGAACATATGACATAAGATCCGAAACTTGAGTCATTACCAGCAATCCACACGAGACTGACGCCTCGATCTGCATGCCCAACTTTACTGGTACTTACAAACTACAAAATTAAGTATAGCATCCATCAAAACGCCTAGGGTTAGCCAAGAACATACAGGTACTTTAATCTTACCTTTCTTATTGGGTAGAGTTTTACATTAATTATCAAACATTTATAATTCACAAAAGGGAGTTAGCGAGTTGAACTTTTTTTTAAATAGGATAGTTTTAATGATATTCATCCATGACACAAATGAAAATTACTGAGTTTTGGCATTGTTTTGACAGCTGATAACACGAACATTAATCCATCAATACTCTTTTACATAAAGAGAAAATTGAAAGATTTCTTTTGCTTGTTTATTAAAAGATAGTTTTGGGCTTGGTTTTGAATAAATTTTAATGAAAATGAATTCATAATAAAAAAAAATTGTTCAAACAAAATTCTATCAAATATTAGGTACCCGCCTTTTATGAGATCATAAATAAAATTACCACATTGCACATTTAAGTCATTCGTGGTAGCCTAATTTAACAGAATATTTTTAAAGATTTAAAACGATAGATAGTAATTTAATAATTGGTTCCTGCACAGGGGCCTGGAGAAATAAAGAAAATTCTTCTTCTTTTTCATTTGTGAATGCTGAATTGAAGTATATGTGCTATAAATTATGTATTTAAAAAAGGGTTCAATTAATATACGGTGTGTTTGTAATGGACTATGACGTTGTAAAAATTAATTTAATCTTTCTTTAACTTCTTTTGCCCTTTTGAAAATATTACTGGGATCCTCACACTACCATTTCCTCTCGAGTCTTTACGTAACTTCCAATACCATCATCTATCTGGTCGATGTTCAAGATCTACACAGAGTAGGCCTACACTAGAAACTTGTCCATCCGAATAATATGATAGAACCAGGTCCAATCCAAATAATCTAAGTTTCAGACAAAACTTAATTATGGCCCCTGTCTTCAATCCTAGGATATGATGATTTTTTGATGAGTGAATTCAATTTAACAATATACAAGTTAAATGTAACTTAGAAACCCAAAAATGAGTCTTCTATCTACATAAGTATTAATTTTTGATAAATTAGAATAGAGCTTAACTGCAAAAGTGGTACATTTGTTATGAATCGTTAATATTTTGTTGCTATTTGTTGGTAAACTGTGTTGTTTCTATTAAGATATATTTCTCATTGTATTAATCTCCTATTATTAAAGTTATTTATCCTCTGCTAACAAATAATCTTAATTAATAACGTGTTTTTCTACATAAAAAGAAATTTGAAACGTATATGTTAATTAAATATGTCTATAGAAATCGAGTCTGCTGATGTGATCCGTTTGATTCAGCAGTATCTGAAAGAGAGTAACTTGATGAAGACTCTACAGACGCTTCAAGAAGAGACAGGGGTGTCCCTCAACACTGTTGACAGTGTAGAGGGCTTTGTATCTGACATCAACAACGGTCACTGGGACACAGTGCTGAAAGCTATCCAATCCTTGAAACTTCCCGACAAGAAACTGATAGACCTTTATGAGCAGGTATATGACTAACACATGAACCCTACAGCCTCTGAACTGAATTCAAAATAAAGAAAATGGGGATGGAAAAAATACTTTTAAGGAGGGAGGTATACAAATCACTGGTTATAAAAATATGAAAGGGTTAGGCTCATTAGTTTGCCATATTCTGTAATATATAAGCGTACTGTAACGCTACAATGAGTCCAAACAGCTGAGTAGAATTGGGGAACAGCTCACTTTTTGGATTGATTTAAAGTGATTCATTTAACTAGTTCAATCGTTAAACTCCAGCCTGTACATCCTTAACGACCGTCACAAATTAAGATTGGGGTTCATCGTTCGCGACCGACCTACCTCTATGGCTTGCAGTTTAGTTTAGTAGTTTACAAGTTAGCGAGCTACACTGTGTGACTAAGTTATTCCATTTGCATCAAAAGTTAAATTAGTTATATAGGCCTGCTTTCAGGCAGAAGGTTTTTAAAGTTACTGGTAGAGTGAGCTAGGGTAAAATTGAGACACCTCAGAAACCATTTTAAATACACATAAACTACATTTCAAGTACCTGTACGTATATCCTGGATTTTTTCTAAACTAAAGGAACTTTTTTTTTTTAGCACTGCGTCCTACTACCCGTTCAGGTTGTACGCTTACTAATTACGCTAATGGATTAGGAATTGGGAAGGTTGAATTTAGAGTAAGTGAACCCGGATTTGCATGGAGGGTGGAAAACCATTTAGAAACACCACCCCTCCCCAGTTCACTCGACCGAGATTCAAACCCAGATCTCCCTGTCCTCAGCAGTCTAGCTCAACCCGAAACTAGCACGTTAGCCAACTATGCCATCGAAGTGGGTGGTTCTTCTGTTGATTGGCTAAGTAGTCTTTCTTCTACTTGCTCCTGGCTGTAGACAATTTCCTTTTCAAGTGTTTTATTGGCCACATCTCTGACTTTCTCATTGGCTGGTGTGGTCATGTGATTAAGTATACAGATTGTTTAGATGGGATTAAAATTTCTAAGGACCTATAGAGAGTTGAGGTTGTTATGGGCGCGGAGCCTACTGACCATATAGATGAGCCCTAACACTTAGTAGACCTAATATCTAATAACCCAAAATAATAGTTATTTTTAATAGCATGGGTTTATAACCTATCCTAAATTTCACCCTTAAACACACAAAGTAAAAAAAAAGACAAACTTAAAAATCAGTTTACAAAGTTGTTTAAGTTGTGATAATATGCCTTTTTATAATCCAACGCCCAAATAAGTGTGCCAGATCCATGAGGTTGGATTGATCCGTCTTGGTGAAGCCCTTGCAAATATGAGGTTGGATTGGGAAAAGTTTGTAAAATCCTGTCATTCTTAGGGTTAGATAATATACATGGCATACTCCAGCATGAATATGTAACTTAAAGATAATATTGTTTATGGTATAGACCTTGCTTACACTCCCCCCACCCTCGCAAGCTCTATTCACCCGCTGCCACACTTTATTTGAAAAAATAGAGTTCAGGTTTCATAATAATCACAGGACTTTGGCACTACTAGTATAGATCAGTGTTTCTCAAATTGTGACATGGGGAATTACCCCTCAGGTGGTGCTGGAGTTGATTGAGCTGAGAGAGCTCGGAGCTGCCCGGTCCCTCCTCCGTCAGACTGATCCACATGATCATGATGAAACAGCAAGAGCCTGAACGCTACATCCATCTAGAGAACCTTCTCGCGCGGTCATACTTTGACCCCCGAGAGGCCTACCCCGACGGCAGCACCAAGGAGAAGCGGCGGGCGGCCATTGCCCAGGCCCTTTCCGGGGAAGTTTCTGTAGTCCCGTCTTCTCGTCTGTTGGCCCTACTGGGACAGTCGCTCAAGTGGCAGCAGCATCAGGGTCTACTTCCGCCCGGGACCACCATCGACTTGTTCCGCGGAAAGGCGGCCATCAGGGACCAGGAGGAAGAGAAGTACCCCACCCAGTTGTCCAAACAGAATCAAGTTTGGTCAGAAGTCGCACGTTGAATGCGCCCGGTTCTCCCCGGATGGACAGTACCTCGTGACGGGCAGTGTGGACGGATTTGTGGAGGTGTGGAACTTCACGACGGGCAAGATACGTAAGGATCTGAAATACCAGGCTCAGGATAACTTTATGATGATGGAGGAGGCGGTGCTGTGTATGTCCTTCAGTCGGGATTCCGAGATGCTGTCAACGGGATCTCAGGATGGCAAGGTCAAGGTAGGACATCAATCTATACTTGGCGTGATGCAGAAGTAAATTTGCTGTATGGTATGCTGGTTTCTAACAGTGAAATCTTTAGCTTATGAAGTATTAATAATTGTTAAAAAGTGATATTTCATCCCTTACATCATGCCAAAAAGGGAGTGTAGTTTCAGTGGGAATTTTTATGTAGAGCGAGCCGCATTGGGGTTTCCCCTTTCAAAGTGATGGATTATGGCTGGGGGGTCTGAGTGTTGTGCCTTCTATAGAATCTAATTAGTTTATAAGTTATGTGCTGATATAATCAGTCGAGTGCACGTTAAATATCTCAAATAAAAAATAAATAAAACAAATTAGCTTATGGTTACAAGTTTCTACAAACACAATCGTGTATTATCATTTAGAATTTTTTTAAATTAGTAACCAACACTACGCTAACAACTTGTGCAATTGTTTTTTTTTTATCAGGCTCTTGATACAAGATAAATGTTTTCGGCTTAGGATCACATCCATTGTGGACTCTGAATCATTCTTTTCCAATCTAATTTTGTACCACGATAGTGTATGTATAATTTGACTGAAAATAGTCCTAGAAGTTGGTTTTAAAGAAGAGGCTTGGGCCCAGCAGCTTAATTCCTTCATTTCAAGTTAGCAGAAACCATTTATCTCATTGCAAGCCAAACCTTTTATAAATTTTTAAATAAACCTATAAGTAAATGTATTTAAAAGAAAACCAAGATGTCATTACTAAAATTGTTTAACCCCAAAAATGTATTTGTATTGTGAGCACACCCTAACTCTATATAATTGCAGGTTTGGCGTCTTCAGACGGGCCAGTGTCTGCGCAGATTCGAGAAAGCACATGCCAAGGGCGTCACTTGCCTTCAGTTCTCGCGCGATAATTCCCAGGTGCTGAGCGCCTCGTTTGACGCCACCATTCGAATCCACGGGCTCAAGTCGGGCAAGACACTCAAGGAGTTCCGTGGACACTCCTCCTTCGTCAACGAGGTCGCCTTTGCCCCAGATGGACACAGTCTTCTGAGCGCTTCATCTGATGGGACAGTCAAGGTGTGGAGCATAAAGTCCACCGAGTGCACCAACACTTTCAAGTCTTTGGGCGCGGGCGACGTGACGGTGAACAGTATACACCTCCTTCCAAAGAACCCTGAGCACTTTGTGGTGTGTAACCGCACCAACACGGTTGTAATCATGAACATGCAAGGGCAGATTGTGCGGTCCTTCTCGTCTGGTAAGCGCGAAGGCGGGGACTTTGTCTGCGCGACGTTGTCCCCACGCGGGGAGTGGATCTATTGCGTCGGAGAGGATCTCGTTCTCTACTGTTTCTCGACCTCTTCGGGCAAGCTTGAGAGGACCCTTAACGTCCACGAGAAGGATGTGATAGGGGTTGCACACCACCCTCATCAGAATCTGTTGTGCACTTACAGCGAGGACGGAGTGCTCAGACTTTGGAAGCCGTGAAAAGTTCATGCCATCGCTCTCAGTTCATGGACATTCATTTGGGATGGATATTTCAATAATTGTAAAATTGTCTGTATGAGACACTTGACTTATATTAGTCACTCTGAAACTATCTTACTAAGTCAGAACAGAGACGATTCCAATTTTACAATAGAACATATGTTTTACTTGGAATTTATTGTCTTAAAAAACTTACTTTTGATCTTCAATAACGTAATATTTCTAGACACACACACACATTCTGAAATTGTGACACTCTAAGAAGGGGTTAGAAGATTTCAGCCTAAAGGGATGGGTCATTGGGTCGTGCGATCTAAGTTGGATTGTGTTGAGATAGCTTTAAAATGTATAAAAGATTACCTTACTCTTGGAGAGTTTAAAATTGTTGTCGGACATGATCTCTTTTAGTTTCGTCTTCCTCTTAAAGTAATCAAATTCTCGTGTTGATATACAACCATGATTACACTTTGGTTAAAGATGTGAGGTGGAGGTGGGGGGGGACGATACAAAAATCACAAGTTGACTTTGAAAATTGAGATTAGTAGTCTCAACAATGTCAATCGTGTTAAAAGAAAAAAAAGATTCGCTGTGTGTATTTGTGTATTAACTGGAAGAAACATGTCATCTTGATTATTGTTAGTTAGAATTGTATTTAAAAAAAATGAATATATAAAAATTCCCCGACTATTCTATGAGTTTCTGGTTGCTGAACACCATGTAAATTTACCCCAAACAATTAAAAATCCAGTGGCGTAAATAGGGTGAGACAGGTGGTGCATGTGCCCTAAGTGCCGAAATCATATGTTATATTAGCAACAATATAAGTTTAATTTTTTTAAATAATAGGTGTATTTTGTGTATATTATTTTGTAACAAGTAACCAGTTTGAGAGGATCAAAATATTGAAGTGTGTTAGTTTTTATTTATTCTTTATTTTTCCACAATTCTTGTCATTTTATTTATTACATAGAAAAGAAACAAATACAAATTAGAGATAAGAAAAGAATGATGGAGGCATTTTACTAAAATGACCTGGCCACAGGTTGGGATCAAATTGATGTCTGAAAATATTTAAAATCCAATTAGTGCTCATTCCTTGGTGCAGTGCGTGGGCTTGGAAAACAGTTTTATGCTCTTACTTGCTTTGCCAGTTGGTGGCTCCGCCCCCAAACCCCCAGCGAGTTTTCTTTACAAGTTGATGTAAACTAATGTAATGTTTTGGAACGTAACAAATTAAAGTTACCGGTATTGTATTGTTGTATATATCGCACAGACTTTAAAGTTGCTCCGCCATTTTGAAGTTTTTTTGGGGGGTTAAAAATTAAAATTTTAAACTTTTTGGAATTTTCCCCGTCGGTTACAGGCTAGAAGCTATAAGTTTGCCAAATTTCAAGTTTCTAGATCATCTGGAAGTGGGTAAACATTAATGTCATTGGGTGAGTCAGCCATGTGGCTTTACAGTAGTATAATATGACATATTTTTGCTACTCATTTTCCCATTTATCATGGCCATAGTATAGCATTGAACTGGTGGCTCTTTATCAGCTTCAATATCAAGTATTCAGACTGGCTAAAAGTATAGTGGTTCATTGTTAGATGGCATTACAATCACTCATTGCAATAAAACGTTGGTTCACACTCACACCAGGTATCAGTTGGTTATTCATCGCCCGGCCTGGGGAAAGGGTTGAAAAAAAACAACTTAATAATACTAATTCAAGTTGTAATCTTCTGAAGAGACATGACTCCAATAACAATAAAAGAAATAAGCAAATAAATAGGAAGACAGAATATGACCATAAATAAATATAACTAGCAAATCACCACTAATATAATCTTAAACTACTAAATAAAATAATTAATACATGTTATTTTATTCCTAAAAGAAGAGCGATGCATATAAATGTGTGGATAGGTGACATTTTAACAACGATTCAAAACTATTTAATCTTTCGAGCCTTTAACACACATTGCTATATTATAAAACTGTGACATGGTAGCATAAAACTATATATACACACATTTCAAGAAAACCTTAAATTAACCACAGCCTTACAACAAAAATAGAGACTTTCATTAATGTGTCATGAGAAAGGATATAATACTCAAGAAAACAAAAATAAATATATATATATACACTTTTAATAAAGAAAATATTATACTCTGAAAAGTTTTCTATTGACTGCGGACAACAGAAACTTCACATGACAAGCTTTAAGTTAATCACTTAATCTGCGTGAGCTGTTCTTCTAAAGTTTAACTAGTCTACTTCTTCGGCTATGACGGCACGGGATAACTAATATCTCAAATCAGTGCGCATGTGTATTAGTGTATTAGGAATTGCATGCGTTGTAGAGCTTTGTTAGCTTTTGTGAGGAGGTTAAGCCCAATTAAGCCAAATGACAACTCTAACAACATTTTTGAGAAATTACTTTTGGAAGAATATGCCTTCTAGTGAGGGCTATTGAGTTGGCGTCATGGAGTCCAAGTAGGAAGAAATTTTGGGTAGAGTCGGTTTCCTGGATTGTGTAAAAATATACTGACTCCCGGCTTAAAAAATAAAAACTTATAGCAATAATATGGTAAATTAATCATTTTAATGTAATACTTTTTTATTCTCTAGGGCCAATATTTTTAGATTTGATTGACAAATTTACTCAAACACAAATTCACAATGCCAAAGAATCTTCACATGATGTCATTTGTATTTGAGCATTTTACTGCAATAAATTTAAAAAAAATTTATTTAGCCATTGGGCCACATTTTTATATTGCAGTAAATTTGTAATTAATAATTAATATATATATATGTATATATTTTTTAAATATTATCAATTTCTGAAGGAGTCGAAGTCAAGACAATATAAAAATAGAGGAGTTGAATGCTTGGCATGCAAACTCCACAGTCCTGATTCTAGTAGGCTTTATTTTACAAATTTATCACTAAATAAACATAGCCTGTAAATTTCTTAGGAAAAGATGATAAATGTGGATCCTTTTTTAATTAAAACCACTAATGTACTGCTTTGAACAAAGTTCTTGCAATTTATTAGGTTAGTATTATGTTCTACTAATCTAAGGGTTCTGGGATTGAATCTTGTCAGGGCTGAAACTATATTATTGTAAAATAGGGTTAGTTTCCTTTCAAATTTTAATCACGATTACTATATAAAATTTGGTTGATTATATTTAATACCTCAATTTATATTGTTATTAAACATTCCCCCTCCCAACGTAAACACATTTTTTACCCGCTTCAGTTGTTGAATGGTCTAAAGCGTTAATATCGCAATGGAGTGACCTGTCGAAGACAGGACGATTGGAGGTTCAAATATCGATTGGGTGTTATGAGGGTGGTTTTTTATAAATAATATTCTCTCTCCACCAAAATATGGGTACAACTCCTCTAAATTCAACCTTCCTCATTCTTAACCCTTAATGTAGTATTTAGTATGAATACATATAAAAAAAACACTTTTTTAATCATTCCAACTTTAATTTGACTTTGATTCGACTTAAAAAAAAGTCGAGTTTGGACACTCCTAATAAATAATATAATAATGTTGGCTAAACGGAACATAATGGAACGTTACACGGACATGAACCGCGTGTGACGAAAATAAATAATATAATAATGTTGGCTAAACGGAACATAATGGAACGTTACACGGACATGAACCACGTGTGACGAGCGTGTTCACTTCTTGCTGGCCTGAGCAGTCGCCAGCTTCTGTTTCAAGTGAAGCAAGATCGTCACCTGGGGCTGCCACTCGCTCTTGGGGACCCCACTACTCTTCAACTTGCGTACCAGTTCACCCTGAGAACATTTCACAACAACCTCTTTATTCATAAAGTAGTTCTAGACATCTACAAAGCAGTTCATCTCGAATTGAAGTACATAAATATTATTCGCAAATTTTGAATAGTTATTAAATCGAAACATATATATTCTAGTTAAAAAATGATAGTTACACATTTTTGGCACATTGTGGGATTTGCAATGACCTAAAATTTTATCAAATTTTTTTTTTCTAGTTTGGTTTGATTCAAGTTATCGAAATCAATAATATTACATTCGATATCAGTATTAATTAAGCTTCTCAGAGCTCTACTAAGTTCGGAAACATTGATTTACAAACCTAATATTTTTCACAGTAAAAAAAAACCCCACTTAAAGATAGTTTTATTACTTCTTTAGTTGTTGGATCATTAAGTGTAAACAAGACTGATGTAAATTATAGCAGAAATTGTTTGAGGTTATAAAATTTGGGAATCTATTTTGATAAATGTTAAGTGAACTAATAAATATTTAACAGTGAGGCAGCCCAATAGCTTAGTAACTAAACAATTTATAACAGAAATTCTATAGTATTTGTTTGCCGTTACCCGCCTCAGTGGCGTAGTTAGCTAACACGCCAGTCGTGTTGAGCTAGACTGCTGAGGACAGGGAGATCGAGGTTCGAATCTCGGTCGGTTAAACTGGGGGGTGGTTTTTCCTAAATGGTTTTTCACTCTCCCCCCACGCAAATGCAGGTTTACTTCCTTTATATTCAACCTTTCCAATTCCTAAACCATTAGTGTAACGGTATACCCCTTCCCCCTTTGACTCATTCAATATTTAATAAAATAGTAAGAAAGCAATAAATAATATCTTGAAAGGAAACAACAATGTACATAATAGTGCCAACAATCAAAAAGAGAGTATCATTGTTGAATACAATAGGAAGGACAAAGATCAAAGGTTAGCAACACTTAAGTGATTGATAATTTAGATGAAAACATTAGACTGAAAATTACACATTGACCTGGTTCAAAACAAACGCGCGAGAGAGAACCCTCCCCAGTGCAAGTGACTGAGTGAATTTAATAAAATAAATTAAGAGTAATAATTAAAACCCAAACGAGAGGGGGAATGCTACTCTACATGTAACACAAACCATTTAAAACATAAATTTAATGTGCTGACCAAACAATACACACATTTCAAATAATATGTCCAAACAGGGAAACAATGACCCTTCAAAATGAACACATGACATAATAGAAATTAAAAAAGATCGTGAGTAATCAGGTTTTTGTTTTGAGGGAAATTACAATAATTTAGAAGAGATTCAAATTACATTGTTGACTCAAATTCCATAAATAACGCCAATGGACAAAGAAGGTCACTTCTTCAAGAAACAATTGATTAAAAGGATAAGATTTTTTTTTAATTACAAAGGAGAGGTTATAAAAATGAGAAGAGTACCAAAATAAAGCCCTACTGCATCATGAGGTATAAAACTCACCCCTTCCTCATGTATGGCCATTCATAAAGGTAGTATAATTTACACAAAAAAAAGTAAGGTTAAAATTTAAAGTATGAAGAAACACAAAGATGTCATGACATTACAAGGCTGGATTATTTAAATGATTAGTGAAGGACTAGCCTACATCTTTTAAAGAAAGAATAAAACAAAAATAGGACAAATACGCAATCACATCTGACCTGTAAGAGTTCCAGCAAAGAAAGACGCGGAAGTTTAACCAAATCAAAGTGTTCATTATAAGATTTAAAAAGTGTTAAATTAATGGTCTGGAGTCTGGTTGTTAGGTTTTTAGCATGATTATATTGGGGCTTAACCACCAATACCCCCTATTAGATCTATAAAATAAATTCAAAATTTTGAAAAAATCAATTCTTGAATCTCCTTAAGGATTCGGCGGATTTAAAAGTACCATCCATAATTAATATATCTACTATTGTTATTTCACCTGTTTGGCAACTTCACTCTCCAGTGTTGCCACATCGCCAATGTTAACATCGGTCAATACACTGGGACCGTTGGTAGCCTTGTTAACAGCCTGCGCTGCCACCAACTGCTTCTTGAGCTCTAGCAGTGTTGCCACATGAGGCTGCCACTCTGACTTGGCAACACCGCTGCTCTTGAGCTTGCGTACCAGTTCACCCTAGCAATCAACAATCAACAATCAACACTGAAATACTGAGTGTGCTGTTACTTAGAAGTCTTGACTTTGATGACAAAACTTTATAACCCATTCCCTGGTGCATGAGTAGTACAGCAATCAGCGTAGGCCCGACAGCCAGTTTTATACTCATGTACAAGTCTTCAACAAATATTTGCTCTACTCACTTATTGGCTAGGAACGTTCCACAAAATTATACATAAATAAGACTCTGTCTGGGTGGAAGAAGGTATAGAGTAAAGAGGGATATTGCAGTACCTGCTGAGCCACGGCCTCCTCTAATTTAGTGACCACCTCCGTCCCACTCGAAACACTAGTTTTGTTTGGAGAGGCAGACTTCTGCCTTCCGGAGAATTCCAACTTCAATTTGTCGACGAGTGCGGGCTCTATCTTGCTGAACAGAGGTGATGGCTGAAACATACAAGTCCATAATACTGACAGCCATTGTTGTATCGGTCTATAATAGGGGGGGGAGTTTGCAAAATCCACTTTTCAATTAGAAGCGAAACCAAATCGAATATGAAATATTACTGAAGCCATACCAATGTTCTAATATTATTTTGTGATTATTTATATAACTTTATGTAGTAAATCATTTAGAAAATGTTTTATTTTGATTTTTTTTAAATATTTCAATAAAAATAATTGATAAATAAAGTTATTATCGCAACATGTAGTTCAATTACTTCAGATGTTTTAATGAGAATATTTATGAGAAACGTACACAACAGATCGGAATGATGACAATTAAACATAAATGAGCATCAAGTCTGTTATTTTTATTGGTAAAGCCTTATAAATGTTGGAGTAAAGCCGAAGCTGATATTTATATTTCTGTTTAAAGATTAATATAATGTAATATAATAGTAGAGGAAGCAAGGCTGAGATGGTATGGTCATTTAATGAAGATGAAAAAGGAAAGAATCGAAGGAGAAAGAAGTATGTATGGAAAAACCATAAGAGAGACCAAGACAGGGATGGAAAAAAAGGATAACAGAAAGTGTGCAAGTGAGAGAAGAATGGAATCGATTAAAAGAAGAATAATGATGGAAGTAAAGATGAAGATGATGGCATTTTTATTAAGATGACCAAGCCTAAAGCTAGAAACAAAAATTGATGGTGGTATGAAGAGTTCAAATGCGAAGCTGGCAAACAAATAATAACCTTGCCCAGTTTGTGTCCCGGAGGCAGAAGTCTGGTCACCTCCCCAGATATGAGAAATATGTCGTCCGGTGCTCCGAGCTGTTCTTGCATCGTCTTAGCACTGGCGGGCATGTACGGACTCAGCAATATTGCTAACAGACACGACAGGTTACAGCAGATCCCTATTACTGTGCCGGCTTTTAACCTGAAAAACCAATAATTACTAGCGACATTGAAATAGCCCAAGACAGGTTTTTATCAATTTTACTTAGCAAGTTAAAAATAATTTTTAAATTTTTAAAAATCCATTTTAGCATTTTCGATTGTCTTGTACAAACACAAAATAAAACAAAATTAAATGGCTTTCACTAGGGGTGTGTCAAGGTTCGAAGAATTCAACTTTGTTTTGAATATTTGTTGGCTTTTACTTTTATTCAAAGTAAAATTCATGATTGGACAACTATGAAGCTTCGCCAAGATAAAAATATTTAGTTATTATTATTAGCGCCGCGTCTTACTACCCGTTCGAGTTATTCGCACTTACGCTAATGTGTGATGGTAGGGTGATTGTGAGATGAAATTGAGGACCTACAGTTTAACGTGGGATCCGAACCAAGTTTGGCAATCAGATAAATCTGTGCCGGGACCGGGGATTGAACCCCGGACCCCCAGCACAGAAGTCTGACACCTTACCCCCCTAGACCACCAGGTCACCTAATATTTAGTTAAAACATTTATGCTTTTGTTTTTAATTTTCTGCTGTATTTCCATCACAAATTAGTGTTCACATGAAAAAAAAGATTACATTACATTTTATGATAATAACTTAATTAACCATTTTAAAATGAAATTTATAAATTATGTTTGGAATATAGGATTTTGTAAATTATATTTAATACCTAAATGTATATATAGTTATGTAAAGTATAATATTTTTATCCAACAAATTTTTAAAATATTTGAACTTAGAGAAAAGATCATATTATTTGAATCAACTTCGCTTAGAATTGAAAAAGTGGACTTCATATAGTATACTACTAATTTTTGTGAAATTGATTACTTGGATTATTTTATGCAAATGATGGTTAGTTATGTAGATTTTAATGAGAATTAACGATATCCAGCCTATACACATTTTTATTTAGTAGTAGATAACAGGAGAGAAAATGGCAAAAGGAAAGAAGATGGAGACATTTTACTAAACTGTCGGAAACCGTTGATGATGATGACCAGATGTTGTTCTTTGCCTGAAATTCACAAGAAAAAATAGTACCACCTGCACTATTCTAATTTTATTCTTAATATTCCAATAAACAAATCAAAGTTTCCAATACATTTAAAAAAATATTTTACTCCACCAAAGACCATTGGTAAAGAAGTAAAATGTGTATAATATGCCTACAAAGTGGCCACTTAATCTTTAGAATAAAATACCAGCATAGTTCCCAATTTTCTCGGATTTTTTAAAGGCTTTTCCTTTGGTTGTGAGACTTTGAACAAATGATTCTGACAGAAAATGTTTGGTAAAAGATTTGTTGAACAAACAATCAAATTTTAGTGCTTGAGCAAGTATTGTAATAAATATTCTACTCAATCCCTTGGTCAGTAGATTATCTATTACTGTTTCCCGCTTATGACAGTCAGTTTTTTTTATCTAAGCCATATATTCTCCACTACCGGCTTGCTAGGCCTGTTGTAGCTTCATATGCCTTATAATCTAACTTAAGACTAGACTAGGACAGGCACAACATCCAGTCCCCAGCCGTTAGTTCATCACTATGAAAGGGTAAACCCACATTTTACCAAGTATAAAATTTTTTGGCCATGCTCAGAATTGAACCCGGGACCCATAGCTCAGACAGACACACTACCGACTGAGCTAAGGTGTCAAATTATACTATATAATAAAAGAGGCATTTAAATGATTTAAAATCCTCTTTTCTGTTTACATGAATAAAATAATAATTTTGTCTAAGTTATTGCATAGTTTGTACGATAGTGTAATTAATAATAAACATTATTTCATAGAATATATTCTGCACTTCCATTCATTCCAGCCCCTCCCCTTGCTTCTGTATCACCTCACATTTTGGTTATCCGACCACCTGTTGGTCACGTTTCGGCCAGATAATTGGGGCTTCACTGTAATACCCAACTAAAAATACCAAAAATAGCAAGCATACCAAGTCACAATTTCAAATATTTGTCTATCATAATGTCTAAAGAATATGAAGACAGCCGTGCGTGTCAAGACTCACCTGTCGGACTCACTTCCTTTGAGAAGAACCCACGGCTGGGTGCCCTGCATGTATTGGTTGCCGTGTCGTGAGATGCTCAGGATGTGCCTGATACCGTCACGTAGCCGTGCGCGCTGCAGTGCATCGATGTAGCCCTTCACTTCCCGAGACACTAACACGAGCAACCTCAGGTCGGAGTCATCAGGTGACATTTCCGGGACAACGCCATCAAAGTTCTTCTCGGCAAACATGAGTGCCCTGATGAAAACACATTCAATTGTTCGGTAGTGTTCTTAACATCTCAAAAATATAATGTATGATAAAAAACAAAAACTGAATTTGACTATGGCTATTTTGCCAACCAAACTGATAGCGATCATTTGTTGTCGATCTTGCTGATTACTGATGTTGATAATTTGTTTATTTTCTTTACAATACTACAAACATAGTTTACAAAACAGCACATATTCATTTTTTAATACACAGTTTTTGTTCATTAAATTATAAGAATGTGCGAGATTCGAAAATATCTTGAAAATTCTAGAAAAAAATAATCTCAATCTCATCTCGAAAATTAAAAAAACGAATCTCAAAAATTGGAAAAGGAAATAGTGTCCCTGGGGAATTAAAAAACCAAACTATGATTTTATTATTTGCGATAATACCATAATAACCCAGAAATAGGCGACATCCCCCCACGCCCCACCCTCAAAATAGTCCTTACTAAGAAATGTTTTGGTTATAAATATTGTTTTCCAAAATCGAACTTTGACAACATAAACTGTTACACTACAAAATTAAATTATAAATGGTGTTCATTATAACTACCTGTCACAATTTTATTAATTGCATTTAAAATGTGTATGAGTTATATCTCGAGTGTTTGAATGAACTATAAGACAATCTAAAGCAAGCACCAACTCAAATGTCAAAAAGGAACTCTATACACTATATATTTACTTTAATAAACATAATTTTTACATTTTTGTACTTTTAAAGGACATTTTCTTGTCTCTTTCTTGTGTCTCGATACGTTTTTATATTCCCGTCTTGAGATAGTCTCGAATTGAAAAAAATTGTTCTCGCACATACCTATTAAATTGTGTTATAGAGATATTGTACATTATATTCTTAGTAAATATATTAATAATCATAAGAAATAAGCATAGTAAAAAACTTAAAATATGCTGTTGCAGCTATTTGATAAAATGGGAAGGGCGAAATAAAAGATATGTGTGTGTCTTAGACTTAGAAAGCAACACTTGAGGTTCACCTGTTGACGAAGTTGCCGAGATTGTTAAGAAGTTCCGAATTGTTCTTGGTGGCGAGGTCGACCCAACTGAAGTTGGAATCTTGCGACTCTGGCCGCACATACAGCAGATAGAACCTCCACACGTCCGATGGGATGCCTGTGTCCCGGGCATCCGTCCCAAACACACCCACCCCTCGAGACTTTGAGAATTTGCCATCCTCGTAGTTCAGGTATTCTGAGAAAAACACATCCAGGTGGGGCCCCGCTTCATATACCACTGACGTCACTCATAATACTACATAGTAGCTACCAGCATTTATATATTCTTGGGATATTCCAGGACTAGTTTTTTAATTAAAAGTGGGATGGAAGTAAGTTAAAGAAAATATTTTTTAAGTTTTTATAGCAAAGCTATTTTATTTTTGTCAAAATAAATCAAACGTTTCTCCATTAGAAACATAAAGTTTAATTCCTTCACAAACTGTATTATTATTCAAAAAGTGAACAGAGGTTATCCTTAAATGATGTTTGTGCAAATCTACAGTTTAATACACTTCTATCACCTCCCTAACGGTAACTCAGACGGACACACTCTTCACATGTTCCCTACCTGTGGCCATCAGGTGTTCCAAGAGCGTATGTCCTTGATCAGCACCGAGCAGACACGACGGGAACATAACCGAATGGAAAGGGACATTGTCCTTGGCCATGAACTGGTAGAGAGAGACTGGACTTTGTTGCGCTGGCTGCCACCAGAGGCGCCATTGGTCCGTGTAGCACGCAGTGATACTCAGGTAGCCGATGGGCGCATCGAACCACACGTAGAATACCTGATAACATTTTGTCATATTTCTTAGACCCAATTTATTTGAAAACCAATACAACAACAACTTTTCCTAAGAAGGAAAATTCACAATATTGAGTTGTTTTTTATGTAAACTTTATGGTTTTTATTGGTATAGCAAGGACACTTACTCCTGAATAATGTTAGGGAATAAATTGTATGGATAAAACACGAGTCCATTTGCTGCCATCTATAAAATGCAATCCTATCAATCAGCCGCTGACAGTCCGCTTTGCAGTCCAACCAATAAAAACAGTTTACTCTCTTCTACTCATTTTTCATATACTATCTATGGCCATTAACGCAGCGATAGTACCGGGTAATATTAATTGATTTTTAATTATAAGTTGAGTCAAGAACAGAATCTTACTTAATCGAACATCGATTGATACTACATTATTATTATCACTGCGCCTTACTACCCGTCCGGGCTATACGCACTTACGCTAATGTGTAATGGTAGGGTGATTGTGAGATGAAATCTTAATTATTCAAGCGTGCTGGTGATCAGCTAACTCTGCTGGTGGTTTCGATGTAGATTTGTATGCTACAGCATCGAGACAATTTTCAGTCCAGTTTCAAACTATTGACCAGTAAATACCTCTTTACTATCGACTGGTGCCAATGCAGGTACTGTACCTTGTCCGTGTACCCCTCCAGAGGTACTGGGATTCCCCATTTAAGGTCTCTGGTGATGCAGCGAGGTTTGAGTCCATCCTTGAGCCAGGAACGGGTAATCAATCTAGCGTTATTAGACCAGCCGTTACATACGCTTTCGACCCATGTTTGGAGCACAGGCTCTATCTAGACAAGACATTTTAAATAAGGCTTTAGTCAGCATTTTCCCCTTACAGTTCTAATTAGTTGCTTTGAATCGTAGGTAGGTAATGTGAACAGTAAAGGTGTAAAGCTTCGAAACTTTGACTTCTTTTCAAATATTAGTAAGCTTTGATTCCGATTTGAAAGTATAGTTCCGATTTGAAAGTTACAAAGCTTCCCCCAAAAATTTAAAGTTAAAACAGATTTAAAGTTTATTTTTTCTTATTTTCTGCTGTTATTCCCATTAGAAATAAATGTTTGTATTAAAAAATTCTTAAATAATTAACATGATTTTGTAATAATAAATTTGTAATTTAAGACAATATACATTAATAATTAATGTATTTTGTCTTAAAATGATAAATTCTTTTGATTGAAATATAGCATTTTGTAAAATATATTTAATACCTAAATTTTCATAATCATGCAAAGTATGATATTTTTATAAAACATTAAACTTTTTTTTTTTAATATTCGAACTTTGTTTCGGCCTA
>CABFWB010000239.1:236916-247210 GCA_902151455.1 Timema bartmani
CACTGTAGCCAACTGTCAACAATATCGTAATGGGAGGAAGGATCCGTTTCCAACCTATAGTAAGGTTTTGGTAGGAAGACACTTTTAGAAAATACAAGGAGTGTGCAGAGTTTCAAATATTCGTTCCCTTCAACTTTAGCTCAAAAGTAAAATTCTGATTTGATAGTTTCGAGGCTTTGTGAAAAAAAAAATATTTAAAGTTAAAACAATTATTTATGTTTTTTTTTTATTTTTTAGTTATTTCCATCATAGATTAGTGTTCGAAAAAAAAATTCAATTAAATTTTGTGATAATGAATTAATTTATTATTTTAAGATAAAATTTATTAATTATGTTTGAAATATAGCATTTTTTAAATAATATTAAATACCTAAACTTAAATATTTATGCATAGTATAGTATTTCTATCTAACTTTAAATATTTTTTTTAAATATTCGAACTTCGTTTAAACTTTGCTTCGAATTGAAAAAGTGGACTATACATTCCTAATGAAAAATTTTTGAAATGTGAAAATTTGTTAGTTATTTGAAAACAGAAAATAAAAAAAGGGGGGGGGGAGATGAAAAATAAGTCATATTAAGGATATGAGGATTGGGTTTTATATAATATTAGTCACGGATGGTCAGTGTGTCGTTCTAAAAATTGTGTCGCTCTTCTAAAGAGTTCGGGAAGCAATTGTTCTAATATATATATATATATATCAAAATGATTGGAAGCACAATTAGTGATCATTAGAGCTTATTACTGTGGCATAATTGGTTCATTAAGTAATTTTGATATTATTTTTCTTCCATTTATAAAGAATGAAACTGTATAGGGAGCTAAATATATTTATGTTCCACTTTACTCCACTCTCCCTTACAAAATTACCGTTTACAGTTCTCGCAGAGCAGCTGTTCCATGGACTCTGTCAAGGTGAAACCCCTCTCGTGGAGTCTCAGGAACAGATCTTGGCAGATCCTGTGGACAAAACAAGACAGATCGTCAATATCTACCAGGGGCATGGGGCCCAGGGTGAGCTAGGAAAGCATGTTATATTGCAGGAATTAAGATTCTATGTTAACATTTTACTTTCTTTGTAATAAGTTACAGATGGGGTCAAATCCACCATTTTTCGAATCCAAATCTCGAATCAAGAGTTTTCATTTTACCTTCGAATTCCGAATCTTGTGAAAATGTATGCACATAAGAGGAAATAGGAATATAACAGAATAATATAAAATCGCAAATAAATTCATTTATAATTTTCATACATTCAGTTAAGTGTTATTTTAATGGTCTAGGGCCTGGCTAAGATTTTCTTATAACCACCAAAAAGATGTATTAGAGATCTAAAACAAATTATAGCCAAAAAATAATAATTTTATTTATACATTTTAAGGATATGCGAAGTTTTGATATTATCTATATAGATTCAAACTTTATATTATTATATTCGATAACTCAAAATCAAACCAAACTAGAAAAAAATCAATAATGCTTCAGGCTGTTGCAAATCCCACAATACGCCTAAAATATCTTAGTAGATTTTTAATACCATTCATTTTAATTACTACCAGACTGACCAGAGAATACTCTGCACTTTTTATTAATACAAAAAACACCTTTATAAAACTGTGATACAGCCTATAATCGCATCAATGGATAATACATAACAAATGTGTTCGCTATGACGACTGAAGATGAATATTGAAATAGTTGTTAATATCAACACAATAGATGGTGCTCTTTACCGATTAATTTTGTCTAATCCCCTTCAGTGACCACATAGTCTAATGCACTACTATCACAGTAGACTAGACTGCAGACTACGGGAAGATCGAGGTTCGAATCTTGCTCGAGTATATTGAGTGATTTTTTTCTAAAATTGTTTTTTAATCTCCTTCCACACAAATGTGGGTACACTTTCTATAAATATAACCTTCCTAATCCGTAAAACCATTAGCGAACTGCTAAAAAATACTTTGTCAAGGTGAACTATTGTTCCGTCAACATTATGAACTTACATTCTTTCATACTTGTTAACTTATAGGACTAGTTCTAATCTAATATTTCTTTTTATTTAACAACATAATTATTTTAGCATATTTAACTATGATATGATTAGATAATTATTTGAAATTCACAAATAGTCTTCAATTCATTTCGCGATTTGATTCAAACCCAAAAATCTTACTTCGCAGCTATCTAGATTTTTTTAGCACCGCGCCTTACTACTACCTGTTCTGGTTATACGCTTATGTATTAAATACGATAATGAGTTAGAGATGAGGAAGGTTGAATTCAGAGGAATCGCACCCACGTTTGTGTGAAGCTAGAGTGGAAAACAATTGAAGAAAAACCACCCTAAGTACAGCCGACCAAGATTTGAACCTTAAGCTCCCTGTTATCGGTGGTCTAGTCTATTGCAAGAGTGACACCTTAGACCATACGGCCATCGAAGCAGATAAGATGTTTGATTTTTTCCCTTCTTCTTGAATCTGACATTTTCTCGAAATCTCCTTATTGTAAACTCTGTTTGTACCTGGTCTGCTCTGGGGTGGTGGTGCGACCAAAGTAGTCAAAGCTGATATTGAACCACTTGTATATGGAGTCGTGGATCTTGAAGTACTTGTCGCAGATCTCCTGTGGACTCAGTCCCTCCTCCAGGGCCTTGGTCTCCGTGGCCGTCCCATACTCGTCTGTACCGCAGATGAACAAGGTGTTGTTGTTACTCAGACGAGAGAACCTGCAAGCACCATTGGACAAGATGAGTAGACACCATTTTATCTTTGTACGGAAAAAAATTATAGTTAAATTTGGATTTTTTAATATATTTTATATTGTACAATGTTTTTTTCGAGTTAAGCTTGAGTATTGCAAAACAATAAATATTTTTTTATAGATCATAAGTACAAACTGATATTTTAGAATGAAAATTTTTTTTTGGTAAAAAAAAATTATAATCAAATTTGGATTTTTAAATATATTTTATATAACTGCACAATTTTTTTTATTAGACAAAAGGAAATAATGAGGAACTCTTTGATATAAAATAATATTTCGAGATTGAGTAAAATTAATTAAACACAGAATTTTTGATAAAAAATCGAAAATTTCAAGTACTCAAATTTTTCGAGTTTTGTATAAACTCCCCCGAGTTGAGTTCGAGCAGCTAATAAAATTCGACTCAAACTTAAATTTTCAAGTACTAGTACACCCCTAGATATATTACTCTTAAGGTTTAGTTTATCCTAAAAATAAGTTACAATAAACTTCTAATAGTATGTATAAGTATTAAATATCTAGTATTATATTTGGACGAAGGTACGGGGAAGGTGGATAGAAACATATAAAGGGGAACAAACACAATATGACTTTTACAATGAAAAGAAGAACACAGTTCACACTTTACACTGCTGCTACTGGACAAAAAGGTAATGGCTGCTTCTTGAAGAAAATTGAATGTTACCGCCCAATCCCCCTACCTAGGTTTCATTCTATCGGAACTTATCAAGGGTAAGTGTGAAACGCGCAACACAACTTCCTAAAAGATAAACAAAAAAAAAAAAAAAAAANAAGACATTTAGATAGGAACATGTAAATAATGTTAAGACATTTAGATAGGAACATGTAAATAATGTTAAGACATTTAGATAGGAACATGTAAATAATGTTAAGACATTTAGATAGGAACATGTAAATAATGTTAAGACATTTAGATAGGAACATGTAAATAATGTTAAGACATTTAGATAGGAACATGTAAATAATGTTAAGACATTTAGATAGGAACATGTAAATAATGTTAAGACATTTAGATAGGAACATGTAAATAATGTTAAGACATTTAGATAGGAACATGTAAATAATGTTAAGACATTTAGATAGGAACATGTAAATAATGTTAAGACATTTAGATAGGAACATGTAAATAATGTTAAGACATTTAGATAGGAACATGTAAATAATGTTAAGACATTTAGATAGGAACATGTAAATAATGTTAAGACATTTAGATAGGAACATGTAAATAATGTTAAGACATTTAGATAGGAACATGTAAATAATGTTAAGACATTTAGATAGGAACATGTAAATAATGTTAAGACATTTAGATAGGAACATGTAAATAATGTTAAGACATTTAGATAGGAACATGTAAATAATGTTAAGACATTTAGATAGGAACATGTAAATAATGTTAAGACATTTAGATAGGAACATGTAAATAATGTTAAGACATTTAGATAGGAACATGTAAATAATGTTAAGACATTTAGATAGGAACATGTAAATAATGTTAAGACATTTAGATAGGAACATGTAAATAATGTTAAGACATTTAGATAGGAACATGTAAATAATGTTAAGACATTTAGATAGGAACATGTAAATAATGTTAAGACATTTAGATAGGAACATGTAAATAATGTTAAGACATTTAGATAGGAACATGTAAATAATGTTAAGACATTTAGATAGGAACATGTAAATAATGTTAAGACATTTAGATAGGAACATGTAAAACGTCGGAGCATTGGGCGATAACGATCCATTTTCTTCAAGAGACAGCCATTAATTCTTTATCCAGTGGAACCAGTGTAAAGTGTGAGCTGTATTTCTCTCTCTATTGTAAAAGTCAAATTGTGTTCGTTCTTTTAATATGTTTCTATCCATCTTTCCTGTACATATTTTCAAATATAATTTAATTATCTCAGATTTTTTTTCATATTAATGTCCGATGTAATCCTAGATTATATTTATTTATGTACCACCGAGTACAGCATCACATGAGTGTGTGCCAAGGAATCTGTGCTGACCTTGCAAATACATCAGCAGAGAGCACACAGCCAATGATGTTTCCCAGATGAGGGACGTTGTTGACGTAAGGTAGCGCCGATGTGATCAGGACATTGTGCTCACCCGCCCTGGGCAGACTGGAGAAGCAATATACACACAATATAAAGCTCACAGAGAGGACAACGCCTGTGAATTGAGCATTATAATCTCTGTTTCAGGTATTTCTTTAAAAATGAGGTGTCCCAATGGCTAAATAATTTTATAATATTGTAAATTATTATTATTTTTTATTATTATCTTTATTAGTCCCCCTTTTTAATATGATATATATATAGAGGCCGATATAAATACTAGCCATAGCCAAGAAATTTATCTTTACTCCCAAAAACAGTTGGCACAGTGTGTTTCTAACAGTTTTTCTTTAAATTCAAAATGGAGTAATCCAGTGTTTTTATTTAGTGTACTCTCTCTTATCTATTTCTTTGTGTTTGATAAAGGCAACAATGCCGAAATATTATTATATTTGTGTTAAATTGTGTGTGTGACTACTTCTACTACAGAAGACAGAAGAAAGGAAGATGTCACCTTTGTACATTGGATTCTTCACACATTTTTCCTCTTTCCCTTGGTGGGCTTTCTTCATCAAATTTACTCCTATCAGTTTATTTTCCTCTTTTCTTTAGTTTTATCAATTTCCATTACTATAAAAAAAAAGTTTCAGGTATTTGTATTTATTCTACATTAGAATGAAGGGAATTCTTCCCTCATCTGTGGATTAATTCAGGGGTATCCAACCTAAAGTGCCCAATGTCCACAATTTAATCCGCGAGTCTAGTGGCCGACCTGCATTAAAATCGGTTAATTTTCTCAAGCAAAAACGAGAACAGGTATTTAATTGTGAATGAAATAAGAAGTGGTAATTAATTTAAACAGGTTTACTCACATACTAGACCAATTTTCTGACTAAAGTATACAATCTTTGCCAAGTCAATATAATACAGCAGATGTAAAGAAGATATTAAACACAAACATTATTTGGAGCTTTCATGGATTTTTTCCCACACAAGTCAAAACTTTCAGTTTCTCAGCTAAAAACATCAATTTGACTATAGTAGATTCATTTTCCAAGAAATTTTGTGGGCCGCATGATTTGGTCAGTTGAATTTGGTCCATGATTTAATTCTTTTTAAATCAAGGAATTTGCTTGGATGCAAGTGTGTAGAATAATTATAAAATTTTAAGTGTACTTAACATTAGTCCCTTAGAATGCCCTTAAAGTGAACCTGGAATCGCGTGGAATTCACCAGCTTTTGCTTACTATCAAGAATAAATCATTGGCCACGGTTTGGGAAACTTTATCTCATAATACAAGCCACTATCTGCTCATTCGTAGCCAGGATTTAAACCAGAAACACTCCATAACGTGGGAATAGTGATGGTGTTACACCTTGCAGGTGATGGAGGTACATACGTACACAGGGTGAGTCCTAGGTTTGGGCGTAGGTCTCCTGGTGGCACCATGTTGCCACGCCTCTCTGGCAGCCTCCAACTCTGCCTCCGTTACAGGAACTTCCTTCGCAAGGCCCTGCACAGTCAAATAAAACTATGTTGTAATTTGTATTAATATTAATTATTTGTTTACTGATACTGAAAACTGAGATTAACAGCCAGAAGTTTCATTCTGTTGACCACATGATACCCTCGTTATGTAAATGTTGATACTATCATCACTAACAGCAGCGGCCGCTCGGTCAGAATAGCCCAATTGCGGACACGCACTATGGAGTTTTTTTGATAGCCATTTTAATATTCTAGATAAAAGTTCATAAAAATTGCCACGCAAAATTTCGGTGTCTCTATCTATAATCAATCTAATTCAGCAATGAACACACAAATGAATAAGTAGGAAAGTTAACGATATGTAACACAGATGCCATCCATAATCTTAACATAAATAGCAATAAGGAAGTAAGAAAGCAGTTTAAGTGATATAAAATATGTACCCAATAAAATATAAACCGATATTAGTGATACAGCTTGGAATCAACTAATACAACTAGGCAGGAATACTAAAACTGAAGCAAGTCCAACCCACGGCCCGAGAACTCAATACTTCCAATTACATAAATAAACAACAAATTGGTTCTAAAGTGGCCGATTTAAATGACTGCTGCTAATTTCCATTTCTAATTTTTACATATTTTCTTTTAGATTAATTTATTGTATATTGTTTCTTGTTTAATGTATGGATGTATTTGTTAAAAATTAGTAATTATTCATTCGTATTTGATTTATATTTGGCTATAAACTTCACATATGGCCTCCGGTCAACTCTTCATGGAATTATGCTGCTCGCAGTCGGGNAAGACATGTTAGATAACACAACATTTCCAACACCAGAGAGACAATGTATACTTACATCATCTGAACAAATATCCTCAGCTAAACGCTGCGATTGAAAAGAGAAATGAAATCCATTATCACAAGTCCTCGTGGGAACAGAACATCGTAGCTACTTAGGTCACTCGGATACAGAGTTTTAAAACTAACGACTTGTAGAAGTCAAGGTAGTTCTTAAAATATGTTTGTGTGTTTTTTTTTAACCATTTTCACTAAAATATCACTCATATTAGTGCACCCACTGTACTGACGTGGCTTCCTACTTTGAACCAAGATATTAAGTTTGGCTGCGCACTTCATTGCAGATTTTAAGTAGTTACTTAAAAAAAGTTGTCAATTAGTTTCATATTCTAATATTTAAGACTTTTAAAAGGATTATAAGAGAATCCGAAATCTATCCATCTTCTAAGTTACACCATTGTTTAGTATAATTTTTACATACAAATAACAGCACAGCCACTGACTGCATCACCAGATGAATGAAAAAACAGACACTCTTTACTTTATTTTCATATGGTTAAAGGCAAAAATGCAGAAATATAGAAACTTTATTTATATATGTATTCTAAAAGATAGAAGAAGGCGTCTTTGTGCATAGAATTCTACCCACAATATTTATTCTTTCCTTACGTGGAATCCTCTTCCTCGATAGTTTATTGTTACCGTAGGTCCTTGAATTATACCGATTCAAGTTACAAGATTGCGAGACTTCTAAATACAATTAGCAATGCCAACTACCTAAATAGCACCACTTAAAACCTCATAGCAAGATTACAGTGTCATCACAATTCTGTTTCTTCTTAGCAAAACTTGTTTAGCTTTAATTTGTATATATTTAATACATATAATGCCATCATACTTGAGCACCATCCGACTTCTGTGTTTTTTTTTTTAATTGTGCTTAAACCTGCTAAACAGGTTTTTTTTGCCAAGTTGAGAAATGAATGTATTATATAAATTGAAATAATTTATTGATTAGGCCTCCATATTGACAAAAAAAAATCACCAGATGAGTAGACTTTTGTGTTTTTTGATACTTGAATTAGTTAAAAAAACAAACAAACTGTGGAAATGAAGCAACAAATGTTACCAAACAAATATGTTTTAAAGATCTTTAATCAGTAGAAAACGTTTAGCAAAGAGTTGCTGTGTCATTTCCCACTAAAACGCAACCGGCTATGCAAGCAGTAGAAGAGAAGAGACAGATGTTAAGAAAACACTAGAACAGTGAGGGGATGGGTAACAAATGCAAAAGTTTATATTTACGAAGAAAAAGAAAGTAAAAGAAAACCAAACGCACCAAATCTAAAAAAGCAAAACTAAGCAAACTGATGTCAACAAGGTTTACTCACATCTTCCGAGGTGACGCCATCTTTGATGGAGCCCTGTTTGTGGAGGACAGAGAGTACGATATTACAGGGAATGGCATGTAGGGCAGAAAAATAATAATTAAGGTATATAATATAACAAAAGTTGAAGTCATTCTTTAAGGTTACTTCATACCTGATGCAGTTTTAATTTTTCAGTCTTTTTATAAGTCTCTCAAGTGTTTAAAATTGTTTTATTATTTAAATTATCATTAAATAATGTGTAAGATCAGGTGAACACAGAATTAGTCCTCTACTGTAGTTTTTTTAGCACTGTGTCTTACTACCCGTTCAGGTTGTACATATATACGATAATATAATTACTCTAATGGGTCTGTGATAAGAAAAGTTGAATTTAGAGGAAAATCGCCCGCATTTTTGTGGGGAGAGACAAACCATTTAAGAAAAACCACCCTCAGTACACCCGACCAGGATTGAACCATGACCTCCCCGTCATCGGCAGTCTAGTCTATTGCGAGAGTAGCGCCTTAGACCATGCGACCACCAAAGCGGGTAAATAAATGACTTCTTTAAACCTTCAGATGGCCATGAGCGGCCAATAAGTAATGTAAATCTTGAATAACGGTGAAAATACTCACAGCTACACTCGTGAGTGTCATGAGCTTAGGATGGGCCTTCTCTCCGCCGGCAGTGTTGCTCGGGAGCCATGTTGCGGCCAAGAACTGCTTGTGGGCTGCTACCCCAGCCTTCACCTTTATTGCAGACACTGCGCTCTGTTGACAGTATGTCACACTTCCGTCAGTGCTCTGATACACAACACCAGCGAACTCGGGAGCTGATCAAGCAGCTTTGGATTGTGGGGTCGAGGGTAGAAATGTTACAAGGCTTGTTTTTATCTTTGGTAAGGATGGGACTCTTGAATCCTTAGGGGAGATTCAAGGATTCGAGAAAATTTCCGATTTAAAAGCCAAATTCTTTAAAAAAAAAGAAGATGAAGTGAAATTTGTTTTAGAGATCTAATACTGCTTATTGTTGATTCGAAACCAATTTATTATTCTCACAATGAACTACTGTAGAAACAGTGGTGACAGTTCTGCACTGGGCGTGAATGGTGACAGAGGTATTCCCAAAACAGTGGTGACAGTCCCGCACTGGGCGTGAATGGTGACAGAAGTATGTATTATCACCTGGAAGTGTTCTAGAGCTTGCAGGCAGGTGAACCAGGAGAGAATGTTAGCCGTGTCTGCCAGCCAGCTCTGACGCAGTTTGGGTTCAGTCACTACCGAGTACAAGGTACACCACACCGCAATGTCCGCTACACTGACCCTGTCCTGAAACACAGAGCATAAGAAACTGACGAGCTTTTGGAGCTGGTCGAGATGTGCAGAGTATTCCCCAAATAGCCCTGTGGCAGTGTACCCCAAATCATCATCCTATGTCAGGCTCAATATGAAACTAACTAGAAGACAGCACTTTCTTCCAACCAGCTCTCCTGGTGTCCCGAATGTCCTTGGTTCAGATACTAATCAGTAATATGTAGTGGCCCGAATCGACAGTAGCATGGGCTAACATGTAACTCTAATGTTAAACTGGATTTACAGTTACAGGGAGATCGGGGTTGGAATACCGGCCGAATGTAGTGAGGGTTGATTTTCCTAAATGGATTACCGCTCTCCCTCCGTGCAAACCTGGGTTCATTTCCTCTAAAGCCAACCTTCCTCATTCCCAATAAATTATGCCTATAACCCAAGCGGATAGCAAGTTGAAGTGGGGGGTGGGGGTG
>CABFWB010000239.1:259136-308692 GCA_902151455.1 Timema bartmani
GTAGGTTTCTACATAATGGTAGAAAAAAAGTTTGAAAGGCCAGACCTTCCAGTCAGACCTATCTTTTATTCTCTTAAAAAAGGTTTTTTTAAAAAGGGGGGAAGGGGTTTAGTGATAAATGAAACCAGCAAGGAAGACAGATGTTGTTGGGTAGATTTTCAAGGTCATTTCCTTTTTGAGCAAATTGTTGGAATTTTGGTAGAAACTGTCTTTCTTAAAGGAATCCCACTAGCTAATGGTTTTCTGGTAGAAAAAAAAAACGCTGAGGGAAGGTCTATAGGGTGACCGGTAGTCAAAACTAGACTTTGAATACAGGACTACTTAAATACTTATTCACCTTCATACTTATTTAGTTATCAGTTAATCCTTCGGTGGCTTCATGGTCCAAGGTGTTACTTTCACAATGTACAAGACTTACTTTGGCGGAGGAGATTATGGTGGAGGAGATTATGGTTTTATCCCGGTTGTATGTACTGAGGGTGGTTCTTCTTAAATGTTTTCCCACTCTTTATCTCTCTACGCAAATGTGGATACACTTACTCTAAATATAACCTTCCTTGTCCTTTAAACCGTTAGCATAATTAGTAAATAAGTGTGTAAACTGTACAGGAAGTAAGACGCATGCTAAAAAAAATCTTGTCATTATTCATGGAAAATATATAAACAAATGAACTGGATCTTAGGCCTTGATTTACTTTTGTATTAACGCTATGCAATTATTATAATTATGAATTATTAATAAAATATGCTCACAATAGATATTTTGGGTTTTTGGGAAGGGGCTTAACAACACTAAGGGTGGGATGGAAAGAGAAATGAGGCCAACATTTTTTGTAGATTAGTAGCAAAACTTTTTTCGGCAAAAATATAATTCATTCACGCCCTTAGTTTACTTGAATGACAGCTCAAAAAGTTACTAGAAATAGTTCCTAATGTATCCTTATGCCAACAGCTGACATATGTCACTTTGGATAGCTATAATGAAAACAGATGGTAATGTATGAATGTGATAGTTAACCAAAGCAATTTAGGCCAATATTATTTATATATCTATTCGAGGTCACAAAGCTTATTTATCGTTTTATTTAAAAAAATATATTATTCACATCACTTTTACAAAATGTCTAAAAGAACATAGCTTTAAAATGGTGACCAACGAATTAAACCATGTGATTTAACATGACTTTACAATGAAGCACTCACGCAGTGGATAAAAGTATTTTATCCAGTTAAATATTTTGAAATACGATAGAATAATCTATTACATATAAAAAAGTGACAAATATTTTCTCTTTTCCAAGTAAATACGATGCCTGTAATAAAAGGTAATAATGTATGCACTGTGTTAAACATCCTAGATAACATTCCAAAAAGAAGAATAAGTACTTTCAATTATTTTAAAAATATTGTTTCGGATTGGGTACAAATAAATCATTAAAAGTAATGAAAAAGCATGAGAAAACTTAAGTTTATGTTATTTTAAATTTAAACTATAACATGTAGGCCCAATTATAAAACTTACATTTATAACAAAACAGTGATCTTCTACAAGTGTTGGTAACCCAAAACCTAAACATATGATTTTTGAACTGTCATCCAGGTAAAAACCTATCATGAATAGAGTACATAAAATATGTCTCCATTAGATGAGAAACTTTTTAAATGAAGAGAAAAAGTTGTCATCCAATTCCAGAACACCCTTGACAGATAGATATTCAACAACTTTTGAGATCATCATGAAAATTAAACTCTTTATGTTTCTACTGGAGAATTATTTGATTTCTTTGAGCCAAAAAAAAGTTTTGATATACAAACTGCAAAAAATACTTACCAAACTCTTGTTTCCTACACTCTAACCTTAAACTTATTTACCTTATTCCCTTACTTTCCCACCCACCCCCACATATTTTTAATGCTTGTCATGGTAGGATATATTTTAGGTTTTTATTCTTAGTCAAATTTGCTATGACTCCAATGAAGAAATTTTTTTATTCTTACTTTGCTGTAAAAGCACACTAGTCTTGTAATGTTGAAAGAGATTATTGGCCAAGCCCACAGACTAACAGCCTCCAGGTTAAAATGGACAGCACTCCTTGGGAGAGCCTGACTCCTTCAACACGGGTCAGTTTTTTTTATTTTAAAGAAATGCTAATTTTAAACATGGTTTCACTAGTGAGAATGAAATATACAAAGAACCTCACCAAGTCGATTGGCTGGCTAGGTTCAGGTATTGACCCAACCCCCTCTTCAAATAGCCCTACCTCACAAAGAGATTACACAGACTACACATGAGTACAATGGTCCTTCTATGACGAACATGTAAAAGTGAGTCATGTAACAAATGCACATTTGAAAGTTTTTATCACTGAGTATTGACACTAGCGAACCCCAGTGTTGATGGACTCAACCTGGCTCGAGGAGCGCAGAGAAACTGGATCTGTGGCCCAGTCCTAGTCATCATGGTATGTCTTTACCATATGTACAGACCCTGTGTGCTGTATTTGTTGATGTACAGACCATGTACTGTATCTGTTGATGTACAGACCCTATGCCGATGGATGATGAAGAAGAAGAAGAAGAAGAAGCGGCAGCGGCGGCATTAGAGGTCCCTGTGATTCCAGTCTCACGATCATCTGTGACTCCTCAAACCTCCCCCCCTACCATTAACACTTCGCGCCGCTCCACACGAAGCTCCGTTAAGCCCGCCACGCCTCAGCCCACACCACAGCGGCCCCCTTCACCCGAGGTGCTCATCAAGGTGGAGAGGGAAGATGAGGAAATGAGCCAATCTAACTCTTCACTCGTCAACACCAGTGAGTAGCACCCCAACATTTGTTAGCACTAGTTCATGTCTCAGCACCTCGAAACCCACCATTGTGAGCTAAGAGAGAAATTACATTTGACAATTTGACAGATCTTATGTTAATGCTAATCGAGAACAGTTAGGAATATAATTTACATATTAGTAAATTGATTTTAATAATAACTGAAAACTCCTTTTTTTGCGAGATAAACATTTAAAATCATGAGATTAGATTTAGTATTATGTAATTTTATTTGCTTGTATTGAAAAAAATATATAAATATTTGTTCAGAAAAGTTGGAAATTTTAATTTTTTTTAAATCATAATTTTGAAATCTTTGGAAACGTGACCCTAGTAGCTCAGATAAATTACATTTTTTATTTTAATTATATCGTGGGTTAAAACTTCTCAATAAATACCGTCTGGGTTATAATAAGTGTAAGGGTCCTAAAGCGATGGAGATATGTGCAATCGGTAGGACTGTTAAAAATAATGAGATATGTTTATCTATAGCCTTGCATATAAAAAATACAGGGAAACTGAATATTTTGTGATCTGGAAAAATAAGGGAATCCCAAAACTTAAAAAGTAGAAAATGAGATACAACTAAAAGTTTAAAAAAAAGATACGACATATCTTAGGTCTGCCAGGGATTATCAATAAACCACATTTCTGCTTTTTTTTTCTCACTTTTTTTTTTGACTCTCCTCCAACCTGAGTTATGTAACTTTCCACATCAAGAGTGAATGTTATTATTTCATAACGGAGACTTTTGTGACGCTAAAAGAGTGATTCAGCTCAGATTTATTACAACTCACATTGTGGCTACAGACAAGGAAAACATGGAAAAGTCGGGAAATTTTTGAATGACAAGGAAATATCAGGGAATTAACTAAAAATAAGGAAAAGTCAGGGAATTAACTATATGTCTGAAATATCTCATTAATTTCTCAACTAAACACTAAAACAAAAGTTAATAATACCTAAATAAAATAACATTTTAATTTTTAAAATAACTGATAAAACTGTTTATGTTTAGTAGATACAAACTTTTTTTTTAATATGTGATCAATAATAAATAAAACATGTCTTCATACACCATTAAAACTGGAAAAAAGTAGTCAGGGAAAATTGAAAAATGTTGCCTGGAAAACCTGGAAAAGTCAGGGAATTTTGTAAAATATGATACGCTTAAGTACTAATTACGCTAATGGATTAGGAATTGGAAAGGTTGAATTTAGAGGAATTGAACCCACATTTGCGTCACTCTCCCCTTCCTCGGCAGTCTAGTTCTTCACGAAACTAGCGCATTGGCTAACTATGCCACCGAGACGGGTATATATAGATTATACATTTTATTAATCACAACTTGTGAATGTGTGGAATGCCAGGCCTCCACCGTGATTTGGAACCCACGTTAAACTGTATCCCTCCATTTCCCCTCACATCGGCCATTGTTCAGAGTCTGAGCAAGCTTATGATGAAAGGATATTATAATGGTAGCAGTTTTAATATTTAGATAAAGAGCATTTCACCTTTAGGGAGACAATTTTAACCATACCTCAGTACAAGAGTGTACTATATACAAACAACCACAGGAATAGCGCTAGAGTCAGCAATAGGTGAACACCTGCATCTGAGATGAACAGGTGGTTGAAGGAGTTTGTTGACAACCCTCGAATATACCCCTCCTCCAACAGTGTATTTTTTTATAAATACCCTTTAAATATTGTTTTTATCGATGAATATTGACTGGTTTAAGATTCTTATTTTTTAGTTCCTAATTTTTTATATATGGAAGTTTGTACAGGAAATAGATATACAAACAAATAATATGGCTTTTACAGTGATAAAAACAACGCAGTTTACAATTAACATTTCTGCCACTGGACAAAGCTCGGTAATGCCTGCCTCTTTAAAAAAAAATATCCGTATGACCAATTCTAACGCCCGCCCTCCCGGACTTCCACCCACAGGTTTCATTCCGTCGGAACTCATCAGCGGAAAGTGGTAAATGGTTAACACAACTTCCTAAAAGATGAAAACAAAAATAAATTCTCAAAAGGCAGAAATAATTTTTTTGTAAAGAATTATTCTTTTTCTTTCATTAGCACGCTTGCTGTTATCTGGTCCTCTCTTTTTTCCCACATACGTCATCTCTTTATCATTCTCTCTGGTATTCCTTTCTTTTCCATCCTTATTACATGACCATACCATCTCAGTCTTACTTCCTCTACTATCTCATGTACTCCAACATCCTCATTACATGACCATACCATCTCAGTCTTGCTTCCTCTACTATCTCATGTACTCCAACATCCTCATTACATGTCCATACCATCTCAGTCTTGCTTCCTCTACTATCTCATGTACTCCAACATCCTCATTACATGTCCATACCATCTCAGTCTTGCTTCCTCTACTATCTCATGTACTCCAACATCCTCATTACATGTCCATACCATCTCAGTCTTACTTCCTCTACTATCTCATGTACTCCCACTCTTCTCCAGATAACTTCATTCCTAATCCTGTTTTTCTTTGTGACAGCTAACATGCTCCTCACAAACCTCATTCCCATAGCCTCCATTTTCCTAGGCTCTTTTACATTCACGGTCCACATCCAACTTGCCCAATTTTCATTAAATGACAGTTCGAGTTGAATGAATCATTTTATCATATTAGGGATGTGTACAGCATCGAAATGGCTTTGGTAAAAAAACAACTTTAACAATAAATTTTGAAGTTTCGCCAATAAAAATATTGACAACAAAAGTGCTCTATTATTACCATTTTTAGGTTCTATATACATTACAAATATATGTTCCTATTAAATAATCAGAAGTAATAGAACAACTGCATGTTGTGATATTAATTTGATTTTTGTGCAATAAAAAAAAGTTATTCTAATTCATAAAATTACACAGATATACACAATATAATAATTTTTCTAGTAATTAAACAACTAACCAAAAACATTCAAACCTTGATTCGCCTTTGAGAATATTTCAAACGTTAGATTTGACTGCTTCAGATTGATGATGTAGACTTCGCGCCCCCCGATATCATATTATAGCAAAATATGAATAAATTGGTCTCAAAAACTATTTCATCCTACTTTAACAGTTATAAGCAGATAAGCACCTAAAACTACGACTGAATGTCAATTGTTATTTCTTAGCTCTTGCATAGTCTTGTATCTAATCTTTTGTTTAATCTGTCTTGAGATTGTATCTGATCTTTTGGTTAATCTGTCGTGAGATTGTATCTTATTCATGAACAAATGTATTCTTGGTGGTTTGGTTTTTTTTCAATTTGTGGCTCTTAACCCGCTTTTCATGGGACTCTTGGTACATTTTCTTGAAATTCATTAACTTCGTGCTTTTTTAAATAAATAATTTACTGTAAGCTGTGATTTAAACTATTGTATATATTGTATTTTATAAGATTTTATATAAAAAAAGGTTAAATACAATATCACATACCTACATTATTTAATTGAGAAAAATAAAGCATATTAGAAAATTTGGATCATTTTTTATGATATCAAATTTGAAAGGTTATATGTTTATTTACTTTATGCTAATGGGTTAGGGATGAGGAAGGTTGAATTTAGAGAAAGTGTACTCACATTTGTGGGGTGAGAGAGAGAGAGTAGGAAATAGTTTAGGAAAAACCGCCTTCATCACAGCCGACTGGATGCAGCCACCGAAGTGGGTAGTTAAGTGTTAAACTACCGTTCTGGGGCCTGGTTGTTGAGATCTTCCTATAATTATGTTGGTTCTGAACCACCGATAAGTAATATGAGCTCTAGAACACATTTCATTTGAAAGGATTTGAGTCTTAAATCCAATATTATCTCAAATATCCTTGAGGATTCTAGGGTCCTGTCCTTACCGTTAACACTTTTTAGTGTTTTGTTTTCACAGATACATTACAGTACAGTATATAAATAAATAACATATTTAATGTGAGGTTAGACTCATGGGAAAAAGATTAATATTTTAAATTTTTTAGAAATATTTTAAAAAACAGAACTTTACAACTATAATTATTGCAGTTATTATTAAGAATAGTGAAGACCAGAGTTTTACTTTCCTATCATTTGTGAAACATAATCACTTATCTTTTCAATTTAGTTTTTCATATTATTATAATAATAATAAAATTGCTCATTTCGGTTTGTTCCGAGATGATGGACTTGACGGAGTGTTAACAAATGTTGCCAAAATATACCTTGTCGTTAATTTGTGTCAATAATGGTACTATTTTGTTGGGATGGTGGAAGTATTGTGAATTTGCCCAATGGTGACTAACCCCCTTATTTCCTAAACAACTTGCATGAGTAGCATTACATTAGGTGTGTTTTCGTGATTTACCTGGTATTGTTGTCTTAAGGACCAGAGAGCTTTCTCTGTCCTGGTATCCCGGCTGACTGAGACATTACCATACAGTACCGCAGTTTGGTAATGCTTTCTTTGACTAAACCAATGAGCTGAGAATTGTGCACCAATTTCAAAACAAGATGACTCCTTATGTTAGATTTAAATGAGTGTAACCTCGTGTTCAATTGATTTTTAACAGTTATTGTTATTATTAGGTGTTATGGCTTACAACAGTTCATTCTTTTTGTTAGAGGACTTAAACCGCCAATGCATCCAGTCCTCTGCCACCTCTTTCAGCTCCCAGAATTTCCTTCTTTCCTTCAAATCCTCCTCCTCACTAATTTCCTCTTTCCTCCAACCTTTCCTTCTATGACGTCGTGCAGAAGACACTTCGTCCTAAGGTTATATGTAAATTGAAGTGGACAGCAATTTATAGCTAGAAATATATGACGGTGAGTAACATTTATTACCGATAAGTAAAAACAAAAAATAGTATTGTCATATTATAGAATTTAATATTAATACCTCATTTTATATACATTCTTTTGTAAATTTTTTAGTCATTTTCACGCTCCACTTTTATCAAAGATGGGTAGATCTGGGTTCAATCCCAGTCGGGTGCACCGAGTTTTTTTCCTAAAATGTGCGGGTGCACTTCTTCTCATTTTAACCTTCCAAATCTTTAACTGGTTAGTGTAATTAGTACATAGGTGTAAAACCCGAATGGGTAGTAATGACTGCTGAAAAAAAAAAGCCACTCGATACCAAGACATAACCAGTTCAATTGTGAAAACTCTATTTTGCATGCAAAACCCATTGATTCAATTTATTAATTGTTAAAGTGTATCTTTTTACTATGTTTACTCTTGTGCCTTTTTTGTTTATTCCATGGCTAGATTGTATTATATCTTGTTGCAAATCTTGGGACCTGGTTCTTGTATATTGTGAGCCAATTTGGGCCCTGCCTCTGAAACGCGCCAATAAAAGTTTCAAACTGAAACTATATAATTACTATAATGTCCACCAGGGATGGTAGCCAGTGCTCCTCACTAGAACTAACAGACCATGCTATGCTTATTTGCTTTTTTTTATATCAGAAGTCTTAAAATTATGTTTGAATACAAATCCATGCACCTCGTCCTGTTCACTTTAAGGTTGCAGTATTAGATTTTCTTATTTTATTTTTTGCTATTTATTACAGTTTGCAACATTTAACGACTGACACTGTTGCGTCCAATCGGGACAGATTGTTTTACACTTAATATACAACTAGTACTTATTACTTTATTAATTTTTAACCTCTGCAATCTAATAGTGAATAAGGTTTATTTTAAATCTATGTACTAAAACACTTAGACTGTACAAAATTATAAGATTCATTATTTTTGTCGCTACTTTCTACTAAATGATTTTAGTGTTTTTTTTAAACACATGGTGATATTTAAAATCACACGTAAACTCACAGGTATATTTTTCATCAGTACTCTATGCATTGCTAGAGAAATAGACTCAGGAGTTGATTATACTTGCCATGTACAGTCTGTTCAGCATAGGAATTGTTTTCTTAAAGGCCTTTTTCCCTACCAGAAATCTATTATATGGTAGGATATTGGTATGAAAAAAGACCTTTCAGAGGGTAATTCCTACCGTAAATGGAGAATATATGATCTGTCTTAGGAGTATAGTCCACTATTGGTTACATTTTTTGTGTGTGTCTTACATAACCTGAGCATGAATTTTGATGATCTAAAAATAAAATAAAAATACCAATATAAGCTAATAATTTTTAAAAACCATTTAAAAAAAACACTCGTGTATGAACAGGATTTTGGAAAGAATGCCCTTTACAAATTGAAACTAGAATAGATTAGATCTATATGCAATGAAAAATCTTTGGAAAATAAATTCTTATATTTCACTAAACATAAGCCTTGTTTTATAAATACAGTACTTTCTTGTTACTGGGGCGGATCAACTGGGGGCAGGGTAGGCTGTGGCTATATTTAAATATGTCACAAACAAAACACCACCGCCTGAATGCATTCTACTGTTATTGCCACCCAGTACACAGGTGCGACAATCTCTATAGAAGGGGGGGAAAGGGATTTTGTATACTACCCGCCATTTCTATTCATGCTTTCTCTCCCCTGAATTACCCCAGAAAATGCTTCAGAAGCAATACATGGTGGCTACAGACAGGGAAAACAGGGAAAAGTCAGGGAATTTAACTAAAAATAAGGAAAAGTCTGGGAATTAAAAAAATATATCTAAAGTATCCCATTAATTTCGCAACTAAACACTAAAACAAAAGTTAATACCTAGATAAAATAATATTTTAATTTCTTAAATAACTGATCAAACCGTTAATGTTTAGTAGATACAAACTTTTTTTGATATGTGATCAATAATAAATAAAAAATCATCGTCCACCATTAAAACTGGAAAAAAGTAGTCAGGGAAGATTGAAAAATGTTGCCTGGAAAACCTGGAAAAGTCAGGGAATTTTGTAAAATATGTTTTGTAGCCACCCTGCAATAACAACCCCTTCCTACAGAAATCTTTCCAGCTTAGTTGCAGTTCATCTGGAATATGGATTTTCTTATCACAACTGCTTAGCTGCGCACAAAGTAGATTTGAAGCCTACATTATCTTGTCAGTCTTAACATCTGTACCATGAAAAATAATATATATGACTGTTTATTAAAGATAGTTCTGATACTATATTTCTTGAATCTGAATATTAAATTTTCATTCGCATCCTCGAATATTACAAAAAAAATAATGTAGAATTCTAATTTAATATTTAAAATTGAATTTTTTAAAAGTAGTTAAAGGCATGGTATCACAGACAAATGTTATTTTGTTTTTTAATATCAGTTAAAGTAAAAAAAAGAAAACCATCATTGAATAAATAAACTATATTAATAAAAGAAATTTGCTTATTTCCCAATTATACAACTATGAATGATACTAATTGCTTAAAATTGTGATTTCAAATCAAGGTCTTGATAATTATTTTCAAACTATCTTTTTGAGGTTTTTATGAATCTCTAATCTCTCAAATACCATAGGATTCAAGAGATTCGAGTGTCTCATCTCTTGTATTTATGAATTTTTTTTCAAATACCAAAAATTGACAAATAATATTCCGAGCATTAAAATATAACCTCAAACTATTAAATAAACATAACTTTCTACAACCAGAGGATCAGGAACAGGGTTAGTGTACAAATGAACATTTTGATGTAAAAGGAAAATGTGTCATCAAATCAGGGCTCTTTTAATTACTATCTAAGATAGAAAAATAAAGAAAGACAACCCTTTTCCCCTCAAAGTTTTTTTTTTCACATGCGCGTCTTGTTCAAGATCCACCCTAATGTGTTAAGGAGGTGATTATCAAAGATTGTCTACTGTACCCTTTTCTTGATCAAATCATTCAAACATAACCCAAACATTCTCGAATTTTCCCAGTGTGATCTAAATTGTACAAAAATTAAATCTCAATTTAAAGTCAGTATTAACGGGAACCTTTGATTGACTTCCTGGAATTCTCACATAACAATATACATGGGCCGAACTCTAAACCCATATCTTTTTATGTGAATCTTAGAAAACTACTTAAGCATCAAAATCACTTTTCTTGGCACAAATATTATCACAGCCTCGGTGGTTTTGATAGAATTTAAGTTTCATGAGCTTACACAAGCTACTGTAATGTAATACTATCTGGTTTCCATGTGCTTTTTTTTTTTACTATGTAATTATAAAATATTTCATCCCAAGAGCCAATAAATATTTTTTAAAAAAAGGTAATTAGTTTGTGTATTGAAAATTAAGTTATACAGTTAACTCCCAATTATCCGCGGTAATGGAGGGGCCGAATGCCGCGGATAAACTAAAATCATGTATAATCCTCATATTTAGTAAAACAATAAATTTTAGCACATTAAATTCAAACTAGTACGCACCTATCATGACTGGGTCTATGAACACATAATTATATTTCAAACGCTAAGATAATAAAAAACATTTAAAATCAATGTACAGTTTACTCCAAATGGACACATCAATTCGAAAGTTTGTATTAGTCTTCTGCTTAGTTGCATCTGCTTCCTTATCCCTGTGTATTTTCCGTAACATCAGCTTGTCAGCGAGGAGGGTGTAGTACTCGTGTTGCAGATAATTAAGCAGATTATCATTGCAGACCCCCTTGCATAAACTTTTTGTCTCTCTGGCCATTATCTCTTCCTTGGGGATTCACTGAGTACATCAATCTGTATCCCTGTGTTCATCAAAGCAGCGTTTTTCAAGAACGTATTCCCTGTTGTTGGTGATCCCGCGGCTAAGTTGTGGCGAAGCGGATAGTCCGGGGAGGAGGGGGTACTGTACCTTGAAAAGGTAGAGGAAAGGAGGATAGAAACACGATATGGATCTTACAATGAAAATAACGCAGTTCACACTTTAACATTCACTGTTTCCACTGGACCAGGAAGTAAAGACTCAATCCATAAACTTTGGTTTCATTCTATCGAGGTATCAGGGGGGGGGAGTTTGAAATGCACATTACAACTTCCCCTGAAAGTTGTGCTTCCTTTTGAGTGCCTCTAAGACTTGAAACCTAGGTTTAGGAATTGAATGGTAATGATTGGCACTATTTAAAACAATACCTCTTTGTCCAGTGGCAGCACTGTAACCTGTGTTCTATTTAATGTAAAAGCCATATTGTGTTTGTTCCATTTTATGTGTTTTCTATCCAACCTTCTTGAACCTTATGTCATATATACATTTGTTAAATATCTATGTTTAGTGCAAAAAACAACTTTGTGCTTCAAATTAAACTTAAAATAGCAACATAAGATTGACAATTTTCTACATACTGTTGACTTATTAATTTTTTTAAATCATTGTTTTTAAGAAGATGGCCACTATTATATGCCAAATATTTTTGTATATGCTCCTCAACTCTACATGACTTTGCGTAATGTTTCTTGTTGAATTGCTTTGACTTACACCAATTCTTTCTTAAAGCTCCTGAATTGTTCTTGGATGAGTCATGTTGGATGAGTCATGTAAACATGACTCTTTAACAAGCCCCGGGGCAGTTAAGTCTGGTGTGCGTGTCGGCCACGCGATATCCACAAATCACAAAATGGGTTGCACAGGAAACATTTTACAAAGCACCTCATTTGATTTTTAGGGTGTGTGTGGGCCATTTGCCCCATCTTTCTGGAACCACATGTTGTTGGTATCCATCCCCTCATGATGCAATTGAGGGGTCAGAAAGGTCAAACCTCAGTGGGTGGGCTTTGCAAAATGTTTCCTGTGCACCTTGGTTCATGATTTGGGAATAATATAAACCTAACCATACATCAATTAACAGTTTGTAACAAACCTTAGCTTTGTTGGAACATACATTTATATAATTTCTTATCTGATTCGGAAAAATTAAGTACCTACTTGATTTAATAAAAGCACTTAAAGTTATATTAACAAAACACTTGTGAAATGCTCAGAATGATGGTTTGTATTCATTTGTGTTGCTCTGACTACATCTTACGCACTCGTACCTTGTAGTTCATCTCGACTATGACCTTGATTACGATGCTATAATTACAGTTCTCCCTTTTTAACGTACATAATTTTGGCTATTTCGCTGTACTTCTGAGTGCTCGAAGGAAGCCGATATTTTCCATGATACGTCAAATTCGCTCTGAGGAACTTTTTTTTTTAGAAACTTCTCCAATAGATACGAATGAAGCAAGTAGCAAGACCGACTTGAAGGAAACGCTTCCCTTTTATTCGGACTAGATTTTGATGTCCTGTTTCTTTTGGACCGGTAAGTTGGAGCATGGCTCTTAATTGTTAATTTATATATGCTTTATTTTATGATTGTTGTGGTAGCAAACTTATAATTTACTGTGTCATGGATATTATGGGCGCTTAGATGCTTTAGTGTACTTCCCAAACTTAAACCCCCTCCCCCACCTTACTTAACTTCGTGGAGGGGAGGATCTTTTACTAACCACTTATTAACTTGTAGGGGTTTCTGAAGTTATGAAACTTTGACTTGGCTTTGAAAAAAAATATCAACTCGGACTGCACTTAGAAAAATATTTCAGACTTTGATGATCCAGCTTAGAATGAAATACTGGAAACAACTTGGAAATTAAAAAAAACTTTCTAATTTTTTTTTAGTTTATGAAGTTACTAACAGAAGTACCCAGTGTTGCAATTGTGTGGTTACCTCTGGCAATGTTTTTTTTTTATTCAAACAGACAGAATTTTTTTAAATTTCATCTGACATAGTTTTTAATTATAAAATACAACACTTATTCAATATTTAAAATTCCGTCCTAGAGGTACACATGTAACACATCAAACCTCTGCTTGCGATAAATATGGCGCAATGCTAATGACACACATAAACACAAACTCTTAATTTTATTTATATAAATATAAATCATGACAATATATTTTTCAAGTATCAATCAATCAATCAACCAAAAATATTCAAACATAGATTTGACTTTGAGAATATTTCATATTCTTGATTTGTGTTCGCTTCGAATTGAAAAAATGGACTTCACGCACCCCGATTAATCTTTTCCCTGTCGCAAGCATTGAACATCATTTTTTTTTTGCCTGAACGTTCAATATTTCATGCCAATAAGTGATAAGACAGGGTTCCTACGGTCTGGAAAGTCAGGGAATGTCAGGGAAAGTCAGAGAAGCTTAATAGACATTGTATTCAGATTCTGGGACAAGGAAAATCATAAAGTTGTCAGTCATTGCTTGGCAGTGTTTTTTTCGATAAAAGCACCGCTGAAGAATTACTTAAGCATTTCTCTGATGGTATTTCTCCTCTTCCAGTCTCTAAGTTTATACAAGTGTCAATGGATGGCCCAAATGTCAATCTAAAGTTTATAACACTTCTTTAGAAACACACAAAATCTGTCGCAGACAATGAAGTATGTATTTTGATAAATCCGGGGACATGTGAGCTTCATTTTGTTCATGGTTCCTTGATAACAGGAGTGGAACCTGTCATTTGGGATATACATTTCTTATTGTGTTACACGTACTACCTGTTCACTGACTCTACAGCTCGTCGAACAACTTTTCCTTCGAAGTTCTTAGGTGTGCAGTGATTAGAGAATGCAACATGCTTTCAAAGGGCATTACAAATTTGGGACCACGTTGTTAAGTTTCACAAAGAAGAAAAGCTTCCTATAACAAAACCTGTAGGGATACTGAAAAGAGCAGCCTGTGATCCATTCCTGAAGTGTAAACTAGCTTTCTGCAAAATAATTGCAGATGGATTTCAGGTTTTTTTTAATTGGGTTTGATATATTTTGTTATTTTTCCATCATTTTTCCTGAACTGATTGGCAAGACGTCTGCGTTCTTATTCTTCCATGAGAGGTGAGGCAAGGTCGGCTGTAGGGGAGGAGGAGGCAGAAATAAATGTAATTAAATTAATATTTCCACATGGATAGTACCATAAAATTATAGTGGAAGTTTTGTTAGAAGTTGGTCAGGGAACTTGGGAAAATAGTCAGGAAATACTTCATATTGAAGCTGATATAGGGAGCTACCAGTTCAAAGCTATACTATGACCACGATTAAAGTAATCAATGAGAAAATAAATTAGTAGCCAAAATATACGCAAGTTAATAGTAAACGAGTAAAAAATGATTGCCGTGCCCACGCAGATAGCTATGCTATGCGTGTGCCGGGGAATGGGTTAATGTGTAAACCTCAAGGTGGTTTGAATAGTTGGAACCTCACTTAGGTTTGGTTAAGTCTAACTTAGTCCCTTTTGGTCTTCTATAATACAAGTTTGTCTAACAAGGGGAATAAACCCCTTTCTTAGCTTAGTTTTTGTATTTGTGTTTTAGTTATTTTTTTTCAATTTTATTTAGGATTTTTAAAGGTTTGAGAAAAATTAAGTGATGATTTTTTTAAAGCAATCATAGTTTTCAAAGTATGAATATCTACACAAAAAAAAACACCTTAATTTCGATATTAACAAACCAATAACTATTTGAATTAAATGTAAAGTTTATAGTAAAACAATCTGACTTTGCGAAATAGAATTTAGAGATGTCCTATTTTTATAACTTGGTTCTCTGAACGCTGACCATCTTGTTTGGGCTACCTACTTAATAAGTGCTTACAGTTTATTTACATTACGCCAACAATTTTCGAGTGGTAGTCGGTGATGGCATAAATCCATGTAGAAGAAACTTGGTGCTGGATTAGGAACTAACTATAACAGTTCGTATTTTGAGAGGATGATCCCGCAACAGGTCAGCAACTAATCGATCTTGCGGCAAGTTTCAGTCGATCTATTGAGTCTTTACAACTTGCAATTATATCAAGTACTTTCAAATAATATTTTAATGGAACCAAAATAACTTTGATTGGTCTTAATTTGTAATGCTATAAGAAATTTGATCAGTCTAATGTGACATTGATAGGGAAGACCTGGAAAAGTCAGGGAATTTTATTCTAAAAGTTTTGTAGCCATCCTTTTTGAAAATGTACGTTTTATTAAATATAGGCGGGGGAACTTGGTATTTGAGGAAAATTTGAATCAAAGGTTAGGATTTATAGATCATAAAGAAGCAGCAACACATTGGATAAACAATGGTTGACCTTTTATAAGATTATAAGTCGGTTAGAGTCCAAAAATGTCGCATAAACATGCTTTAGAAACTGGCTAGTTGACATGTAGGAAGACACTTTCATAAAAAACAACAATTTTTTTGCATTCAACATTGATAGCATTTTACTAAATTACTACCAGCATAAAGCACTCCTGAGTAGAAGGTTGTTACGTTATTTGAAAGGTCTTTATTTTAACTGATCACTCATATGGAGCTGACGTGCATGTCCATAACAGACTCTGCCTTATGAAGAATTAACCCTGGGACACACTAGAGGTCCTGGGTTTAATTCCATTGTTCAGGTGTCATGTTTCTATCTAAAGAATAACATATTAGTGTTATTTTACAGGTATTGGTAATATCTATATCAAAAGTGACAGCTGCAGATCATATGTCTTGACTTATGGATGCATGAAAACAGATCTAGTAACCTTTCTAGTTGTCAAATCTCTTCTTATGAAAATTGTACTTTATGTTAAGCTCATGTGGCCGGCCACGAAGAAAACAGAAAGCTGAAGTTATATCAAGTCGCGCCGAGTTTGAAATTTTTTGATTGGCTTTGACCTNTAACACGAATCCAAAGTTTGTATAATTCAAATTGTTGCCGTCATTTTTTGTTTGCTACCAAACCTTATTTACTTTTACACTCGAAATGTTTGTTTTTACCAAAATATTATATTAGTTTTTTCATTTTAAAATACCTTTTAGTTATCAAGACTTACCTGATACTGTATTACTGGTTAGGAATATGGGGGTAAACAAATAATTGAAATGATTTTCATTGCATCCAACATTTCATTCTGTTGGTAAGGGCGCTACGAGATCTTGCGTGTCTGACTGATTTGATATTTGACTTGGGTTTGACTCTTGGGCGGTGTGGTCCACTGAGGCAAGGAAGAGAGAAGGTTGCCTCATTGAGATTTAGGTGTGGTTTTCTCATTCTCTTCCCAACTGGTTTTTGAAATATTTCCTCTTAACAAGCTTGTATTGATAGTTAAACATGGTGTCTACTGGGTCCCCAAAGTCACTAATTGCAAAAGTTCCAGAAAAGTCATGAATTTTCAATATTTTTGGTCATAAAGTCAAGAAAATATTTTTGTTTGAATTTACCACGAATGCTTGGAAAGTCACGCCACCCACTACCCAAGATGCCAGGGTGCTAGCTGCAGGTTGCCTGATTGTTTTGACTGTGATGTCAAGGACAAGGTTAACATTTGCCATTGATTTAAAGTTTAATGTTGTATGTTAGTGCATTATGCTATATATGCCTTATCTAATGTTAATTCGCTTACTGAAGAAATTTTGTGGTCATAAAGGTCACCAAAAAGTCCCTAACTTTTATTTCTCCAACTCAGTAGACACCCAGTTAAAGCCCTGTGTTAACCTCCATGACAAGAATAACAGTTCAAAGTTAAAAACAAAACATGTTTATTATAATATGTGCATTATCGGAGAGTGTATGACATCATCTTACTTATAACCTGTGACATCACCTTCTTTATTGAGGTTTATGATTATACATGGCCAAGCGAGCAAGGGCAGGATCACAGGATCACTGGCTACCATCACTGGCGAGTTTATTGTTCCACTATTGCACTGCCCACAATTAATACATTAACTTAATACTAACAACACCCCCATTGCATCAACATGGCTACAAACATTCAGACAGTGTTTCTCGCCTCTAGATGCCACCACTAGCCAGCCCCTATCGGACAACGCCCAACCTTTGAAGAAGCAAGGGCAGGCGCTGTCAGGCTGCACCCAAACCTCGAAGAAGCAAGGGCAGGCGCAGTCGAGCTGCGCCCAAACCTCGAAGAAGCAAGGACGGGTGCCGGCGAGCCGTGCCCAAACCTCGAAGAAGCAAGGGCGGGTGCCGGCGAGCCGTGCCCAAACCTCGAAGAAGCAAGAGCGGCTGCCGTCGGGCCGTTTCCGAAGCCATAGGAGGAGGCAAGTACGGCACTTAAAAGACCGCGCCCAGACCTTGAGAAGACAAGAGGTCAATGGTATAGAAGGTATTGAGGGAGAGAGTAAGAAAGAGGAAGAATTGTCGGACCACACCCGAACATTGAGAAGGAGAGTTAAGCACATGTCAGACTGCGCCCAAACCTTGAGTAGTCAAGTAGCTGAGATTAGGGAATGTGTTAAGGGGGAGATTAAGATAGAGGAGGAATACTTGTCAGATGGTGTCCAAGACTTGGAGAGCCAAGTACAGCCTTGTTCAGACAGCGCCCAAACCTTGGACAGTCAAGTACAACCTTTATCGGATCGCGCCCAAACCTTGAGGAGAAGACATAGATTTGAGGGGGAGGAGAAGAAAGAGGAGGAAGATTACCACCCCACAAAAAATAATCTGAAGGTGAGGAGGAAAGAGGATGATCGTGACTGGCACCCTAAACTCAAAGCTAAAAAGAGGAGGGTGTTTGCTGCATGGCAGAATTCTTGTCTCAAGGATGAGTATTTGTGGGTGCAGCGCCCAACCTCGGCTCAGGTGCACTCATTGTCAGAACAGCTTGGGCTCTCTGAAAAAGATATCAAGCTTTGGTTCAGGAAACATCGGAGAAATAAAAAACGCTCAAGATAAGATTACGGTGGTCTGCAGTTTAGTCAAACGGCTCGCTGAACACAGACATAATGGGTAACCTTGCCTGTTTTTTTAGAAACCCATGCTATAAATTTAAATTTTAGAGGTGTGTGGGTATACATTTTTAACTTTTGAGTCGTGTGAATGATAATAAAATAGTTTTATTCTAGTGCGAGTAATATTAAGCAATATTTGCTATACAAATATTTAAAGTTTGATTTTATTAATTAATCCATATATAAACCATAAAGACAAACAAATTTTTAAGAAGTTAATTTTTGTTAGAAAAAAAAGCCATGTATTATTACACAAATTCAGATTATTAAATTTTGTACAAGCAAAAAAAAAATTTTTTTTTTTTTGTACTAAAATTAAATGATTAAACTCTGAATTTCAAAGATAAAACTTCCAGTAATCTAATTTTTCCAATTTAAACAAAATAGTTGTGTTTGAAGAACTTGACCTTAACTTGAATTTTCAAGTACTCGCACCTCCCCAAGTAAATTTAATGTTTTTCAAAAGGGTAATAAAGTTAATATGTTCTGCCTCATTTATTAATAAAACTGCATTAAATAAAATATATCAACATACAAGTGAAAAAATAAACTCGTGGAGACAATTGTGAGTAGAAATATTTTTATGGTTATGTTGTTCCTTGTTGTTCCTAATACTTTGAACAAACCACTAAACGGAGGTGTAGAATGTCTCGGGGTGGGGGGGGGTGTCAGAAAACTTGTGATTAATCATAATCATCGTTATAATTGGCAGCTATTACTTGGAGATGAAGATTCATTATGACCAAGACCCATTCTTTGATGATCTAAAAATTTCAATAACAAAAATTAACTTAAGATTTTTTAAAAAATTACTTCAAATTCACACAAAAAAATTCTACAAATATGAACACAAACTCGTGATAAATGAACTTTATTAAATCAAACACACACATAACAAATGTAACTAAACAATATATATAATATATATATGCAATGAAAAGAATTTAACAACTTAACTCTTGTATTCTCGTAAATATGACATGACTTAATAATATCTTATTCATGAGTAATAGCTACCCCATCCCAAAGCAACCCTCTCCAGTCAAGTTGCAGTCTCACCAGGAATGTGTATTTTACAATGAGACAAGCAAAGAGAATACAAAGTTCATGGCCTACATTATCCTCTCATTCAAGCAACTGTGATGCAAAGTTCATGGCCTACATTATCTTCTCATTCAGGCAACTATGATACAAAGTTCATGTCCTGCATTATCCTCTCAATTCAAGGCAACTTTGATACAAAGTTCATGGCCTACATTATCTTCTCATTCAGACAACTGTGATACAAAGTTCATGGCCTACATTATCTTCTCATTCAGACAACTGTGATACAAAGTTCATGGCCTACATTATCTTCTCATTCAGACAACTGTGATACAAAGTTCATGGCCTACATTATCTTCTCATTCAGACAACTGTGATACAAAGTTCATGGCCTACATTATCTTCTCATTCAGGCAACTGTGGATCTAAAAAACTTATGTATATACTAATGAATTTATAAAATATCTATATTATTTAAAATTATTGTTTATAATACATAAACGGCTGAAAATGAAAAAGATATTATTAAAAAATGACCTATAAATATACATTCTTACTACCAGGGTAGAATGTACAGTGTTTATATACTTATAATCATTATTTGTGTTTAACTTGTTAATATATATGTCTTTATAACCCGAGCCCTGGCTATGACAGAAAGGATTTTTACTTAAGGTTTCTAGCCAAATTACAAAACAATTCGTTTTTAAATGTATTTTGTCTCTTTAATGTATTTTTTAGTTATATTTGGTGTAAAATTCTATTATTATGTTGACTGATTAGGTTTAAACGTGTATAGAATATAAGCCAATTTTCTTACAAATGAACATATCTTACAGCTGAAAGACTACTAGATCTACTTTTGTGTATTTGTAAGTAAAGTATAATGATATGCAGCTGTTACTTTTGAATATAGAAAATATCAAATGTTTTCAATGCTGACCACTAAAAACATGTTTTGTATTTCCTAAAATGTGCTTTGGGATTCCATATTTGTTTGATTAAGTAATAGAAATTATGTTCCCTGATGTATATTTGTTTGATAAAGTACTCAATGACGTTATCTTCCTTGATTAAGAGCCGAGAGACTTGTTAGGACAAATATTTTAATTGAAATGTTTCTATGTACATTTTATTACTAATTCATTAATCTAAGTTCGGATTCTCTTGGATTATAAGTTGACTAGATCAACCCCTGTTCTTTGTGTCTTACTACCTGTCCAGGTGCTATATATACTCAAACAGGCGAGCAGTGTAGAATTTAGAACAAGTCAAGTCCAGATCTTGTAAGAGGGATTGTGAGAAATTATTCAACACCTGGATAAATCTAACGCTTGTACAATTAATTGTTAATGATTAGCAGATGGAAATGATCCTTAGGTTACAGGTGTACCGCATCACATATTGTATTTGTAAATATGAAAAATGACACACGGACATGGTAATGAAACCTATGGCCCGGTTTAGCTCGCAACTGAGCTATCCAGGAACTGTCCCGTTCTCAGTATCATTTTACACCCGTAAGTCAAGGTAGAGTCTGTGATGGACGTGTGGAAAGCAATGGCTCTTATGAGTTATCATTGACATCACAGCCAATGGCGACCTGGTAGTGGCTTCCTGTTGCTATTAGAACAATTATAGTTGTAAACAAACCACCTCAATACTCCGACCTGGATTTGAACTCCTTAAAGCCTCCCTGTCAATACCAAACCAGACAAATTCCTTTTAATTTTATGAACAAATTATTTAAGGAAATAATATGTATATAATTTTTAAATGATCTCACTTAGAGCAGAATACCATAATTTAAGGCTGTGGGTGAGATTTCCTAGGCGATTTTACTTGAGAATTACCTGACCATTTCTAATGCCTTTTTTTAAAGTCCTTTTCATAATTAATTTACTGTCAAAATTAAAAAAATAAAAACAAATTCGGCGTAAACCTAATATAAAAAAATTCCTAAAGAAGTGTTCATCTTTTAAACTAAACTAGTCTGTTTAGTATTAGCAGTGCAGAATAAATTGTATAAGCTTGTTTTGGTTTTAATAATTACATTATTTTGGGTATGTAAGCGATCAAAATGTAATAACAAATATTTCTAGACATTCCACTTTCTAAAAGTTTTGACGAGTAGGTAGAGAAACAGTTTGCACAAAAGTTGCTGATAACGAATGTGATAAGTAATTTTCACCTGTCCTTATTTAGTAGAATAAAACGTTTTTCATGTGTTTTTTTTATAACATTTAGTATTTTAATTTTTAAAATAGACCAGGTAAAATTAAGAAAGTTCAATAATGTTAAAACTCTACAGTTTAAATCATCACTGCTCCTCCCCCTCCCCCTTCAACTCAAAAACACACCCAACCAACCCGAGAACTCAAAAGGGTTAAAATAAAAGAATTATTACTCTTTATTTTAACCATTACCAGATCGATAGTATTATGTATTTTTTTAACGAAATTATATAAAGTTGCTTACTATGCTAGATTTCCTTTGAGAGCACATTGGTAGCACTGATAATATATCTTATGACCAAATGATCATTGGCTTTTTGTTTGTTTCTTGTATTTGTTGCAAATTAAATTGTACAATTTTAGCACAATAAAATTATTTGCATAAAAAGTGTTTTTGATATGAATAATATTTTAGTAACTCAAATGGGCGTTTAGGATTAATTTTAAAATGATGGAATTAGTTATGTTTAGGGAGAGAAAATATATGTTAATTATTTGTAATTAAACCATTTTAATTGTCACTATGTGTGTAAATAAAGAAGTGAACTGTTGTTGTTATCAAGATGGCTCAATTTGTGGCATTCAAGGTGTGGGGAACTCTAACAAAAAAAAAAATTATTTGCATTAAATTGTCATCAATATTGAAACCATTCATACGGAAAAGGTCTTTTTCCGAAACCTTATCAATTTGAATCAAAGTCTAATATAAGTCTTAAATATATTTTTGTTAATTGTTTAATTGACCAAAATTACTAAGTTTTTTTTTATTCTTTAATTGTTTGTAATATTTCATTCTAATCTGAAAAATAAAAAATATCGCAACAATGCTTACTCTATTTACCCTGAAATACGAAACTCGATAGAGTGCATTGTGGGTATATCTTGTAAGCTATACCATAGTGAATAATACACGGTAAGCTTTCTACGTTACAGGATACATTACCGCTTACAATGGCAATAATTTAACATCGAGTATTTTAACTGTCAACATTTTAATTCGGCGACGCATAATAATTGTCAAAACCGAAGTAGAAGTTAGTATATTTTCTTAAAACCATTACTGAAGTTTCATTTTTTTCTGAACCCATATTTATATATAAAAAAGGTTTCTTAAAGTTAACGTTGTTTGAACAGAGCTAATGTTGAGAAAAATCTGTAAGACAGCGTTTGTGTCGCTGAGGATAAGGTGAAAGTGGATGCTAACGTTCCGTTCCGTTGAGAACCAAAATATCTATCTTCGTCAGTGGTGGCGTGACGGTATGAAGTTTTGGGGGTAGGTTATGGAGAGTAGGGGAGGGGGCGGGTTAGCAGGTAGACAGTCCTCTCTGGCTATTATGAATGAAAACTGTAAGTTAAGGACCGAACTAAACCGTCTGTTCATTTTTAAAGTTAACCTTAATGTGATTTAAACACTAAGCTTATTTAGTTTATATTAACGATGATTGGGGGTCAGAGCTCAAATCCTGAATGGGTAAACAAAGGGTGCATCTTTCTAAATGGTTTCCCTTTGTCGCCCCACAAAAAGGTAGGTACATTTCCTCTTTTTTAGAAATTGCTGATCATTGACACACTAGTTTAATTAATAAAAATATAAATATAAATTACACTAAGTATGCTATATATGGAAAAATTACATCCGAACACGAGAATTGAACTTGGGAGCTACAAACTATGTTTTGATAGTTGTTATAAAATTAATTCATTACGTCTGAACAATAGGAAGAAAATACAGTAGAAAAAAAATTTGACAAGAAAGGACATAAAAAAGAGTGATTGAAAATGTAGGCCTATATGTGTGTTATGATTGTGGAGGTGGAAAGGGGAGGTGGAATATTGATGTAAAGTCTGTTCACCGTAGGAATTGTTTTCTGAAAGGCCTTTTTCCTTACCAGAAATCTATTATATAGTAGGATATTGGTAGGAAAAAAGACCTTTCAGAGAGTAATTCCTACCGTGAATGGAGTATAGACATTCCGTGCACAAATGCACATATTGTTAGTGTCCATCTGGACATGTCTGTAACCTGAACCCAGCCAATACAGTAGTGGCTCGCAAATTGTTTTACGTGGTGCCATTGTAGGTTGTCGGTGCTATTCTTTTTTTTTAACTTTTTTTTAGCACCGTGTGTCTTACTACCTTTTAGGGTTATTCACCTTTGTACTAATTACTCTAACCTTAAAATCTGAGACGGGCACAAAATCCATCTCCCGGCCGTCAATTAATCACCGTGAAAGGGTAAACGCACATTCCAACAATGATCAGTTTCTCGGCCATGCCAGGGATCGAGCCCGGGACCCTTAGCTCCGTAGGTGGACGCACTACCGACAGAGTTAAGCTTCGTAATTTTCTAGCATGATAAAAAAAAATTTTCTAAGTTATATCCACAAACAAATTTATAGATTTTTTGTACAAAAGGGCTAATTTGTTTTTTAAAAAAGATGGGGAGGGTGCACAGCATAGACTTTCTTGCTACTGTAAATAAAAAAGAGATATTTACTTAAAACTAGTAAGATATTTGAAACGAGATAATAGACATTGTTGCACATTCTAACAAAGAATGTAAACGAAATAATAAACACTGTTAGAGAAAAGAGGAACATCAGACCCACTGAGCATTACAGCAATTTCCAAATTTTAAGACCTCCATAATGTGTGTGTGTATGTGTATATATATATATGTATATATATACTTAGATTTTATAAAACCAAAAGTTTTCAAAATATATTTCAAATGAATATTTTTATATTTAATATGCCTTCATTTTTGAAATGAAAAGTTATTTCGTATCTCAAAAAGGTGCGGAGATATGATAAACATTGGAAGTTTCCTTAAGTGTAAATTACCCTCAAAGTTATTTTCATAAGGAAATGACAACTTCTATTTTGTTTTAATATTAAACAATACATATATATATGAATTTTTATCGAGTGGAACTTTATATAACTTATTTTCTTTCCACCCTTAAGTAAAAATAACTACCATTAATTTTATGGTTGGATGAATTATTTTTAAAAAAACTTCAGAGAAACCTTATGAAAACGCTATATTCCAAATTTTATCTCAATTGGTAAAATAGTTTCGTCTCTAGTCAGAGATACAGACTGACTATTTCAAAACACACTTTTTCGGATTCAGGGGTTCATGAAATGTCGACATTCATCAAAATCTAGAGTTTGATTTTTTTGACAATCGCTAGTTTTTCTCAAACAGAGAGGTGTGATAAGGTAAAAAGTAACATTATATATTAATATATTAACCTACAAATTTAATCTCATGGCCAATATGACTAAAAAGTAATCTATCTTTATTTATTTAACATATGCACAATATTACAAACATATTAACATAAGTTAAATATAGGCTTTCATCTCATGCTGTATTCTTTGTTCAAAGCCATTCTTAAAATAATTTCTAAATTTTTTTGCTAAATAGTTAATAATTAGTTTCAGCTTCTTGGACTATTCATTTATTTCAAATATATTTTGTTAATTCTAAGTTAAATATGATCTTAATTTTAAAATTGAAATCTGGCTGTATAAAATATATCATGGAGAATAGAGTCATTAAGAGCTGAAATAATTATGCATTGATGGAGTTTTAATTATAAAGGCCTAAATAATAATTTTATAACAATTCAAGAGATTAATATTTTGGAACAGATAAATCTGTTCACAAGGGCGCACTTCATTTTTTTCTCAATATAGTTGAAAAATTATTATTGTAGTGTACATGGTAATCGAACCCGGACCCTTGTAATTGGTGCACCAAAGCTTCACCAGCGAGATACCTACTCAGTATTTGTACAATGCTAAGAAGTACTTATTAGTCCTACTTTAAAGCAGAGTTGGTGAAAGACGTGTGGCAGATCATGGCTCTATAATAGCTGTATTATTATATTATATACAATAATTATTTACTACAAATTATACTCAAGAAATCATTTAAAATTGATAAAAATTGTTTAAACGGCAGCATAGAGCTATCCTGGATCAACAATGGAGTGTGTTTCGCATTTTTATTAAATGGCCAACGATTTTACACATCTATGATCAACTAACCCTTAAAATATGAGCGATAAATGACCCTAACACAGGATTAGTCCTGGATAGCTCAGTAGTAAGATATTGACGTGCTAAGTTGAAGGTTCCAGATTTCAAAATAATTTTCAAAGAAAGTTAATTATTTAAGTTCAATAATATAACATATGTTTGAAATCATCTCAGCAACTTATCAGCGGTTTGGGCTTTCTGAATTTCTTGGTAAAAGCGTTTAATTGCCTTGGAATGCCTATTCCTTTTGCCTTTTACATATCTTCTGCCATCTTTAAACTTTTGTGAGGCCATTTTTATTTAAAATAAGAAAAATGTTCTTTCCACTATTATTACACTTCACACATCCCTAAAGGCATTAAATGCAATATCACCCAACTACACTGCATGAAAAAAAAATCCTTTCATCAATCGGCGCACTTGCTACACTGACTTGAAAATGATGGAGAGCCAGGTAACAATCCCTAAAGAGAGATGGTGATGGGCTTTACAAACATGCCAAAACCACTAGCGACAAATTTATGGTTTCAAGGACAGACATTTAGTGACTTGGAGTGAGAAGGGATGATTTGTCCTCTCTCCTCTGACCAGGCTGTTCTGTTTCGACTATTACGGGGCTGTATCAGAAATATTTTTAAAATCCGGCGGCAAAATATGAAGCTCCTCAGCTCGTATCATTTTTCATGAGTTTCTGATTGAATATTAATGTAAATGAAGTTAAAAGAAGTCTTCATTAATTGATTTGCATCTCCCATTTATTACACATGTTTAAGTATACAAAATAATTGAATATTGCATTTATTTGGCAAATGTTTAGGCAATTAATTGAAAGTTCATAAACATATTTATTTCAATTAATAAACCTTCCCAAGTAATTTTAACTCTCCAACTATGAAATCTTTGCATCTTTTTTTTATTATTATTGTTGCATTAGATGCCAAAAATCTTACACTTTGAGAAAACACTGTGCTTAAAATATACTTTTAATTTATGCTTAATACATTGATCCAAGTTTGGTTTAAGAAGACCTACTAATATATAGATAGTTATTAGATTATTAATTTTGGGTCATACACCCTTAATGTACTCAGATTGTGTAATTCATTACCTAATAGCGCTGACAATACAAACACATTTGTTATTTTATCAAAAACATTAAGAGTTGGTAAAGGTAGGTAAAGGTTGTAAGTCCTCAAAATAAAACCTATCTAGCTACATGATCTTGTTTGCATAGTTTGTTCTTGCTGTTCTTGCTTGTATGGGCTGTTCATTTGACTGGCTGCATTTGAGGATATTTTTTATTCAGTGGTTTCTTCAGTTAAACATTGAAGCTTGCAATGCTTTACACACTGACATAACTAGAGTACTTTCTAAGTATACCAACACCACACTTTACTCCCGTGGAGATTCTGACAATCAAGAGAGTAGGGAGTTTTATTATATTGAGCTTACACACTTATGAGCAGTGCCCTGATTTTGATTACCTAAAAAAGATTTTAAAAAAGGCCTAAAAATATGAACAAAAACTTCTAATTAATTCATATGACTAAATCAAATACACATTTTAAAAGTAAAATGCAATAAAAATCATATCAACAAAAAAACTCTCGCATTTCGCTAATTAGAATATTCATTCACAAATATCTGCTTAAAAAAGTAAAAGCTGCCCCCTCCAAACGCAACCCTCTCCAGTGAATTTGCAGTTTCACCAGGAATGTGTATTTTACAACCAGACAAGCAAAAAGGATACAAAGTTCATGGCCTACATTATCTTCTCATTCAGACAACTGTGATACAAAGTTCATGGCCTACATTATCTTCTCATTCAGACAACTGTGATACAGAATTCATGGCCTACATTATCTTCTCATTCAGACAACTGTGGGTGAAAACATTTTTGTTTGAGCATCTATACATACCATACTTATGAGTATTGTTTGTGATGAACCAAATAAGAGATAACAGGCCATCAAAATCCGAGCCCTGCTTATGATGTACCATTTAAACCTCAATACTAATGTAATAAAACTATTGGCATTATATTTATTGCTCTGTTGATCACTGCTAGCCATGTTACTGTGAAAACTTGTCTGCTTTACGATTATTAAATGTTACATCTTTCAATAATCTGAATGTTTTTATAATCACAATGCAAATTAATTTATAAGTTATAATAATTATATGTCGATACACACATTTTTGAGCAGTTTAATGTCCTAATTAGTTGTTCAGAAATGTTTTGTTATTGTGAATAAAATAATTCCTCTTGGAAAGAAGTCATTGTATAAATATACCCTGTGCGAGTGGATGTTATTTATTTTAACTAAAATATGTTTTACTCTCTTTTTTAACTTCACGTGAATTTCACACAAGCATGGATTTGTATCATTAATTTTCCCCGCCCATTCAGAGTTGGCTAATTTTTTATTTTGTAGCCTTTTTATTTTCCCCATTTATTATATTAAAAAAGTGTCACAATAATAATTTTTTGCTAGATAAGCAAGACTACTAAAATAATGTTTTATACTCAACAAGATAATTGTTGTAATTAAGAACCCAATGACTAGTGTAGTTTGCATTGGGGTAAACTATTTATTCAAAGATAATGCTCTCGTCTTAGTTTAGTAAGACTTTTCCAGACTTTTTAAGATTGTTTATATTCAGATTCATTTTTTTATTATAGTGCCAAATATTGTGACGGAAATAAGCATAAAATGTTATACTGTAATGTTTTATTCACTTTAAATAAATGTAGATATGTTTTTGGTAAAAACTGAAACAAAAAAGCTCTTTTCATTTCAACACGGTGTACACCGGCAGACGAAGCACCGTTTCAATTCCCGAGTGGTGTGCCTGGTATTCTGGTTGTAAATAGAGATAGAATAGATACAAATTGTTCTCATGAACTCAACTCACACCTGCGGAGTGTCTTAAAATCATTAGTAACAGGGCTGTAGAGTCAGTCTGAATCGGAGCCAATAAAAACGTATCGATTCAGACTTCAAAGTAAAAACTTAGTTTTATAACAATATTTAGGACCAAAATTTTGCTAATTTGGATTGACATATTTATTTAAATATAAATAACAATGTCAACCATTCATCTATATTGAAGCATTTTACTGCAATAAATTTGTTATTATAAATTAATATACCTAAGCAATTTCTGAAGGAGTCGAAAGCTTGGCATATCGACTCCACGGCTCTGATTAGCAAATGCTGTGACATTTTAACCACTTAGTATTAATATTTTGTTCACCTTAAATATTTTATAATATCAAATGCTAATCTTATAAACGGGGGCTTGAACTTTTCTAAGTTAACAAAATGTCACTTTTGAATTTCAATTACTGTTGGATGTTGACATATTAAATGGATATATAATCTACAAATCGATAGACAACATCCAATATTTTTCTTTAAATTAAAATCTATGGCAAACATGTTCACTGTCCACAATATATTATATGTGCGGCAGTGTGAATCAAAAGTTTCTTTGACAAGTACGAGGTCCGTGGTTTTGTGAGCAATGAGACTCGCTTCGGTGGCCTCATGGTCTAGGGCGCTACTCTAGCAGTGGAATAGACTGCCGAAGATGGGGCGATCGTGGCTCGATCTCGGTTGGGTGTACTTAGGGTGGTTTTTACTAAATGGTTTCACACACTCCATTGAAATTTTTGTACACTAAATTTACCTTTCCTCATCCCTATTATATTAGCGTAATTAATTCATAAGCGTATAACTCGGATGGGTATTAAGAGACAGTGCTAAAAATAAAAAATGAGGAAAGGCACAAAGACAGGGAAATATTTGGGAATTTAAATAAATAAAACAGGAATTATCAGCGAATTTAAATTCATGCCTAATTCTGCGCCAATAAATTTGAACAATTTCCAAATGTATGTCCTTGTTAACTTGATATGGTTGTAGGGTGTTTGTTTTATACCACATTTACACACGGACACAAATAATGCCTAAAACATTAAATAATGGAAAGATGACTTAAAATGTTTATATTTAGTAGTTGTTCAGATTGTTTTTTAAAATATGTTATCAATATAATAAACCGAAAATAAATTCACCATGAAAAAACTAAAAAGGGTTGATTTAATTTTTCTTTTAATGTTATTCATGGCAGCCTTGAGAAGAGTATTCACAAAAATGAAAAAGAACCGAAACCATTTACAATTGAGACCTGTGCTGATTTATCTAGACTTTATTTGAAACAAGATGCACGATATTGCCTATAACGCTCGTGCGCGTTTGAAAGAAATTTACTAACAAAAATGTACTTTAATATTCAGTTGAGTGGGGTGAAGGGAATGCGAGAAAAAGTCAGGGTTTTTGCAGTTCTTATAGCAAAACTTTTTTTTGTCAAAATAAATCAAACATTGCTCCAGTAGAAACATAGAATTTAATTTTCTTCACATGGTGATATCAACAGTTGTTGAATATCTGTCATGAACATAGTAGCACTAGATGACAAACTTTTAAAATGAAGAGAAAAAAATTTATGATAAAATCCCAGGACACCCTTGACAGACATTCATCAACTGTTGAGGTCATCGTGTGAAGAAAATTAAACACTATTTTTGTACTGGAGAAATATTTGATTTTTTTTTTTCAATAAAAAAAGTTTTGCTATAAAAACAACAAAAACGCTGACCAACCTTTTCTCTCGCTCCCTACATTACCACCTTTAAAGTCAAAATATAATTTTAAAAATGTTAAACTATACAAAAAAAATCAAACGCACACAATTACACAAGTCGGCAGGTATTGTGTTTATGCGTATTTTGACAAAGTAGACAACTTTAGGTTGGCCAAGTTCTGGGATGGGGGCAAAATTAGACAGCCGACTATCTAGATATTTCCAAACATTCGTATATTAGCTTCAAGACACTTGTGGTAAAAAATAGTCCAGAGTGCGCTTTCAAAAAATTCTTTATTTCATACCTGCACAAAGTAGTGAATCAATTTACATTATTCGTGGGTGCTAAATTAGCTATTAAACATGTCCAATTGGGTATTTGTAAATCAAAAATTATATTTTCATCCTTTTTGAATAAGGAAAGTGTTAATTTATCAAAAAGCTCAGGTTCCTATGTATAACACATGGCATTGTTATTATTATGTTAGTTAGTCACTTGGACCTACTGCAAGGCACATCGGTGCCTTGATACGGAGAAAGGGAGGCGACCTATCTAGGAATAATTCAATAAATCACTGTCACGCATACCAACACTGGCACAAATTTGCCTACAGACCTAAAAATTTGTACATAACAATGTGGATTCAAATCTAAAAAACATAATAAAGAATCGAGATGAACTCACAGTGGTTTGTTAGATGCCCGGAACTCTTTATGTTGTTGTTTACTCTCATCAAAAGTATGTTACTAGTCTAGCTCGTATAAAAGGTTATTCTGATAAGTGTTTCCCCCGCTGCAGGCAACCCCATGGCCCTGGTGAAGGTGGAGCTGCACACAGAAGAGGCAACGCTCCTCCAGAATGATGACCAATCAGAGCGGGTGTACATGTCGGATGGGAATACGGAGCCGATCGGTGATGACTGGTTGGCCTGTATGCCCATCAAGATAGAGGCCATCAACTCTTTGGAGCCTGAGACCCAAGACAATTGCAGCGAGCCTCTGCAACTAGCACAGGAACAAAGTTTTTCATATTATAGCAAAGAAGTCATATCACCCCCAATAAATCTAGTTTCTTCTCGGAGTAAATACAGCAGCCACCAGTTGGCACGTCTCCAAGAGGAGTTTTCTCGTGACCGCTACCCTGACATTCATCGGCGTGAAGCCTTGGGAAGAGAGCTGGGCATGACGCCTTTGCAGGTCCTATCATGGTTCAAATCGAAGAGAAAGATAAAGGAAGTCAACAAGACCAAAAAGAGGGAGAGAGTTCTAGAAGGGGAAGCAGCAAAACGTAAAAAGTCGGAGTTTCTTAACACAGATCAGCTACAGCGACTTAAACGCGAGTTCAGGAAAGACTCCACTCTCACGGCCGAGCGGCGCAAACACTTGGCCCTTCAACTGGGCCTGGGTGAGAAGCGAGTGCGGGAGTGGTTTGCCGGCGTGCATCGCCGGCTTAGACAGATGGGGGATAGTGAGATGACTCGCCGCCTCCTGCTCAACAGTCTTGGGGCCAAAAACTTTGAGACATTCACGGAGGAGCAGCAGCAGTGCCTGGAGCTCAATTTCGACAAAAACCACTATCCGGGGAAGGAGGAATGCCAGAAGTTGGCATCGGAACTCGGCTCTGGGGACCCTCAACGCGTCTACAAGTGGTTTGCAAGGCGTCGCCAAAGTCATGCCCAGGAAAAGACTAACTGCGACTGCGCTTCTAAGGGTGGTCCACGGACCTTCACGTTGAAGCAGTTGCTACGGTTGGAGCAGGAGTTTAATCTTAACTTCCACCCACCTCGCGAACGCTGGGAAGCTCTCGCAGCAGAACTGGATCTCCCGGAAGTGAGAGTGTACAAATGGTTTGTCAACAAGAGGAATGAAATGCGGCGATCCAATATCAACAGCGATTATCTGGCGTTGCTAAATCGCTTTAACCGCCGGTCAAGCTCCTCTCTCAGTATTGCACAGATCCAAGCGCTTGAAGAGGTCTTCAAAACTGTTCATTACCCCAGCAAAGAGGAGGCAGAGCGCCTTGCAGCACAACTAGGCATTGAGAGTGAAAAAAGGATCACAAGGTGGTTCGATTCCAAGCGTCAGCGGGTGAAGAGGTTGACAGGGTTTACGTTCACGCCGCCGGTACGTAGCGGTACAAGTGGCCAGTCGGGTGAAAATGCCGGACGTCTTACGGACCACCAGGTTGAGCGACTGGAACAAGAGTTCTTAGCTGACCCGCGTCCATCAATCGATGAGATTGGGCATCTGGCCGGGGAGCTGGGTCTTACCGAGATAAAAGTGCACAATTGGTTTGTGGGAAGGAGACTCGCCATCAAGAAGAAAGGGAAGGATATACCTCCCCCAAACCGGCCCGGGAAGGTTGCCAATAGGGTTCAGAAGAACAAACATTCCTTCTCTAGCGAGCAAGTGTCGAAACTAATGGCAGAGTTCAAATTGTGGAAGACCCCAACGATGGCTCACTGCGAGCAGCTCTCGGCCGAGCTAGGGGCCTCAGCTCTACGGGTGAACAACTGGTTTAAATCCCGCAGGAGCGCAATTAGGGATGGCTACAAGTTGACACGGAGGAAAATCAAGAAGCAAAATTTATTGGAGGAAAACCAGTTAGAGGGGTTAAAACAAGAGTTTATCAGACAAAGCGAACCGGACCGAGAACATTGCCGCAAGCTTGCCGAGAAGCTGGGGCTTTTGTTGAACAGAGTGATCTCATGGTTCACAACTCAGAGGAACCGCATGGAGCGGTCGCAGTTGGATGAGGGAGACCCAGCCTCTCGCTGCCTGGCGTTGGTCGGCGTCACAACCGGGAACTATGCCCTGCGCGGTGCCAAGTCCTGGGACCGTCTCGAGGAAACATTCATTTCAGAGGGTCGCCCGTCTCCAGAAGCTATCGTGGCACTATCTGAAGAGCTGGAAGTGAGTGAGAACATAATACGAGAATGGTTCACTCTGCGCCAACACGTTGTGAAAAAGAAGGAAATGAGACAGCCAGAAGTGGACTTGAATTCTGCACCAGGGACCTCCAAGCAATCCGCGTCTACAGTAATAGATCTTTCTGATGACGATTGAGGGCTTTTTATTATTATTAGTAACAGGAAAGTGTGTGTTTCCACAATTTCTACACTACATAATTTTCAGATTTTAGGTAGGTCGTATTATCTATATCGAATGCAAACAATTGATGTACAACAATTTTAATTATTTTACTTTTTGTAAGATGCATTTGATTGGGCTATTTTTGCCTAATGGCATATCTAAAATTGATTTTCAATTTATAAGACCCAGAAAACTTTTATCAAACGTTTGTACAAGATCATTGAAAATGGTTTCTATGATTTCATAACAAAACTATTTATGTAAATAATTGAATTGAATATATAATAATTGAAATGAATATATAATAATTGAATTGAATATATACAATAAAACTTTCTGTGTTAGTGTTGTCATACGGCTTACAGCAAAGATCAAGTAAATCGGTAAAATAATTTCTGACAATATTTAGTTATGTAATCCTGGAATCCTTTTTTGAGGGGGCTTTTATTAAATAGCTAACACGCGAGTATCAATGCGCATATGATCCTTATTTTTATCATTTTGCAAGGATTCCTTTTTTAATATCCTGAATAAATACTTGAATATATTGCAACTCATGTTTAAAAATGAATATTCCAGTATTATTAATGAATATAATTTTATACTGACCTGTGCAACTTACACTTGGAGTTTTTCACGTCGGCTTGCCATGTTGGAACTTCCGAGCTAAGGGTTCTGTAACTCTATTTCCAGCAGTGCCGATTACTTTTATTGCCAAGCTGAACTTGCTTGGTTTCATTAAGGGGAAAATTCAATAGGGCTACAAACACGAAAAACCTTATAAGTCTGGGATTGTAAATAGTTGGTTATGAAAACAATCAATTTCACACATAAACACTCAAACAAAAGTGAAAGATTTTGTTTCTTGCACGTTAACAAAATGTATTGTCTGGATATTTTATTAAATAGTTGTACAGTGTTTCTACCACATTTACACCAATTTACCCATATATTTTATACTTTTAAAAATAATAGATTGAAATGGTGATGTTAAGTAGCAATTAGTATTTTCTTTTTATTAAATAATATGTGATCAATGTAAACAGAAAAATCTTATTCACCAAGGAAAGTTGGAAAAAATGTTGTCGGAAATAAATTTTAAAAATCTGAAATTTGGGAAATTTCACATAAAAAGTTTTGTAGCTTCCCTAAAATTGGTCGACTGGGTCTGATTAATTTGCCGTTGAGTTAATTTGTAAATATGTTTACTGACTTTATTTTATGTATATGTGTTTAAGCATACTGCCAGTTTTAGGCGCCTTTGTTTCAAAACATTCCTAGTTAAATATTTTAAGAGACTGACTTTTTGTGCAAAGTTATTATATATATTTTGTCAGTCGTAAGCATGTGCAGGGTGAGCTTGGTGGGGGTGCCAGTTTGAAGACAAAGGAAGGGGGTGTGGGGTTATAAATGTACCCATCCCCACCTCTTTTATATATATTACAAATTAGAATAAATAAAAATCCAGATAGAACCAATGTTTTATTTTACAAGATTATTCTTTGAAAAACAAACATATTATGGAATATTCATTGACCGTAGTTTCTAATAAAAATTAGTCCCAATGTTCTTTCGTCACTCCAGCTCTTACACCCCCCCCCCACCCCACCTTTAAAACATGTTTGGTAGTAAGGGTTCCACGGTACTCACGCTGCACGTGCCTATGTTGTCAATGGTAGTTTGTAGTGGGTTAGGCTAGTTGTTATATATTTTATACAATAAATGTCCACTAGTGACCAAAGTGTATGTATTATTTGTAAGATGTAAGTAATGTTGTTAATTGTGATGTGTATATTTACACGGGTGATTTAAACTGCCAATCTTTTTTTTTTTTTTTTTTTTNTTGGCTATCAGATTTGATTGAGTCACAGGATTTTATGCATTTCTTGTCTTAAGTTGAAGAACAATTTGTGCTGAATTAACAGCGCAACTCATGTTTAACCGAGTTTCTCGTTTGTATTAGTCGCAACCTTCACGAAGTTTGTCAACATCCAAAAGGTTTATTTCATTCTATTGGCTAGCTTACAATTGAACAGTAGTAAATATATTGTTTTAGTCAACCTTTCTCTCGACTTTTTCTCTGTATTGTGTACTTTCTTCAACAAAACTGGAAACATGACGTCCTTACCTTATGCTCTTAATTTTAAAGCAGAATTCACATGTCCCGCCCTGAAACGAAAAGGAAAACCTTGGTTTTTTGTCGCAACTAAACATTCTGTATGAGAGAATGTATCACTAGTTCCTTGAAAGGGTAGTCAATATTGAGCTGAAGTGTATCCGACCTCAAAAGTTTCTTCGATGCATACACATCCCACGAAATGGGCCTCTTTTAAGATACATTAAATTCTTTTAAGCTACCTCAAATGTTCTTTGATGGCTGCGTCTTATTCAAACTCTGTTTTTATCATCGGCAATGTATATTTATTTTTAGTGCATTTCAATTGTAAATATCTGTAACGAATTGAGTTGATAAAGGTTTTTGTCAGAGAGATTTGTATTTTGAAATCCAGGAGGAAAAGTTGGTGAATTTTATCTCTGTTATTTACTAGCCACCCTGTGAATATTACATAATATCCTAATCTGTTTCATACTAGACCAAGATCTGTAGATATTTATACTTGCATTTTTCATTATGACCTCTTGTGGGTTTCAAAGTAATCCGAGGGTATTTTTTATTATAAAAGAGACATTGAAATACTAAATGAATTTGTTTTAATTGAAAGAGAGGACAAGAGCTAAATGGGTGATTTTGACGATAATACTTTGTGTGAGAAATAAGTGATCCAGAACAAGATCAACTCATACGGTGATTGGGAGTTGTTTGGTTCATTTAAGGACCTGTTTCATTTCAAAACAAATTCTGGTATTCATGCGGATGTGAAAATCCATAGAGTTTAGAATGGTTTGAATACGTTTTCCTCCCCTGTTAATTGGCTTATCTAATCAAACTAAGTTATATATTAATTAGAACATATCTGTTAAACAAGAGCAGGCTTTGTTAAAACTGTGCCGTAAGGACCAACAGTGGGTGGACACATGCTGGAGAGATAAAGAGTTTGAATTGACTTGAAATATTAAAAGGTGTATACATAAAACAAACACTCAAATGTTTTTATTTTCTAGTTAAATATACTAATTGACACTTCTTTCTTTCAAGAAATATTTACTGCTCACCGGTTTCATCTCCTGAAGATTTTGCATTCCAATGACAATAGTAAATTTGAAAGTAACAATCTTAACCCAAAACTCCAAGGTCTATTTGGATTTCAATATTTGTGGGCTCTTAAGAAAAAGACTAATGGGGAAAATATGTTTTATTACATACTGGAACTATTTACAGGTCTAGGCTACTTCTCAACTTAGTTACCCCTCAGAATCAAGACACTTATCGTTTCGGTGTACACTTTTATACATCCCTGTGTCAAAGACGGTTTTTGCCGGCGAGCTGAGTCTTGACTTGATTCCATCCTTCAGCGCCATGTTGTTTTTTATGCACTGTTAAGGTTTTCATGTGGGTGGAGAGGTGATAATTGCTCGGTGTTAGGTCTGGGTTCTACAGAGGATGGTCGAACACCTTCCAACCAAAGTGGTCCAGTAGCGCTTGTGTGCGGACAGCCGTGTTGTCGTGAAAGAGCACAACGCCTGCAATAATCACTTCTCGCCTTTTGTTCTGAATTGGCCTGCAAACTTTTCTTAGTGTTTTACAGTAATTTTCTGTTACTGTGGTTCTTGGTCCCATGAAGTCAGTCTTATCCCAGAGAATGGCTGATACCAGCTTTTTGTTTGAACTTTGTGGGGCTTGTTTGGTGATGGTTTAGTGGTGGTAGGTATATCCAGTGCTCTGGCCCCTCTTTGCTTTCAATATTCACAAATTGAACTCACGTTTAATAATCCTTAATGACATGGCCAAGAAATTCACCCCCCATATTTACTGTGCCGCTACCAGAATGTCAAAGCTAATTCCATTCTCTGTATTTTGTTCACACCGTTGAGCATTTTTTGACCATAGTTTCCACAAAATTTGTGGTAGCCTAGCCTACCTGTAATGATCTCATACAGAACTGTTTGTGAGATTTGTGGAAAATCACACAAAGGCTCTGAAATTGTGAAGTGACATCTTTCACGGAAAATCTTGTCAACTCTTTGAACTAAGTTTATCAGTCACCATTGATCAGAGACCTTGCCTACCTTCATTGTGCACATCGTTTCGCCCTTCACGGAACGTACGCAGTACTTACTCTCCGATGAATTTCAGCAGCAGTTTAGCTCGCGCCTTGAAAAAACCCCATCACAGAGTGAATTTCACAGCTGGTGGGAGCATCAATTGCAGCATACATGTCTACTCATTCGTAAGACAGTGAGAACTAACAAAAGATGGTTGAACGCACGGTGTGTAATCGCGTGATGTTATTGCACATGTGTGAGCTCTCAACTGCTCTTTGTTAATCATGAGATTCAGTCAAACTGGTTGAAATCATCGTATTTCAATTCAGGCCTATCCTAGATTAGTATATCAATAAATAAACAAGACAAGCTAATATTTGTGGCAGACAGAACACCCTGAATATATCTGGTGAATGTATTTCTTGCCATCTTGTTATTGCGTTGTGTCTTTTCCGGCCTACTGTCTCAATAGCCCATCACTTTTGGCGGAGATCCTTTATTTAACCTTTCCATAGATTGACACAATTTCTAGATGTATCTGTGTCTAAAAATATTACTATAACATTAAGTTGCAATCTTAATAAAATAATAGTTTTAATATACTTTATATTACATATAATGGCTGGAAAAATTGTAAATTAGCTCTGAAAAATCTGGAGAAATCAGGGAATTTTTAAATATAGTGGTGAAACCTATAAAGCCATTGTAAAATACGCAAAGATAAGATTGCTAAATTCAAGGTGAACGAAATGTATTCATTCACATTCTCTACTAAAAATATAATGATAGAATGGTAGGAAAACAATAGAGCACAAATAAAAGTAAAAAAAAAAATATTTGTGATCTTATTTCTCTACAATTCTATCCTTATATTTATAACAAATAGTTTTTGCTCAATGCACTTTATTTCATACATAACATTCTCTATGAAGTGCTAATATTTAATGTTGGATGAAAAAAGAAGGCATCCTTTAGTTCAAAAGATATTTTAATATTGAAAGTAATTAGAAACTGGAACTTTTTCAAGCTGGGAAAAAATGGCTACTTTTAAACACAAGTGCTTTGAGAGGCTTTTAACTTTTTAGTTAGATATATAATGTATTTGCAATTATCTTGAATACATAACTCCATTTCATGAATAACTCGCAGTTTGAAATGTGCGGTTAGTTGATAATTTCTTAAATTACCTTCTTTAGCAAAAAACAGACATAATTGATAATAGTATGTTGCGTGAAATTTATGTCGATCATTTTAAATGTTAGGTTGTTGCTCCTGGATTGGAATTGTCTGTGCACTATTTGAACTTATGGGACTCTTTATAAATGCCCTATTTTAAGTATTAAAATCGAAATTTGTTTTTTACTTGACATTTTTTTTGTTTTGCGATATTAAAATTGGGCTCAGCTCAACAGTAAAGTAGACATTCAACATTTTCTCACACCTTTGTGAAGCAGGGGAAGTTTGAAATATTAAAATGTTGATATTTATATGCCTCCAATATGTTACATCCCTTGTTATAAAACATTATTTTGTCCTGGCGTTTAGGATACCTCTGGTTAATATTAAGTAAGAATACATATTAAGTCTGTTGTTACCTAACTATATATGTAATCTCCCCCATATTTTCACGGCACTCCTAAGGGACCATCCCATTACGGCCGAGGATTCATATCAGTCGCACTAGTAAATAATATCAGGAAACCGTTTTTTCCAACATTTGTCACCATTTTAATACATCGAAAACTTCAAACCACTAAAACTAAAAACACAAATATAACCTTTCTCTCTGACATATGTATGTGTGATTTTTAATCTGTTTACATAAAGCTATAAAGTCGCCCATGTTGGATGATACCTTGTCGACCTTGTCTCTAATATTGGCGATCACTGTGACTTTTATATTCCTCTCCAAACCCAAATTGTTTGTGTGAGAAAAAAATTGAGAACTAAAAATATGTGCATTTGTAGAAAATAGTGCCCTGTTTAAATTTAATTGATTTGACTTGTTTCTTTGTGGTTGTAAATATTGTAAACACAATTGCTGTAAGCACATTTAACTCATTATCATGGCCTTATTCAAGCGGAGTGGTTGAAATGGAATAACACTCTCTTAAGTTAAATTTAACTAGGATGGATGACTTATCTTATTCTTACCCTTTCTTACTGGCCACTCATTAGTCATCTAATTAAACTGTCTAGAGCGGCCACGCTGCATTTTTAAATCACTATCTTTTTTTATGTAAAACATTCCTTTTAACTGGTATAACATTATATTTTTGTTTGTGATTGTGGTTATTTGTTTTAAGCAGGATAACTAAATATACTTAGTTTAATCAGTTGCTAGTTTTTAAAGTAGTGTTTTGTATTGTATTGTGTATTATATTGTTTATGCTTATTTTATTACTGGGCTAGTTTAACAGAGCGTCTGATCCATTTCTTGAAAATGGTATTTCAATGTGTGTAGACTTTGTCCATTATCTAGATATATATTAACATAATAACAAAACTAAAACTACAGAAAGGAATTGTTCCGAAGATAAAGATACACTTCATTACTACACCTGCTTTCGTGGGAACATGATTTAAGATGTCTCTTTCGTATTAGACTAGACTGCCGATGGCTGGGAGATCGAGGTTCGAATCTCAGTCGGGTGTACTTTGGGTGGTTCTCCCCCCCCCTCCCCCCAGTGATTTTCCACTCTCCCTCCATGCAAATGTGGATACACTTCCTCATCCTAAGCTAGTAAATTACAGTAGCTCTATGGCCTCTTTGGTGCTGACTGACAGTTCACAGCTAACTTCTGACATTCAACATTTAGGTACATACCTAAATTTTAACTGTCAGAAGTGACAGCTGCTAAACACATGTTTTTTTGCAGATCATATGGTTTGGCGTAGGGATACATAAATTGGTCTGGTAGATTTTCAAAGCCGTCAGCTGTCAGTCAGCACCAAAGAAGCCATGGGGCTACTGTAGTTAAATAGATCCTTAACATATAGTAAGATGTGGTGCTAAATAATAAATCTTTAAATCCTCTGCACGGACATTTCCTTTGACTGAATTTATATTATTTTATTTCAATATTTGTTGTATTTATAATCAATTCTAGAAAATAGACAAAGTTAAAAAAAAAAACTTCCACAATGTGTTCTATATTAGTTTATATATGCATAATATAACTCTCTTAAACTATATACCAAAACATGCGATTGTGTTGTTCATTTAATCTGAAATAAAATATTTTGAAATGATTATTGAAATAATTATTTTACAGTTTGAAATGATTAGTCCTACCTTAATATTTTTTTAAATAAAAAATCGCCTTAGAGCGGTGGCGTAACTAGGGCAAGGCAGGCGGGGGGCACTTGCCCTCGGTGACAAATCTATTAACAATAATAAAAGTTTATATTTTTTAACAATAATTATATATTTTATTTTAACTATTTTGTAATCAGTAGCCTATTAAAATGAGTAATCAGTCTGAGTACCAATCAAAAAACTCAGTCAAAACATAAAAAACAGCTTTAAAAAGTAGCTTTTTTTTTATTGGACCTGGGTGCCAATGTCTTTAGTTACACCCTGGCCTTAGAGTAAAATGCAGGCTATAGTTTTTGACTAGCCATTTTACTAAGTATTAAATAGTTTCTTATTTTATGACAACTTTGGAATAGTTTTTGTCTACATAAATGGAATTTAAGAAATCTAACTGCAGTCCAATTTTCATAGTAAGAATCTTATTTGACAGCTAGAAAATTTACTAGATCTACTTTAACGTGTTCATATGTCAAGTCAAGTTTTCTGCAGCTATTGCTTTTGATAGATATTATCAATACTTATAAAATAACAATAAGAGTAAAATGTTATCAATGCTGACTACAAAAATATATATTTTCTAAAATGTGTTCCAAATATCCACTCAAAAGAAAATCAAGAAAGATATGAAATGTTCACACACATTGCTGCTGAAGTTGCAAGTGAATAATTTTTTTTTTAAACCAAGAAAACTTAAGGTTACATTTGATTTGTTAGAAAGGAGGATAAGGCACAAGGAATTTTAATCATATTTCTGGAATTTTTACATATTCCTTGGAAAAATACACAACTTTCCTTTTATCATCATCATCATCGACTGTTTCCAGCCTGTGGCCGGGTCAGTTTAGTAAAATGGCTCCATCTTCCTCTATCCTTCTACCATACTTACTCCTTAAATTTCTTCCATTCACCCCATCTGACTTGTACACTTTCTGCTATCTTTTCCTCCCATCTCTTTCTTGGCCTCCCTTGCGTTATTTTCCCTACATACTTAATTTCCATCATTTTCTTTGGCATCTTCTTGTTTTCCATCCTCATTACAATCTCAGTCTTGCTTCCTCTACTATCTCATGTACTCCCTGTACCCCCCACTCTTTCCCGGATAACTTCATTCCTAATCCTGTTTCTCCTCGTAACAGCTAGCATGCTCTTCACAAACTTCATTCCCATGTCCTCCACTTTCCTCTCTCTTACATTCATTATTCATGTTTCTGCTTTATTTGTGACAATGGATACAAAGTACGCCCTATATAGCACTTCTGTACACTCCAAGGGTACTTCTTTTCTTAATAGCAGGTCTCTTACACTCCTATAGAACAACTCTCCATAGCAGGTCTCTTACACACCTATAGAACAACTCTCCAGAGCAGGTCTCTTACACACCTATAGAACAACTCTCCATAGCAAGTCTCTTACACACCTATAGAACAACTCTCCCTGCTTTCCTCTTATTAGATCTTCTTTACTCCCACTCTTCAAAGATATTTTATGTTCTGTACTTTTCTCAGCTCTACTCCATTTTATTTACACTAGTCAAAATAACATATTTCTTGCAGTTAATACACACTGCGAATCTTTTATTACAGTTGCCCCTGTTGAGTATACTAATCTCAACTCTGTAAGTAACTGTGTTGTTTTCACGTTATCTTTCCACTCCTCTACCGGCTCTTCACTTCAGCCAAAGATGAGTCATGGCTATGCACATGTGCACACATTTTATTACACTACAGGAAGCATAAACCCAAAAAAGAATGCTACTCGCAATGATAATTGTAAACAGTACTTGTGTAAGGGGATTCTTTAATGTTTCAATATAATCTTACCTGGTATGGTGGCTGCATGGTCTTAGGCGCTATTCTCGCAGTAGACTAGAGTGTTGATGAGGGTGAGATTGAGGCTCAAATCTCGGTTAGGTGGTTTTTCCTAAATGTTTTTACACACAAATGCGGGGTACACTTCCTCTAAATATAACCTTCCTAATCCCTAAAACCATTAATGTAATTATTGCATAAGCATATAACCTGAACAAATAGATCTCGCTGAAATCTAACTTAGATCGCACAACCCATTGGTCCATCGCTTTAGCCTGAATTAGTAAACCCAGGGGCTCCCAAGCTGGGTGTCGCAACAACCTGGGGCTTCGTGGCTATAAGGAAGAACTAAAACTTATAATTTATAGTGAAATGCAACATTCAAATTTTCAGTATTTGTACTCGTACATATTTTGAGGAATGGAATAAATCATACAAGAAAACACATACTGTAATTTTTTCCGGATTCTAATGATCCTTGAAAACTTGGTGTGACGTCGTGCCCAACTCTCTCTCCTAAAGTCTGAAAATGGACTGAGCCAACATCAAGCATTAATTTTTTCTTTAATATTGGGTACAGGAGCAGGTTGCACGGAAAATCTGACATGTGAAGGGCGGCGCAGTCTCAAAAAGTTTGGAAACCCCTGCGTTAACCCCTTTATGGAGTGACAATTTCAAAATGTATATTTGTCGAAAAGTATTATTAAATCAATTTGTATCTTAATAAAATGTTGTTTATAATATATAGTGACTGGCAAAGTTTGGGAATTTTAAATTATGGTTTGGTTGGACACCCTGCATAATACCCTGTGGTTCCCCCAATCTTGTCTAACGTTATCTACTATATTGTTTCAATGCATACTAATGGTTTCAAACTCTATAGTATTCCCTTTTTGCTGATGTGTGTTACATGATCTGCTTCCAATTATTATGTCATGGATGTTCCACTTTCCTCCTTGCTAGACCAACACTCGTGTTACTTCTTTGTTATTTGAATATTTATTTATATTATTAGTCTTGATAGATCGAATTCATATCTTTCACTTTCTTTTGAATCTTTAATTCTTAATTCCTTAAAACTTTATAATTTTATTTAAAATTGAATTTAAAAAATTTGTCTAAGTCTTGGTACCATTGACAAAATGTTATTTTGTTTCTCATGTTTGTTACATCTTTTAAAAAATGTGTTTTTAAATAAATTGATCATATTCCTACTTTTTTTTTTGTTACCCTCCTAACTACACAAGTCTATATAATACCTTTTACCAATCACTTAAAATTGTGCTTTAAAACCAAGGTTTTCAATTGTGTTCGAGATAGGCCTACTTTTATGAGATATTCTTACAAATATTGAATCTCTTGAATACCATAGGATTCAAAGGATTGAGGATTCAGTCATCTCATCTCCAGTTATGGATTATTACTAATCATTCTAACTTTGGGAGGTTCATGATTTTGCTTGAAAATGTATAGAAATGGTGCCTACAGACCGAAAAAAAAAGTCAACTTTCTGTTGTTGGGAAAACATTTTACATCCATTACTGTTACCAACTTGTGGCCTGGGTCAGTATTTTTATTCAAGCCATATATTTTTCACTGTGGGCTTGCTAGGCTTGTGTAGCTACATATGCCTTATAATCTAACTTAAGCACAACATCCAGTCCCCAGGCCATTAATTCATCACTGTGAAAGGGTAAACCCACATTTCATCAATGATAAATTTTTCGGCCATGCTGGAAATCGAACCCGGGACCCTTAGCTCAGCAGACAGACATCCTACCGACTGAGCTAAGGTGTCGGATTGTCAGGGAAATGTGGCTAAATAAAACATTAATATTGCACCTTAACACTAAAACAAATGTGAGAGATTTTGCTCCTCGCATTTTAACAAAATGCATTGCCTACAGATGGCATTTCGTTAGTAGGTGATTGTTTTACAATGCTGGTTTATTTTGGGTGCAGTGCTTCATATAACATCTAGAGCATTTAATTCTGAAGAAATAACTTAAATAAATATTGACTTTTAGTGGCAACTAGATTTGTTTTTTATTTAATGGAATGAATGTAGAAATCATCGTTCATCAAGATAAATTGTTAAAACGTCAAGTCGGAATAAATTCTACAAAAGTTGTTGGGGGAAAATCTGGGTTATTTGGTAATGAATAAGTTTTGTAACCTCCCTGACAGAACAAACTACACACTTATGTTTAAATGTCACTGCACATATTCTATTAACACACTTGTTTTATGCTGACAAACTTTTAAAAAATAAAATTCTTAAGAATAAGCTTGGAACCTTCTTCAATATCTGAATGGTCTAAGACCTAGCTCTCGTGTTTGACTGGTCTGTTGATGGCGGGGAGATCAGGGCTAGAATCCCGGTCGTGTCTAATGAGGGGAGGTTTTCCCTAAATGGTTTCCCACTCTCCTTCCTCATAAATGTGGGTTCACTTCCTCTAAAATGCTTCTTTCCCTATCCTTACTTTATTAGTAATTATAAACGTGTATAATCTGAACACGCAGTAAGACACTGGGATGAAAACAAAAAAAGTTTGAAGGCATTTGAAACAAAGAAAGGTCATAGTAAACAATTTATTTTTTAAAAACCTTTTGTTTGATTACTATTGTGGGAATGGAAAGTTAAAGATCAGTTGGTTCGGAAACATAAAGTTTGGTTTGTTGGGCTATTTTACTTTGGATAAATTAAAATTACCTTGAGAGACAAGATCAATTTTCAAGCATCATAATACACTTTGATAGTATGAAGTAATTTAATAATAAATGCTACAAGATCAAATTTAGGAGTGATTTTCTCAATTGAAAAGTACTGAAAGACAGAAACTCGCGCCAGGAAGTGTGGCCGAATAAGGAATTGAGTTTGGAAGAATTTAAACCGTATAACTGCTTCTTGATCGTGCGATCAGTTTGCCTATGATAATATTACTATTAGGTGACGTCTTATGTCCGCTGAATTCGGCGCTCGCCAAATGGTTGAGCCTGTTAGTGCAAGAATCCATGAGACTACAGCCTCAACCATTGTTTTTGCAAGTTTTCAGTAAGTGTATACTGTACATGCTTCTAAACTTACACAATGTACAAAACTAGCACTAATCATTGCACTGCGATTGACAAAAGTGGCTTTAGTACATATGTGCTACATCCAGTTGTTCTTTTCCTGTGCTTATTTTATACTTTAGCGATGCTATACTAAAATGATATTCAATAGATGTAAATAAATGTTGGTTGAGCTAACCTGTCTCAGGACAAAGTTAGGAGGAAATGGTCACTTAGCCGTGTCATAACCAAGAATGTATGAGCCCCTATATTCGAAAATGTATGTTTGATATCGCCGATTAAGAAGCTAAAAGGGGGGAAATGGGACACAATTTGGCCCTTACAGCACTTTGATGATTTAGTGCAAACTGTCTCGTAGATTACTTCAAAATCCTCCTTAATCAAATGAATGTATTTGGTGCTAAGTTTTTCAAGTTACTTATTTTTAATTTGGTAATAGCGAATATTGCCAAAGGAAAATAGCTTTTATTCTAGATTAAAAACAAACCAGCAGAATTTAATCTATGATTTTCAACGCTTTGGTTGTATCAGACGCTAGGAATTTGGCTTTAACCTCGGTCACTTTAATAACATAAACTTTATAACATTCCTTTTCCCTTCTGTATTATCCACGCCCACAAACCATGTCAATTAAACCAACTTAAGCTGCACAAAATGTAACCTTGTATATAATGTAATTTTACTAATACAGTCAAGTAATTTTTTAATTTAATTTTTAATTTAAGGTGTTTAACATGTTCTTTCTGAGCCGACTGAAAATGTCAGCACATGGCTTATAAACATGGCTTATAAACTAAGTTGAATCTAGAACAGATGCAATACTCAGCACCATGGCAGTTAATTTAGCACTGTGAAAGGAGGGGAAAACCCGGGTATCAAACCTGGGATCCTTACCTCGCTAGGCAGACACACTACCGACTGAGCTAAGGTGTCGGACGATACACGAACCGAAGTTATAAAGGTCGATCATATTAGAGAGTGAACCCTTCATCTCTCCATTTAGTATATATTTTACAGTAAGAACTCGAAATTTGTTAAAAACTTGATTTCACTAGTTAAAAATAGTTCCAGCAAAGCTCTGTCGTCAATACAACTAACCTAATGCAGCCGGCAATTCTAGTGTGCACTAAAAATCCTGTAATCATTACCCGTATCGACAAGTTAAAAACCGTATCGACTGAAGTGTCTGACCGTTATAAAACCAGTTGTCTCTAGAGACAAATAAAAGTAATGCTGATATGTGAAAAACGACTTATTATTTAAAGTATCAACTAGACCTTTTTAATTTACTGCGGCAAGCCATGTCATTTCATGTTGAAAAGATTTCTCTTGTTTCTTGTTTTGAGGTACAGAATATTTAGGTGGTTTTCTCTGATCACTCCACCTCCAGTATAGATATGACGGCACCACCTTCAACATCAACCAGAGATATATGTTGTATCAGAAATAAATTTCACTCTCATAACCTATTTTGACAAATTTTCTTGTGCTTCCTTTCTAGCTGACTTTCTAACTATTTGAGGGAATAATACCCAGCGTTTCCCTCTTCTTCCTCTTTGCCTTCCTCTGCTCAATGATTTCTCCAAGCTCATATCCTCATCCTGGGCGATTTTATAACTGTGGGTGGCAGCGTAAATCTAGTGAGCCGTAACTGTGGTCTCAATACTGGATATCGCTTTGTATAGTGATTGTTTAATCTCAGAATGAAGGGCTTTGTTTTTCATGAACTGTGAAAAGCGGGGTATTTTTGACAAATTTTTGGAGTGGTTGTCTTTCATCCATGAAGCCAGAATGTTTTTGATGTCCTTATTGGCTTGTTCTACTGAACCCTGGCTTTTACTATGCCTTGGTTTACCATATACCATCGTTAATTCTGGCTATATTGAAGTTAGTTATCTCGAATATCACTGAGTTGACAAACTCTTTGTTATTTTAATATTAAATGCACAGGGAATGTCAGGAAGAGTCAACCGAAATGAAAGGCAACCTCTTCGGCCATCTTGCTTTGCAATGTTAACAGTTAGACAAACTTGGTTAAATAATCCTCATAGAACATCATGAATCTGAACCAAATATCAACCCGAGAGTCCATGTCAATGAGGTTGACCTGGCTGTTCCATTCTGAATGAAAAGGCTTGCTAACAGAACCTTTCATTTTCTTATATATTTCATACATCGATAAGAAAATATCATTTTTGTACGTAGTAGTTCCATTGGTGTATTTTCTATTTTTAGTCTGTCTCGGAACTCCGTGTCTTACAGCTAGAGTCTATTCGCGCTAGGGGTGGGGGTGGCTAATAGCTAGCAGGAGATGTAAAAAGGATTAATAGAAAATCATAGCTTACAAGTTGTTTGTTGTGAAAGTTTTTACTGCCAAACGGGACAACTCCTCACCCAACATATGGCTTGGCGAATGGATACATGAGAGTAGATCTTTTACCTACACTCCTAGCATAGACATGGTGTACATGAGCGGCTTCAATAACATTGTAGGGTGCTATGACAGCCTAATCTCCTGAGACTTTTCATTTCAATTAATATAAGATTGAATATTTCAATTGACAATATTGAAAAGTGGTCTTCCTTCTTAACAGCACATTTTGCTTCATCAACCTCTGTCAAAAGATGATTGTAAGCATCTCTTATCTTAACTTTGTAGTGACTTTTCTTTATTTTTCTCCATAATAGGTAACTGCTTCATGAAATACACTTTCAGCCTTCCCCCCAGATCCTCTTTACATTTATTTCCCCACCCCACCCTCCACCATTCCATAGAAACAACGGAAAATAAACACTCCATCTAATAAATACTGTCCTGAATAAATTACGTCTGAGACACCCACAACTCAGGGAACACGTCACACCTTCCCAATACAAGTCGGAACTTACAAAAACACATTTAACTTATTGATTTCAGTAAGAACTAGTTTTGCCAACTCAAAACTGTAAACACATTAATTCAACAAATTGTTTCTGTTTTAACTAGTTAAAACCTGTATTGATGACACAGGCTTTGCTGTAACTAGGTTTACCGAATAATATCTAACTATAGCTAATTTTGTGTTCCAACTGTAAAATATATACCCAGGACTCGGACCACAGTCCACCATTGGTGAAGAAGCGACAGTTTTAACCACAGCAGTACCTCATATTGTGTTGGTCATTTCCCTGTACTACTTATAGCCCTGGCCCCGTGTGTTCGTATCTGCAGGTACATCATCAAGTGTACCCTTAACAGCAGCCCAGCTGCGATGGCTCAAGAACGAGATAGCTGTAAACCTCTACCCCACGCAGCAGTACCGCCGTCAGCTGGCTGTGGATCTGGGGCTCACAGAGTCTCGGGTCACCAATTGGTTTGCGCGAAACAGGAGCAGTAAACGCAAGAAGAGCGAATAACAATCTCACGCATCGCAACGCAGGAAATGACTTTTGCCGCAGCTTGATTTTGACTTGGGACATTCAATTTAGCAACAAATTAAAAACAGTTGAATTCTAAATATTGTATTGTTCTATGTATGCACATATATATCCTCTGTTCGTCTTATTGTGATCAGACTATATCTCCCAAGTGAGCAATCTTTGAAAGACTGTAAAGGGGGGGGGGGGGGGGAATCGTTTTTAGAAT
>CABFWB010000239.1:308721-324870 GCA_902151455.1 Timema bartmani
GGGGGGGGGGGGTAGAATTGTTCTTAGAATATGTAACTGTAGTTTTTAAGAAATATCAGCTAAGTTATTTATTTTTACCAGATTATCTTTTATAAAAAGATAAATAATGTCGCTTCACATCTGTCAACTATTATATCAAAAGTAACTTGCTGGCTTGGTTCCTTCTAACCCAAGATGTCCAGGCGCAATATTTCCTGGGTTCCCTTTTTATTTTTATTACTGGTTTACCAATTCACTTTCTTTTTGTGCCCTTGAATAAGTTTAAGTTGTGCATAATTAACTCCTTTACTAAAACATATTTATAAAAAAACACGTTAAATATAATTTACAAAAATTGAAATATAAAGACCTATTTGGACAACTGGACTTTTAAGTGAAGTAAAAAAATGTGATTTCAAATGTTTTCCTCGAATTTGTTTGTACCAAGTTTATTTTAGTACAGAAGATGTCAGTTTGTAAATTTATGAGAAATTGTATATTGTTTCAAGTTTATTAATGTTAAAGGTTTTTAGATATTCTATTGGTGTTGGAATTAAAATGTCTCAAATTTATGAATGCGGTATTATTGTGATTTTTTACTTATTTAAATTAAAATTGTAATCAAATTATATTGCATTTTGCTGGCATCCAAAACTTTTTATTGGCCCTTCATGGTTCTTTTTCATTATTGAAGAAGATTATGTGAAAAAATATTGTGGAACTATCTCTTTTATTAAAAGAGTTTAGATTTTTTACTTTTAAGTCCATATTGAATTTATCATGAAGTATTTTTACTTTCTCACCTCAATTAAGTATAGAGAAAGTCTTGTAATTTTGAAAAAAAAAAAGTATAATATATTTTAAAGGCTATTGTGAAAGAAGCGTCTTAGTTTGGTTTGGGTGTGTTTAGAGGATGAGTGTGGATCGAGTGACGAAGCAAATATATGAAGGTAGAGTGTGTGGTCCAAAAGAAAGGGTAGGCCGTGTAAGATGCGGTTAAATGTTGTAGATGAATGTGTGAAAAAGAGACACATTAGGAGTTTTAAGAATAAAATAGCATGTATAACTCGGTGTATGGATGTTGTTGAAGCAAAAGGATAGGAAAGTATGAAGAAAGTTAGTGAGGATGGATTAAGTACTGAGTTGTTTTTTGAGCTATACGCACAGTTTCTTGACTACCCTGTAAGGGAACAGGGGGATTAGCTATGTATACTGTATAATCTTCCTGGATCAACAGGCAAGAAAAGTTTATTCACTCAGGCAACTCAAATAACTTTTTTTAATTCGATTTAACTAAACAAATGATGGAACATAAAATAATACTTCATTTCTCCACATACAATAACACAGTGTTAATATATTTATTTACACTTGTGTTTATGGTAAAGTTTATATATTGCAACGGGCTTTTATGTAACTTAATGAAAAGTTTTTCAAGTAAATAGACTCTTTATTTTTTTGTCTGTCCCCCCCACCACACCCCACCACGAATACTGATCATCTCTGGTCTTCTAACCGAGACTTTCCATCCAATTTTATTTTACATGGTAATATTCCAACCAGACACTCGGAAGTTTATGCCAGATCTGTATTCGACAATAAACATTTTATTTCACAATTTTAACAAGTATATAAATACAGGCTATAATGAGTGACTCTCCCGCCACACAAATGTGGGTACACTTCCTATAAATTCAACCTTCCACATTCCTAACACAGAAGCGTAATTTATTAGTACATATATGTATAACCTGAACAGGCAGTAAGAATAACAAGTTTGGCCCATTATCACTAGTGAACTGTAATAATTTGAAGTAATTTAGTCATTGTTTATAACTTGTTAAAATTGTGTGGTAAAATTTAATTGCTGATTGACCGTTGAAAGTGAACTAGACTGAATCTCTAAATATATTTTCAACTGCCTCTTAAAACTTTGTGACATTCTTCAGTGATGTATTAACTAAGTGTAATTAATGGCTGTATTATTGATATATAAAAACACATTTATTTGGTACAAAAATTTGTTTTGGACTTCATTCCCTCCCAACATGCTTGAATATGTAGTAATTTACTTACTACGCAACTTTTTGACTCTCTGCTTTTTCAACAAACGTCTCTCTACCTTCAAGAGTTATAAAAAAAACACTGCCTCATGGAAAACACACACTCAACTAATGTTTTCAAGTTAACTTTCAGTTTTTAAACTTATATTATATTTTTTTAATACTTTGTTTACTTTTAATGTCACAAAAATAAAGTAAACAAATCACCATTCTCATACTACAGAGCATGTTTAAAAACATGCTCTGTCGTGCCAAGGGTATGTTTACAATCGGTTGATAACATGTTCGAGTTGACCGCAACATGTTTCAGTGGCCAAGTCTACATGGCATCTGTGCTGACACTGAAAACTAATATAATAAATATATTAAGTACTAATTTGATTATAGAAAATGTTTTCTTATGAATAAGCCAGTACTCAAAGAATGTGTTTGAACATGTGTGTTTTATAACGTGTTAAAACGCGGTGAACCTCCACAAGGTAAGCTAGGTCCATATTAGTATTCATCATTATCATCATCATCATCATGCACAGTTTCCTGCTACTGGGAGGATGTCTATTTCTGTCCTACCACCACCTTTTTTCCTCCTCTCTGCACTCCCTTTATCCACCTGTATCTGGGTCTTCCTCCTACCCACAATCTCCATTTAGAACATCCTCCTTGGAATCCTCCCCTCTTCCATCCTCTTCACATGTCCATACCACCTCAATCTCAACTCTACTATCCTATCCTCACACTCTCTTTCTCACCCTATCCATCCTTGACACTCCTTGCCCTTTGCTTCATCCCCAGGTTTCTGATGCTTCCCTCTCTCCTCAATTTCTCTCTCAATTCCTTATCTTTCTTTATCACCTATATTAAATGTTTGTACATTCCAATCTACTTCCCTACTAGCCCATAAATCATTACCATCTCCATTTCACTCGCTCCGTTATTTATATATGCTGCCATATTTATTTATTATTTAAAATTAAAATGCCCTTTTATTTATCATCCCTTTGAAACTAATGTGTACAGAATTTATCACTAAATAGAATTATAACCAATTGGCGGGCATCTGGCCCAATGGCCCTCACCCTGCTTCTTTGAATGAACAGCGGAAAGTTTAAGTTAGAGAGGAAAAGGGGAGGGTAGAAAAAGTTTCACGTCAGTTTCTGGTGGACGAGTTTACTGCACTGACTGATCACCTCTTAGAACAGAAGACTTTTCCATAAGTTTCTGGTGGACATGTTTATTTCCCTTGCTTGGCCACCTCCTAGAACAGAGCGGAATAAAACTCAAACTAGCCAGTGTTTTACTGGCGACCAAAGAGACAGGCAGACACAACGAGCAGCAGAACATTGTCCGTGAAATTTTAAAAGTAAAATAATGGTTTTCTTGGGAGAGGGGGTTCTTAAGGACAATTTATGAATCTCGGCTCAGTTTAATTGTGGTCGACACGAGCATACCAAAATAGAAACAAGGTGAAGTATAGACCAACTGTCTTTCAGAGAAAATGAAGTTGTAGTGAATTATTATGTAGCTAAAGAGTTAAGTTCGAAGAAAGATAAGGCGTTGAATTGGTTCGGTAATGTGCGACAGAAAATGATCTGTTCTAGTCTGTGCGAGGAGGACCAGGTGAAGGTGCTCGAACGCACTGCCACCGGGCGGAGTTGGTTCTCTAAGAGACGGTCAAATGCCTGGAACACAGTCGCAGGCAAGACTCTTTTAGATAGTCAACTGTACTAGAGATGATTGGATTAACATTTTCACAGGCATCCCCAATATATTGTATCCTTTCCCTTGTGTTCTTTACACAGAACTATATACTAGACGACTGCCATTTGACCCGACGGGGATTATTTGTTTCTCGGGAAATCAATCGCTCGGACTATCCTAACAATGATGAGGAAACGGTTTCTTGGGAGATTCTTAAAACCATTGAACAAGAACATATAATGAATTAACTTTTCTTTTTTTTTAGTATTATTATCAAGAGATGATTTAGTTAGAACAAAATTTGGGCGGTAATTAGAAATATATTAATTTTAGCTAAATAGATTGCATCAATTTACATTTCGAAGCTGTGCACAGTTCCTCTTGGAGTAGACCAACAATGCATCAAGTCAAATTATGGTCTGAGCACATTTTATAAATAAATGATCCATCATATTGAATGTACAAGACACATCTGGTTTTCACCGCATAGTCTCACCATAATAATAGTCTGCAATATGCAGCTCTCTGAACATCTCTCAGTTTTTGTTTCAACATATTTCTAGGAACAAATATTTTTGATCATGAACTAACAATCCACTTTTGACGGTCGCATGGTCCAAGGTGCTTTTCTCACAGAAGAATATACTGCCGAGGATGGGGAGATTGGAGTTCGAATCTCGGTCAGGTATACTAAGAGTAGTTTTTCTACAATGTTTTCTACTCTCCCTCCACACAAATGTGGGTACACTTTTTATAAATATAATCTTCCTGATCCCTAAAACCATCAGCGTAATTAGTACATAAGCGTATAAACCAAGTAGGTAGTAAGACGCAGTGCTAAAAAGAATCTTCCTAACTTAATAAAAAGAAATAAAGAACCGACCTTGACATATTACATAATTTGTACCTTATTGGGTGTTTGTTACTTTTCCCTGTTTTTATAATTACTTTTTTTTTTTGTCAACAAAATGCCTTCCCAATCTTTTCCATTTCCATTTAAAAAAAACCTCCCCCTTCCTTTTTTTTTATTTTGCTTAAATTCTTTAGATATGTATTTTTTAATGAAATAAAAAACTGCTTTTTTAATTAAAAAATGGGGGGGGTGGGGGTGGGGGGTTCGACCTCTGAACTATTGTTTGTAACCACAAATAAAGATACTTTATACTCTCATAATATACTTGATTGATGATGGCAGGGGTGTAAAGGTTTGAATCCCTGTTGGGTGAACTGTGGGTGTTTTCCCACAGACATTCATATACTCTTCCTTCACATAAATGCAGGTACACTTTTTCTAAATTCAACTGTCTCCATCCCTAACACATAGCATAATTTAAGTAATACACGATACCAAAAAAAATTATGTAATATATATATTATACCAAGGATGCCCACCAAATAAAAAAGTGTTACTGGTGTTAAAGTTAATGATATACAAGGCTGGAACCCTAATATTATGTTAGATAGAACAGTGAATTAGTATTTAAAAGGGTGGAAATTATATAACCATCTTAGATACAGGTTTGCTAAGTACCTACTGTCAAAATACCAATCATTGTAAATTTTACAAACGACCTGTGGAGTACTATTTTAATTATTTATCAAGACTAAAAGTAAAAGGATATCTATTAATATCCGAGTTTGGTTTTTAATCATAAGAAAACCTTATTTATTCAAATGTATGCTTATATCATAACAACCTTTGATTAATAATATTTAACATAACATATGGTTTTAAATCATGTTTTTTTAAATAAAAGAGTCTTAAAATTTTATTTGTCCGATTATGAATTTTAATAAACATGAATTGGTCTAATACTTTAAAATAGATTCTGTATGGTCACAGGTGCTGCTCTCACTAGACTAGACGGCCGGGGAGATAAGGGTACAAATGTCGGTCGGGTGTACTTAGGGTGGTTTTCCCTTAATTGTTTTCCACTCTCCCTGCACACAAATGTGGGTACACTTCCTATAAATACAAATTTCCTCATCCCTAAAGCAATTAGCGAAATTAGTGCTTAAAAAATAGTTTTTTGGTGAATTTAGATCCAAGCAACATTTCATTTATTTGGCATTATTTTTTATCTTTGAGTATGTTAAGAAATCTTCCCAATAATCTTTTTAAAATCTCTAAAAGATTGAACCCCTGATTTAGTTCTTGCTAGTAGATTTTAATTTAAAATAATTTCATAACTGGTCTTTTTTAAGCTATGGTTAAAATATTCTTTTTGATTGGGATCATTAGCTAAACAACAATGTTTGACTCTCAAATTTATATAAATTAAACTATAAGACAGTTTATCAGATAAAAATATAAATTCTGGATTAACATGGATATAAATATTTTAATTTTAATCCACAGGTCTTCTTCGGACAACCTTGAAAACGGAAAATCCCGAGTATCCGCAAATGGAATTCACTCAAAATGAGAGAGAGCAAGAACGCAGAGAGAGGGCCACTGACATCTTAGGAAGCCCAAACTTTTATTGTCGTAGTCAAAATGGGGAAAAGTCGAGCTTGTTTGACAACATAGATGTCGATGTTGTAGATGCTTCTGAACCCTTTACAACGGTTTGTGAAGACCGCACGGAATCCTCGAGGCCAATGCCCCAATCTTGGTCCAATAACGATGGGACCGGGCCTAAAAACACACCGCTTACCAAGAAGCAATTGATGTGTCTAAGAAGAGCATTTAAGGCGGATCCGGCTCCCAAACAGGAATCTTATACGGTACTCGCTAAAGAACTGGGTTTGTCGGCAACAAATGTTTGGCATTGGTTCTTCTACGAACGCTACAAGATTAAAACAAAGAGAAAAATTGCCAGAAAGAATAGCCCATACCTTTTCCCAAACAACAAACAACTAGAAACGCTAAATAAATCATTTTTAAAAGATAACAACCCTAGCAAGAAATCTATACAGATGCTTTCGAAAAAATTGAGATTGAAACAAATTACAGTGTGCAACTGGTTCTCTAATATGAGGCGCGGAGCACAGTTTCTTCCTGAAGGCGAGTGTGCGTCAAACAGTGAAATTAGCAATACCAGGGATTCTATTCTTTGTGAACTGCCTGATCGAAGCAATGCCAGGAAAAAACTTGGTTTGAACAGAAGTCAAGTGGAAAATCTGAACAAAGAGTGTTCGGAAAACAATCGACCGTCACGCGAACACATGCAAGAGTTGGCCAAACAACTAAATATACCCTTCAGGAAAGTGTATTTATGGTTCTACGATGGCAAAGGGAAAGGAGAAAATAAAAACTGTAATCGATTTAGAAACAAAAAAACAAATGGTTTTTCAAGCCTAAAAGAGCCCAACATTCATCAAGATATTAGAAGAAAGAGGAATTTGCTAAGTTTAAAGCAACTCTCAATCCTGAAGGTGGAGTTTGTTGTGAATTGCTACCCATCCAAAGAGCGCCGAAAGTTGCTCTCCACACAGCTGGGTCTAAGAGAAAGGTCGGTGTTTAACTGGTTTTCAAGAGTGCGCAGGAAAATGCTTCGAGCTGAACTCTCTATTAATAACAAAGCAGCACGCCAGAGGATTCTAGCGACCATCTCCACAAAAAACAAACAAAAGGATAATCAACAAGAGTGTCAGATTAAGACAGACTCTGATCTCGGTGAATACACCAACAAAGATCACTCACATGGACAATTGAAGGAGCCCTATCAGAGTCAGTTCAAAACTTGCCGACAGACAGAAGAGACTCGAAGAACAAATCAATCTGGGGATAGACATAAAAGCCAAGTAAAAAAATGCTCTAGAGGCTTAAATAAGCTAAAAAATCATAAACATCCAATGGTCATAAAAGGAAGCATGAGCTTCCTATACTCGCACCAATTGTCACGCCTGAAGGAGGAGTTTGTTGGAAACGGTTACCTACCCAAACAAGGCCGAGAGAGGGTCGCCCGGGAGTTGGGTTTGGATAAAATGAAAGTGCGTAAATGGTTCAGTGATGCGCGCCGGAAAATGACTTGTGCTAGACTGAATGTGAATAAGCGGGAACACCGTGAGAAGATTGTGATGTCCTATCGCAACAGGTGTGGGCAACAATAGAGCTTTAAATAGCAGTGTTTCAGACAAACTGTTACTTTTTAAGTTAATTTGATGAAAACATACACAGTAAGTCCTCAATATAGGTGGTTTAATTTGTTTATGAGGTTTCGGTACATATTTAAAAACCTCAGAAGTCGAATGGTGCTTAAATATTCATACATTTTTGGCAAATATTTGTTTCATATATTAATTAATGCTAAACAGCTTCTGCTTATGAAAATAAATCTTCATTCATCATCCCGCTGAGTGCCTTAAAACTAAAACATGTAAATGTAAGAGAACTAATATGTACACAACTAAAGTACTATTGGATGCCATCTTTTATGTTTACGCTGTTTGTTGATAGATGGTGTTGCTAGTCGTAAGTTGAAGTTCCACAATCTCATCTCTACGAATATGTGCAAGCCATTGACATACTTTAAATGGTTTTTGATAAGAAATTTTTTTTTCATCATGAGAGAATTTTAAAGCGTTTTAGCTCTAATACCTATTAACTATTAAAAAAAAAAAGTGTGTTGGTGTGAAAAGTTTTATCTACAAAGTGTTAAATTTTAATCCCTACCTTATTAAAACAGTAGGAACACATCGGCCATAAATTGAGGTCACTTTGTAAAAGAGAGAAAACACCAAAAATTAAATTTCATTGATGAATTTCTATTCAAACTGAATGACTCTAAACTTAAAATGATGTGATCATTTTCACCAGTGCACGATTACAAATGACTCTAAAACTCTAATTTTCACCGGCGCACAATTACAGGCTATAAATCAAGCTCTCTATATAAAAACATGTTTGTTTAAAAAAAAAAATGTGACCTGACTTAAATCACTATTGTTGAATAAGTGGTTTTCTCTGCCTGACAGAAAAAAAAAACTGCATTGTTATCATGAAAGTCATATGAAGTAATGAAGTCAGCTAACTCAACCTATAAAAAACATAGTTTTGAAAACTTATAGAGTATGTCGTCATTTTCAGAAGTTTGTGCCATTGCCGTGTAAAGAATGCATGTTTCATAGACACACAATCATTCTCTTCTGCACTGACATTATTAAATTTGTTAATTTAACTGTAGCAAAAATATATTTTAGACAAACGTTAACAAACTATAACATAATATGGTGTTCCAAATGTTTTTATATGAAGTTTTTATATATTTTTATAACTAACTTTTAAGGCAATGTTTTAGCTATATAAAATTTCATGGAGTGATTTTATTAAAGAAAAAGCTATATTTATGTTTACGACCCATTTTGACTTTGTCAATAGTCTTATTGAATAGAAAATAAATGTTTAAGAGGTATCCAAACCAAAACCACACAACTTAATATCGATATTAAGGTGACTTTTAGTTCCAGATTTTCTGGGACAATCCATATTTTTTGGTACATTGTACCTAGATTTTAAAAATCATTTAATTTTAAAGATGCAAGTGTTTTTTATTCCATGAAATTGACGCACAAAATCGGCTATGTTTGGCAGCGCTGTTCGAAATGGAGCTTGTTTTAATAATAGCTATTTTTGTTTTGAACTTTATATTGTACTACCTCTTTTTCGTTTAATAAATAAACAATCTAGGGGAGTGCTACAAGCAACACCTTACAGCTGTTGTTTGAAATTTGTTGCATGCTTTCCTATGGATAAAATCTTCAGTATAGTGAAATTTTAATATTAACAACAATTTAGAAATTGTATTTGTATATAAAATTGCAGTTAATTTATATAATCAATAGCTAAATGTATTTTATTATTTACGTTGCATACAAAACCAACTTCAATTCTATAAAAATTAAGCCAATGAAAACAAATAATTTTTAAGTTATTTTTAAAGACTTGGGCTTTAATCCATCTTATCATGTTTTTATCAAAATGCTTGTATTAAAGAACATTTTAAAATTCATACCTTTTTTTTTACTATACATTCCATTAATTTTATTTATACTTTGTACTTGCTTCTATTTTATTTTTATAACCTACATTTCATGTTTAATAAAAAAAAAAGACCTTAAAAAGTTGTTTTATTTTATTCAAAGACCAGATATTGTATATTTGCACTTAGCTACCTGGCAGGTAGATACTTAGTATGTTGTACACTGTATATCATCTCTGTGGAAACCTCATTGCTACTATTGGGAAACGGCGTTTTGACTCTTGTTTTTGTGTGCTCAGTCTCCTCTTAAGTATAAGACAAGTTTGGCAACGCTGGTTAGTCAATGTTGCCAGTAGCGTCTTTTTACCCCAGCCCACTCACCACCACCTTCAGACAAGATAGATTTGGCAACAGCTAACTAAGAGAGAGCAAAGACAAATCTTTTCAACTTAAGATCCGAGGTTCCCCCAGATGTGATATTGGGTGTAGTCATGTTGGGACTCAGGACTAGCAGCAGCTCATTTACATGAGCACAAGGTCACACCTTTCTAAAATTAATAAACCTAGTTAACAAATATACAGTTTGGTACACATCAGTACTGACGAAACAGACGGTTTCCCACTGGCGACCTAACTGCTATGCAGCGTTTAGATATATGTGTTATATTCCGCATTTGACTGGCTAGGACTGAGGTGAACCTCAAATCCTGGTGAGAGTTTGGGGAAAGGGCAGTAGTAAACCTTGTTCCAGGTCACAGATTTTGCGTGTGCAACCAAGCTGGCTTACGACGAGGTCCGTGAAATTGGCAGCAGCGCCAACCAACAGCGCAAATGATGAGACCTATGACAATACTTAGTGTCGATTTCATAGTCAGATTGAATACGACTCAAGTGCGGGACTATACTAAATACAAGACGACACCTACCTTAGCTATAATGGAATGGGTCAGTTTCACGTTAGAAACCAGCCCATTGTATTCTTGTATAGGTAGGTGTCGTCTTGTATTTAGTATAGCGCCGCACTTGGTGTGGACTCAATCTGACTATGAATTTGTTGTCACCACAGTTTTCACAAAAACAATTGAAAGATGACCCACCTCGGTGGCGTAGTTGGCTAACGCGCTAGTCGTGTTGAGCTCGACTGCCGAGGACAGGGAGATCGAGGTTCGAATCTCGATCGGGTGAACTGGGGGTGGTTTTTCCTAAATGGTTTTCCACTCTCCCTCCACGCAAATGCGGGTTCACTTCCTTTAAATTCAACCTTCCCAATTCCTAATCCATTAGCGTAATTAGTACTTAAGCGTATAACCCAAACTGGTAGTAAGACGCGTGCTAAATAATAATAATAATAATAATAAATTGCAAAATGTGTTATTTCTTGCTGTACTTCCTTTATCTCGAAGGCTGTAGCCTCTTCTCTTCACACCTCCATACATTGTGATGACTAGTCTTCCGTCTCTGTCTTTGAGTGTGTGATCAAATACAGTACTGTGATCACACTAGCATACTATGAGCTGAAAAAGTCAGGTCTTTTAAATTCTGTATCAACAGTTGAAGTGTGAAAAGTAAATACGTAACTGTCCATTACTTTTTCCTAGACTTTCTAGGAAATGATGGGGGAAAAAAATACTAATTATTTTCTAATGTCATACGTGGACTGCTTAATCCTACTAACCAGACGCTACTCCATGATATATTTCATTAACAGTATCATAAAACACACACAGGGGGGGTTGAATTCTCTGAAGTAGACATGTTGAACTCATTTGATCGTAAGGGACACATTGAAAATTGAAAATTCTGAAGGGGGCCGCATTTCAAAAAAAAAATTACTGTCATCATCTTAAGTAAAATAAATTACACCTTGGTATTGTATTGAATAATCTCCTATAGAAAACCATAAGACAAAGGTTCAACACCTTAGCTAAGTTGGTAGCATGTCTAGCTACTGAGCTAATAGTCCCAAGTTCGATTCCTATGCACGGTTGCAAAATTGTTCATTGGGGAAATGTGAGTTTCCCCCTTTGACAGTGATCAATTAATGTCAGGGGGCTGGTTGTTGTGTCTGCTCTAGATTTAAGTTGGTTTATAAATCACATGCTGATTTAATCAATCTGTTCAGAAAGTGTAAGTTAAATACCCCAAATAAATAAATTGGGGGGTGTGGGGGGACCAATACACCCTATATTTTCTGCTGAAAATTTGAAGTCTTTTATTTGCAACATTGGTGTTAATGTTACAACAATATTGTTAACTTTGGGAATCAAATCTTATGCAAAAATGATTTTTATATTGTTGACAAATTTGTGTCCGTAAGACGAGATCTCTTAAGAGTTTTTGGTTGTATTTCATGTGAGAAACTAACTTTTAAAATGTTACCAAGCATTGCACATATTTGGTACGCAAATTCAACAATTTTTGGGAATTGAGCCAAGTTCGAAGAAAGGGTGCAGATTTTATACCACCAGCCTCACATGTCAGAATTCCCAAACTATGCTTAATTCCTTAATACATTTCAAAATGTGTTTCCTCAATGTTAATAAAAAAAAAGGAATAAGGTCACATTGCATGACGGTCTACTATAATAACTGTGGGCCGCACACTTCTTGGTCTAAGGCGTCAGATTCCTGATACACTGATTGCCGTTGACGAGAGGTCAAGGCCATACTCTCAACTTGGTTTATTACGGGTGGGATTCATCACCTTTAGCACACTAATGCGGGTGCACTTCCTATAAAAACAACATTCGTAAAGTTGCTGGTGTATTCCACCAAATAAATGAAACTATGGTGACACACATTATATGTGTAGGATATTCTTGTGACACAAAATCGAATTTAAATGTTGTTATAAGCCTTACAATTTGTGCCATTATTGGTGGTGTCGATAGCGGCTGCAATATTTTGATGTTTTCGTAGAAACTATTGGGCTATAATTATTTGATCTGCTATCTAAAAGAAGGTTTATTTTGTTTCTGTACTCGGCTTAGCTTAAATGGCGTAACAAGGTGATTGGTACTCCATTCTCATGGCGCTTGAAACTCAAAATAATATCGTAAACACACGATGCAACTTGTTTGGCCTGAAGGAAAGGCACCAACAAATCTTAACTTTTGTTTTATCGGCTAAGAAGTTGAGTTGTCAATATATAAATATTATTTATCATATGATAGTCATTTTAGTTTGTGTGTTTTTCAAATGCTTAGTAAATATATTTAATTTCATTAATAATAAAATATGTTAAGGTTTCAAAATGCAAGCACTGATTAATATTATAGTTAAAAGGAGGCTCATTACATCTTTCATGGTCTCCATATTCAGTTTGGAGTCATTTTATAACCCTCTTCCTAGAAAGAAAATTACTGTAGGGTTGTGCAATGATTGAAATATGCAAAGTAAAGTCAAATTCTAAAATAAGATATTTTTTTTTTGTCAAATAACTTTACCTTTAATTTTTAAATTATCCACTTCAGTGGCAAAATAGTCTAAGGCTTCACACTCCTGTTTGACTGGCCTACTAAAGACGAGGGGGATAAGGGTTAGAATCCTGGCCGGGCCTATTGAGGGTAGTGTTTCTTAAATGATTTCCCATTCTCTCTCCATACAAATGCTGGTAGATTACCTCTAAAATACTTCCTTGCTCGTCTCTACCATATTAGAGTAATTATTATATATTGCTTATGACATGAACAGTTTACCAAAATATGGGGCTTCCCCGCCCGTCTCTCGTTTTCTCCAGCATCATCACTCGCACCGGCAGATCCTCGCCGTGAGAGTCCTTGGCCACACAACTCTTATCACATCCCTCTAGATCTTTGTTGTGGAAGTCAACACTTCTGGCTTTATCTCATTGTATTGGTTTTCCTATGTCCCTGTTCAAGTCCCCTGGACTCGAGTGATATGTGTGTACCCTGTTCATGTCTGCAGGTTCATCTTCTAGAGTACCTCCCATATCAGAGGCACAGCTGTCTTGTCTCAAGAGACTATTAGCCGTAAACCAGTATCCCACAGTTGAATGCCGGCAGCAGATAGCTTTGAATCTGGGCCTCACCGAGGCTCTGGTGAGCAAGTGGTTTTTACAGAACCTCAAACGCAAGCGAAGAAAATAAACTTTAGTTGCATCGCAGTAACCAACACAAATTCTCTCTCATTGCTTTAAACAACTTTATTAAAATAATTTATACATGTGGATTTTCTGAACAAATCTGATTAAAAATCTTGAATATAATTAGCTGATTAAAACTTAATGGCAAATAAGTATTGTTATTAAAAATAAATGATTATTAAAGATGGTTCTCTGAAAAAAAACAAAAAAACAATTTCACTGTGGCTTTATTTCTCATAGTTTTTAATCTTATGTATGGGGAAGTGATAAAAATGAAACACTACATGTATTAAATGTTTTTTCTGTATATTGTTTATTTAAAAAATATATATCTGCTATAAACTAGTGAAATGTAAATGTTAGTTATTTAAAAGGTTGTTGGTGTAAATTACTTTCACACTAGATGATTTACATATGACATGCACCATCGGCGACTGAAAACGTTAACAGGTTGGCCACATTCAGTGAAAATATGGAAAAGTCGGGGAATTTAAAACTGCCAAGAATATCGGGGAAATGTCATAAATTTGTAGTATTTCAGGGAAAATTACTTATTTAGCTGTCTAGGAACAATGAGCTTCCTATACTAATACTAACTGTCACTCCTGAAGGCATAGTTTGTTGAAAACGATTACCTACCCAAACAAGGCCGAGCGAGGGTCGCCCACGAGTTGGGTTTGGATGAAATGAAAATGTGTAAATGGTTCAGTGATGCGCGCCAGAAAATGAATCGTGTTAAACTGAATGTGAATAAGCGGGAACACCGCTAGAAGATTGTGGTGTCCTATCGCAACAGGTGTGGGCAACAATAGCTCTTTAAATAGCAGTGTATCAGACACATTTTGAAACCATGCATTGTGTAGTAAGAGGGAAGCTCCATAAGGATAATGAATCCCTACACTTGTAGAAATTGTGGAACCAGATAATTATGAGACACATATTCTTCTTATACAAATGCCTAATGTTGCCCCTATCTTGAATAACAAGGGGTAGATTTTAGAATTAAAACTGGAAACATTAAAAATTAATTTTGAAATAACACTGGGTTTTGTCAGTGTTACTTTTTAAGTTAATTTGTGGAAAACATATACAGTAAGTCCTCAACTTACGCTGTTTAATTTGTTCCAAGGTTTCAGTACATATTTTAAAACCACTAAAGTCGAATGGTGCTTAAAACACATTTATTATATTTGACATGTATTTGTCTCTTAGATTAATTAATGCTAAACAGGCTCTGCTTATGAAAATACTTCTTTATCATTCTCTCGATGAGTATATAAATTTACTCTATGCCTATGATAGGAATATAATTTTAGCGCAAATACCTAATAAGATATATTATGTGTATTGGTATGAAATTTATTAGTTTCAAAAGTAGGCCTCTCAAACCCATGGGCTGCATGTGACCCTATACATGAATTTGTGCGGCCTTCCGGAAAACCCCGGTGGAGTTTTGTATTAAGAAAATAGTGGTGTCCACAACTTCAAGATCGGCCAGAAGAACACCTTTCTACCAACTGATTGTAATGTCCCTCCTTCACACTCCGTCTCGAGAGGTTTCCCAGATCGCGCCTCCTACTTCTGCCTCCCATTGACCCCGCCACACGAGGGGCGATCAAATACCTACGCACACATTTTTAGTATTCTACCTAACCCATTTCCTATAGATGAAAGAAATAACGAATTAGAATTAGTGCTATTTTAAAGAATCTGTGTATTAATATTTAACATGATCTCACCTAATGTGATGGTCGGTGCAGTTTTTCTGCTGTCGGTTTTCGAATGTTGGGATGGACAGAGGATAGTTTCAATCTTAAGTCCGGCTCTACACCAAGTCTGTTTCTATATTCTTCGTTAATTTGTCACAAGAGCCAAGAACGTTGTCTCGCACAGATATGTGGTGACAATTATTGACATCAAGCACTTTATTGCCCTTTTGGAAAGGTCTGTAAACAGAGGGAGCATGAAACCAAAATTGCAACAATTGTCTTTAAGAAAATAGTATCTTCATTGTTGAATCAGAAGGCAATTCCATAAAGTGGGGTGAAAGGGGAAAACAAGTGAAGGTCAGTGTTTTGACAGTTTTTTTAGCAAATATTTTTTTACGGCAAAATAAATAAAATGTTGCTCCAGTATAAATGTATAGTTTAATTTTCTTTACATGGTGTTATCAACAGTGGGTGAATGAATATCTGTCATGAGTATAGCGATATTAGATGACAAACTTTTTAAATGAAGAGAGAAAGTTGTCATTAAATTCCAAGATCCCCTCGACAGATATTCAACAACTGTTGATATCACCATGTGAAGAAAATTAAACTCTTATGTTTGTATTGGAGAAATGTTAGATTCATTTTGCCAAAACAAAAGTGGTTGTTTTT
>CABFWB010000239.1:328151-345398 GCA_902151455.1 Timema bartmani
TTTTTTTTTTTTTTTTTTTTTTTTTGTGCTCCCCCTTTAGGATAGAGATAAAAGGTTGAATGACGAGATTCCTTGGAATGTATACAAAAGCATTTAACCTTGAACTGTTTCATATCCTGGACTAGAATATTAGGACGGTGACGGATTCGGCAAATAATCGAATGTAAGCCCTCCGATAGGTTTATGTTCCTCGCATTTCTACTCAACTTCTTAAATACACTTGTATCACTTTGCGCTTACGCATCTGCGGATATCAAGTTCTACCTGCGACGTTCATCTTACACCATCTCAAATTGTGACTACTTTTAATTTTGGTGTTTAGTTCCTCATACATGCCACAAATATTCTACTGTTACAACAAAATAACAACAGACACCCAACCAAAAGCATCAGAAAAATGTAAGTAAGTTAAAATTGATAAATCAAACTTGCCAACACTGCCCTATATACTTCCTTCACACATAATGTTTTCAAACTCTCTGGTACTTCAAGATGGAGAAAATAACACCGACACAAGATTTTGGACAAAGTGGTGGTAAAAGGAACTTATTCAGTGAACTAGTTGGTTTCTGTACAAATGTTACCCTAAGGAATAGTGTGACTTAGTTCCTTTCAACACCAAAAATATTGGATTGGCATAAGATATTTGAAAAAATACATATAATTTAGTGCATTTCTGCATTCACCGATTCACCTATTGTTTAAAATAATGATTATTTTTTGTATTACAGTTTTTTTTAAATGAAATTTTTGTTTCTCACTTTGTTTTAGAGGTCTCGATAATTTTTATAATCTACGTTGTACAGTAAAAAAAACTATATGTAATAGATCTGTGCTACCGGTGTTCCTGACAAGCCTGAACGTTTTACCATCTTTTTTCGTTCAAATGTGGCAAGCTTACCTTGCATGGTTACACTATGGTGTAGCTTATAAGATAGGGTCATAGTGTAATCAGTCAAGGTAAGGATACTACTACCCTTCAGGTTAAACTGAGTGTACAAACAATTGAACAAATTTGAATTTGTATTAATTGTGATTATCTCAATGGAGTTACATTGATTTCATATTAATTTGTATTAACTGTAAAGGTCTATGACCAGACATCTTATATCGGCGTCAGTTGGTGGTAACTTGAGCTGTATCTGGCTGTAAAAACCCTTTGATCACAGTGTATGATAGTTAGCTGGAGTCAGAGGTGCCTCTCCGTGAGCTGTTGATTCAGCTGTGTGAGTGACTGGTGTGTGACACAGATCCAAGTGAAGTTCAAGATGGCGTGAACTAGATTCTAGACATCTTAGAGCACATAGCTCTAAACAGTTGTCCGAGAGTTTTGAGAAAATGTGTGAGTTCCGCCAAAAAATGTATATGACAAATTATATAACACTATAATGAATAGTTATTATAATCATAAAAATAAGTAATTAATTCATTTAATCACAAATATAAGAAATGCAATGCCGATAATTTCATAAAAACAGTCAACAATGAACGACTTCTATTCAAAGACTCGACAAAGAAAGAAACAGGATGGTGTGCTGTGGTGATAAAATTAAACGAAAGATCGAAGCAGCGAAAGCTAAGGTATTGCTGTAGTTTAAAGGAACATGTACATTATTGGAAGCACTATCATTTAAACCCATGAGTCACCAAGCAGCGCTGCTAAAATTGCTTGCGGAAATTGGCTCTATATGTTTTTAATATTTTCAACATTTCTTGCAGATTTGCCCTTGATCATGTAGGCATCCATGTTCCTTATCGGGCCTCTCTTAGTCAAAAATGTTTTCCTCTCAATAACACTTACAAGGTGAACCCATTGACATTTTTGTGCATAGCACAAATTCTAGATTTGTTAAATTCAAATTTTATATTAAAAGAAGATCCAAACTCTTGAGAGTTAACCAATAGAAGTTTTACCTCAAAATATTTAAACCTACGTTATTCTGCTTACTGTTTTTATGTTGTTGTTTTTTAGTCTGTCAATGTTTATTGATTATTACTACTTTTTAATTAATGTAGTTTACTATCATTATTATCATATTTTCTAGTAACTATTAATCTACAATAATTATGTATGATTGTTTTTATATCATTTTCTTGTGTAATTATGATCACATGTCAGGTATAGTCCATTCGCCATAGGAGCGGTGGTAACTGAAAGATAGCCAAAGTTACCACACATACACTCATGTATTCATCCGGCAAACCATATGACCTGGAAGTCTTTATATTGATTTGGTGTCACTTTTGGCCGTCTAAATTTTCACAACAAACAATTTTTTTTAGTTAAATTTTAACCATTTTTACTTCTTCTGTTTTCTTGCCCTCCTATGACAAATGGACTCTGCTCGTGCACTTTTCATTGATGGCCTGTTATAGGGGGGGGGGGGCTAGTTCCTATTAATTTATCAAGAATTATGAATTATTCCTACATCTGATGTATTTAAGAATTTACTCTTTAAATAAAGTGACCTATTTTACATAAAAATCAAATTTTGAGATTACTATTAAATATTGTTAAATTCAATCGTTGGTTGCCAATAACAGGATGTTTATCATCTGGGAAAACGGGAATTTGAAGTAGNACTTTTGAGTCGGAGAATTTTGGGAAACCAATCAGGGGAAATCATGGAAAAAGTCTGGAATTTCATTGGTCAAATTGAGTAGATACCATGTAATAATAACTTAAGTTTGAGGACAATGTTTAAATCACTCGCTACTATCTTTAGTAAGACATGTGACAATTAAATTAGTGGCTTCAAAATAAAGACTAGAGGCTCTGTCAAGATATAACTTGATCTAGCCATTATTAGCCAGTTTAAATAAAGTTTAAAGATTAAAGAAAATGTTTTTTTTATTTAACGTGCTCATTTTAATTCACAGGTTATCTTCTGCAGCCCCCCTTGAACAAAGAAGTTTCGGACTGTGCAGGAATGAGAAATAACTCGAAGCAAAAAAACAAAGTGACAAGAAGTGGCTTCAAGAACAACAACAGGGCTGTAGCATTGCAAGATTCCGATTCCAACAATGAGACTAGTGAAGACACGGCCAACTGGTTCAGCAACATACAGATCAAGGTTGAAATGAATCCTGAACTTATCAAAACTGTCTGGGAAGGTCACAAAGAATCCCCATCTTCATCTAACGCCGCTACCATTGTGCCAAGAAAAATGTGGCGGAGCAGGAGGGAATCCACTTATCGGAGAAAGGAGATCATAGCGGATACTGCGGCTAAAGGAAAGGCTTTGAGCAACCTCAACCCAAAACATTTGTTTGTCCAAACACTCACTGAAAATCAAGTGACCATCTTGAATAAAGAGTTTGAGGCCAACTCTCTACCACCGGCGCATCATATTCAGAAATTGTCGGCAGTGCTGGGACTACCAGAGTCCAAAGTTGAAGGTTGGTTTCATCACAAATGGAGTGAAAGGACTCAGAATATCGAGAGAGTGAGAACAGACTTGAATAAGAGGCAGCTGCATCGTCTAACGAAGGAGTTTCAGTTGAACTGCTATCCTTCGTTTGAACATTTCAGCAAGTTGAGTCAGGAACTTGGATTAACCGAGCTCAGGGTGTGCCAGTGGTTTACTGCTCAGCGGTGGCAAGAACTCAAAAAGAAGGCTAACCCTGGGAAACTGATCTTGACTGCAGAACAGTCGCACATCCTTAACAAAGAGTTCTTGAGAGAGCCTACGCCAACAATAAACCACTGCAGTCTACTAGCACAAAAAACAGATATAACGCCATTGAAAATTTTCAAGTGGTTTGAAAACCGACGGTACAGAATGAAGAAACAGAATTATTTCAACATGGCAGCCGAGTATGGTAAAACCCTCCTCCCCAACGAACAGAAGCTAAGGTGTCTCAAAAGAGAATTTTCAAATGATCCTATAGGACTTCTCAATAACTATGATAAGCCGGCCAAAACTTTGGGGCTGCCGAAAACAAGAGTTAACAGGTGGCTCTGCAAAAAACACTTGAGTACCAATGATTCTATCACTGTTAATGGCCATCACATGGAATCACTTTACAAAAGCAACAACAAACGTGGTGCAGCTCTTTGCAAAAACATTCGAAAGTATAATTCTAATTTTAGCAATGTGAATGATAAAAGTGATTCCAGTCTCGGCAAGTTGAGGAACAGAGTTGGCGCCATTGCTGATAGTTATTGTGAAATGCTCGATCCAGGCAACACCAAAAAAAGACATCTATTCAGTAAAATCCAAATTGAAAAGCTTAACAAAGAGTTTTTGGCAAACACAACACCGTCATATGAACTCAGAAATGAGTTGGCCAACCAGCTGGGTGTAACCATTCAGAAACTGAACAGATGGTTTCAACACCGTAGAAGGATGGAGAGAAATCAAATTGCTGACCAACATGAGAAGGAAAAGAGATCAAAGCATTTGTCAACCTCGGTTCACTTGAATTCTCAAATATGCAAAAGAAGCAATAAAAAAAAGAAAAGGAGTTATTTAAATTTAGAGCAATTGTCTCGCCTTAAAACGGCGTTTGTGGATGATTTCAATCCGCCAAAGGAGAACCGAAAAATGCTCGCTCTAGAGTTGGGCTTAAAGGAAGAGAAGGTGTTGTACTGGTTTAAAGCGGTGCGACAGAGAATGCTCCAGGCAGGACTGAAGGAGACCGACCAAGCCGCACGCCAACAGATGGTGGCACGCGTAACCCCGGGACCACATCACAGGAGGTATATGGCCCAGAGGAGTCTCGAGAGACAGGCAGACACAGAGATGACAACTGCGCAAAGGGATGAAATGAGTGCAAGTGCAGGTGTCCAGTCGGTCGTCCCGGTTGCTACACCAGGGTACCAGGCTCAAACAATATCTCCCAGTCCCTCCGCAGAAACTGTGGAAGCAGATAATTGTGTTCCTCCGCTAACTGAGACCACTTTGACAGCTACCATTGACAACCCACTCAACGATGATATCAAGGCAACACTGAGTACTTGAATATTCTCAGAATGACAACTGGAAAGATTGACAATGTTCGATTGCGCATGGATTAAGATAGAGCAGTGTTTTAGGACCTGTTTCCTAGAAAGTTTTTTTTTTAATTTAATATTTCTGTTGATAGAAGGATTAAAGTATATTTTTGTTTCATCACACTTTTTAAAGCATTTTTAGGACAAATAAAGTTTAGTTACATACAGTCCTTTTTTTAAAAGTGAAATCAAATCACTTTTTCAATAGTCTGAAAATATTACTTCATACATGTATTTATTTAATTAAAGTGTGTATTTATTTTTATTTTAGAACATTCTTATCTAAGACATTTCTATTGCAGGAGACACATTACTTATAATTTGTAATAGTGATTTTAAAAAAATGTGATGTACCCTTAAAGGCAGCAAACTTAACTTGCACATTTCCTCTATGGCTCGGCTAGTAATAAAGGGCCATAGTTTAATCTGTTGAGGTAAGACTGCTACATTTTAAGGTAAACAAAGTTCAGATTCATTAATTAATTTACTTAACTGAATAAAGAGTTCTTTTCATGATAAAATTAAATTATATAACAAGCTGTAGCATATATGTTGAATACATTAGCATAACTAATTTCAAAAACGGAACAAGTTATAGTCATACAGAGTTGTATTGTAGGTAAATTAGAATACTGGATATAAACAAAGTTTTTAAATGGGGTTTGCTTTTTATCTGTCTCTTGGTAACAAAGCAGTTTATATCTGTGCTAACACAACCACTAAATCAGGGAAAAGTCATCAACCTTTTTGGGTTACGACCCACTTAGACTGATCATCTTGTTATTTAGTAAAATAGGGCACTTCTAGTGGAAATAAAATACTTACTCTATGGCATTAGGAACTCAAGTTATTTTCCCACCTACAAAAGTAAGCCACCTATCCCTTTCTTGAGCTAGTACTATCCAGTCCACCTAATTACACCCTAGCTTGAACAAAGGATGCTAAATGTTGTAAAATAGTAGAATTTTGGAAGGAGGAAATTTTTTAGAAAATACCAACTTTTTTTTTTGTGTTAACATTGATAAAAACTATCAAAAGTGTCAGCTGAAGATCACATTCACATGACTTAACGTATGAATACGTGAAAGTAGATCTAGTAACTTTTTTTAGCTGTTAAATTAGGTATTTCTTATAAAAATCTGACACTACAATAGGTGTACCCATAGGCGTATCAAGGGGGAGGGGGGGGGGTTCATCCTCACCGGGTAACAACGGTCAAGGGGTGTTATTTTGTAAAAAAGTAAAATTGAAAAAAAATGTATAATAGTTGAGAAAATTAATAATATAATAATAATTACTATTGTTATTAAGGGTTCACTATTTTAACAGCTTTTTTATTAGGCCGAAGTTCACTACATTGCTGCCTTTTTACAAAATTTGTTTTGCAGCCTTATTTTTATTTAAGCTTCTTATAAGACTTTTTAGTAATAATTTGGTTTCCACGATGGGGGGGAAGGGGGTGTTAAAATCAAGACCCACCCCGGGTATCGAATATCCTTGCTACGCCATTGGTTCTACCAATAATAATAATAATTATTATTATTATTAGAGGTTATTTGTCTTAATGCTGGCTTTCAGCTTTTTTTGACTGCTCTCCTACAGTTTTATAAATAACGACTATCTACTCATATCATTAAACACAGGTAGTTATTAGAATGTGTGTGCTTATGAATGTAGTTAGAATAAATAGCTCGTGAAAAAAATACCTGCTTTGGTCATTTAACAAAATGCCAACTATTACAAGTTTGCGTACAATGGCATCCATTAAGTAACAATACTGACACGTTATTTTTAAGGTGAGTTGTACTACAGTAGAAACTCGTTAATTCAAACTTGAAGGGGTCAAATACTTTGAATTATAGATTTTAAATTATGTTGAGAAAATATACAAAGAAATGTGTATACATAACATAAAACATTATAATGTAATTGATGAGAATGGTAAAGTTATACTTCAGAAAACATACGTGTTGAGGAGAAAGAAATACTTTTTAGGTGGGAACAACACATGACCTCCCTCCGATCACTCTTCGAGACCCAACAAACACTCCTAGACACTGCGGAAGAGTGAGAAGGAATGGCTAAAAGGAAAAGAGAGAGGAAGAGAGTGAAGCTATACTTTCATTGTACTCCTTGTTAGATGTGCTATGTTAACTGATGTGTATTAAATACTATATATTTTGAATCATGCTTAAATGCACCTAATTTTGTTTTACTCTTGGAGTTAAATATAATTTTTAACTATCAAAATTTCGAATCAACCAAATATTACAGGACATATAATAACATTCATTTTACCTGGGGAAGCATACAGTTTCAAACAATCTGTGTTTGGTTTGGCGAGTTCCTACTGTATACACATTCATTTCTTGAATGTTTTAAACAAGTCAAAGACTAAACTTTTTTTTTATTATTAAAAGTAAAACATAAAATTTTCTGTTTAACTTATAGTTTTTTTTAAATTTTTCTGAGCAGTTTTTTTTATAAATACAACTATACTTTAAAAGTGATATTTAAAATTGTGAACAGAAATCTAGTAAATATAATTTTGTGATGTATCCTACAAATAAGTCATATTTAATTGATTACACCAGAAAGGGGTAATTTATAAACCACATCACGCTGTTGTGAGGGGGTAAGGGCTAATACCTACATGATGCTTGAAAGGGGAACTCTAATGTCTGCATGGGAGCGAGGAAGGGGGGTCACAAAGGGTAAGAAAAAGCGTTACATGGTTTATGGATTGCCCCTAATATCATCGTATGTGATGTATGAGAACAATTGTTTTTTTGTCATTGATTTGATCAACCTAAAAGTTTATATTAAGGTGTTTCATAATTAGAAGTTTATATTACTGTGTTTCATAATTGGGGTTTGCGAAGAAGTTTAGATACTATTGATTCAAATATTTAATTATTTTATTCAAATTATCAAATTAGATAAAAAAACCGATAAGGATTTAAGCCTTTGTAAATCCCACAATGTGTTTAAAATATGTTAGTATATTTTTAATTACAATTCTTGTGAAGATGAAGTTCCTATTTTTTATTATTATTATTATTATTATTATTATTATTATTATTATTATTATTATTATTACTACTACTATACTGACTGGAAAATAAGCCACACTTTTTTCCCAAAAACTATTTTTATAAAACCTTTGTAATGTCTATGATTTCACCCTTGGATAATACATAATAAATGTAATGAAATAGTTAATAATCACCAAAACAGATAATAGGCCTACTCTTTACAGCCTAACTTTGACAAGATGAACTATTGTACAATAAACATGATGAACTTACATAATAACCGGGAGATGGGAGGAGCAGATAACAGAAAGTGAGAAAAGAAGAATGAAAGAAATCAAAGGAGGAAGATGAGGGCATTTTACTATGGATGATATGATAACTTATAGGACAAGTGCCCAAAACTAATCTAAGGTTTTTTTAATATAATTTGTAACTCTTTTTATTTAACATTATAATTTTAGCATACATTATTTAATTATGATATGATTCGATTTGATAATTATTCAAAATTCGCGGATAGTAATCTTTTCAATTTGAGATTCGATTCGAACTCAAAAACCCAGTTTCGCAAATGTATAATTATAATACTTTACCCCAGAGGGTGTTCAGGGTGTCGTTAAACTAAATGCAGAATATATTATTGTTCTAATTATCAATTTAATAGATCCAATCAAATAAATACTGGTCCAGCAATCAAAGTTGTTTATTTACTATATCATGTGGACACAATTGATGAACTAAACTAGGATTGGCTTAAAAAGAACTTTTCACCCAGTCTTAAGAGCCATCTAGGCCAGGTGTTTCCAACTGGCAGTCCATGCTGCCTTTATTTGTGGCCTGCGGAATTTCTTGGAAAAGTAATCTACTGTAGTAAAGTTGATGTTTCTAGCTGAAGAAGTGGAAAGTTTTTGACTTTCATAGGAAAAATCTGTTAAAGCTCCAACTGATGTTCATGTTTATGCCCAATATCACCTCTGAGGTAACTTCACATCTTATGGAGAAAAGCTTTATCTTCGCTTTCTCTCAGTTAACTGTTGTCAAATCTCCTCGCTCTCAGTTATGTCGAGAGGTGATGTGCTGGGGTAAGAAGGAGCTACTGGCAATCTCAACTGACCAGCATTGCAAAATCTATCTTATTTTTGAGGGGAGATCGACCACACAAAAACGAGAGAATGACACCGCTGTTTCCCAAAAGTAACCATGCAGTTCCCTCTGTGAAGATATCTAATGTAATTCCTTCCTTACATCTGCTGTATTATATTGACGCATCAAAGATTGTATATATTAGTCGGAAAATTGGTCCAAGTATGTGATTAAACGTGTCTAAATGACCACTTCTTATTTTATTTAAATTAAATAGTTATCATTTTGCATAACTTGACATAAATTATCTTTTAACTCATATATTCATTTGTGGCCCTCGGGCACTTTGAAGTTGGAAATCACCCACCTCGGTGGCGTTGTCAGATAACGCGGTAGTTTCGTGTTGAGCTAGACTGCCGAGGACAGGGAGATCGAGGTTTGAATCTTGGTCAATGAACTGGGGATAGTTTTCCCTAGATGGTTTTCCACTCTTATATTTCTCTCTCTCTCTCTCCATGCAAATGCGGGTTTAATTCTTCTAAATTCAACTTTCCCAATTCCTAACCCATTAGTGTTAAACGTATCCTGAACAGGTAGTAAGACGCACTGCTAAATAAAATAATAAATATAATAAAAATTGGAAACCCTTAAGCCAGGCTATATGCAAGAAATATATATAGCTAAATGCAGGCAATAATTAAATTCAGCAATGACTGAGAAAATAAATGTTTGAACTCCTCAATATTTGCAGTTACGTTAACTTGATACAATGACGAGGAAATACATGTGACTATTTTATTTATATGCACATTTCTACAATTCAACGCGATCCGAGAGAACATAGTTTTTTTTCCTCTGTTTTTTCCCTTCAAAATAGAAAAGTTGTGTCTTGTTACATTACTCATATTGATCACTATTTCCAATTAATGAATTGTGTGGCTTATAGCACTGGCCATTGTATAAACTGTATCAAAAACATGAGATACAATATAATTAAAGTGTTCAATAAAATGAGTAGGTACCTATTAATATCATCATTGTTCTTAACATGCACAAACCAACGTAAGAAGCTTCTTTAACATTGACCTATTAAGTTCCCTTTCATACCGCACTCCTTCAGCATCCATTCATCACTGACTCTGTCCATACGAGTTTGTCCACATACATTTCTTAGATATCTCATTACAACCGCATTCACCTTGCTCTTGTGTTTCTCCTGACAAATCCACGCTTCACATCCATAAAACAATGTTGGCGTTAACACACTTTTATATACTGCTATCTTTGCTGTATTAATTTTAAATACTAGCATGAATGCATATTTTACATTATGATTGTAAGCTTACATTAAAATGATTTCTTACTTTTGTAAATATAGGCTGATTTTTGAAAAATTGGTTCATAATATTGATAAAGCTATGGTTTTGTTTTCCCCTTGCTAATGTTTATTTATAATAGTAATTTGTTAATGGACTATCAATAGAAGCATAATATTTGTGTACAGTTTATTAATTACAATGTTACCACCATCCTTTTTTCATAGTGTAATTGATTATATAATTACTTAGCATAAATAATAATCACAATGTAAACATCTTTACTTTAATCCACAGGTTTTCTGCTGACAACCTTGAAAAAAGAAGTTCTTGATTGCATGGAAACCGAACACGCTCAACCAGACTCGAAGCAAAGACCCGAAGGGATGAGGAATGCACTCTACAATAACGAAAAGGACAAACTTTTGGGAAAATCTGGCTCTGATATCCGCAGTCATAACACTGGAACAGAGTCCAGCATGTTCAATGATTTACAGATCAAGATTGAAAACATAAGATCGTTAGAAGAAGGTTTGATTGAATTCTCACCATCAACACCTCCATCTTCAACCGGCGCTGAAGTGATTATTCCTACAAGAACTTGGCACAGTAAGAAGCAACCAACGTGCCTGATAAAGGAGGCCATGTTGGACACTACAGGGGCGAAAGCTCCTATAAACACTAAAACCATGAGTAACCCCATGCTGACATTCACTGACGAACAGATTGATATCTTAAATGAAGAGTTTAAGGCAAATACTTTTCCCACAACCAACTATATCCAGCAACTGTCCGCGGATCTAGAACTGCCCAGTTCCCGGATTGAGAGTTGGTTCCAACATAAAAGGAGTGAAATGAGTGTAACAACTAATAATAAAAGATATAAAACAGACCTAAGCCAAGAACAGTTAGACCGTCTTGTAGAAGAGTTCGAATCCAACAGTACGCCCGTATTTGAAAACTACGCCCAGTTGGGTCAGGAGCTAGGGTTGAGCGAGGTCAAGGTGTACCAATGGTTCACAGCTCAACGCCACAAACTTCGAAAGAAAACAAACTCTACCGAGCTAACCCCAAGCCGCCCCTCGATGTTTCAAATAAAACATTACCTGACCCCAGAGCAGGTGAAGCGCCTAAATCTAGAGTTTTTACAAAATCCTATGCTGACTGCAGATCAGTGCTGCGTACTGGCCGATAAATTAGGTATCTCCCAAGTTAAGGTATATAGGTGGTTTAAGTCACGGCTGCACAAACTGAAGAAACAGAGTCATGCCAAAGGAAGTGTTATACGTGTAAAACCAGAGAAAACAAAGAATTGTTTGACGAGTTCAGCTCAATCGGACACTCTAAAACACGAAAATCCCAAAGGACGTGTAAGAGCAGAAAAAGCCAAGAATAGTTTGACTAGCTCAACTCACTTGGGCAATTCTAAACACAAAAGTCCTAAAGAAGTAGCAAAGAAATGTTTCCTTAGTCCAGATCAGCTGGCTCATTTGAAAGAGGAGTTTGTGGAAAACCATTACCCAAATAAAGAGCATCGAGAGTTTCTTGCTCAAGAGTTGGGTTTGAATGAGAAAAAAATTGCAAAATGGTTTAACAGGGTACGAAAAAAAATGATAAACGCAGACATGAATCTGAAAAGCCGGTCAGCACGCAAGTCTATCATCAGACATGTCACCACAGGGAACGGACCGATGGGACGCGTGCTCCACAAGAAAGAGTTGGTGTGGGACACCACGTCTCAGCCAAATACAGAGGTTGAGAGGGGGGTGGTAAGGTGTTTCCTGAGTCCAAACCAACTGTCCAGCCTGAAGAAAAATTTCGTGGAAAGTCCCGTCCTGCTAAAGCAGCATAGGGAGTTACTCGCCCGGGAGCTGGGCCTGAAGGAAAAGAAGGTAGCAAACTGGTTCAAGAAGGTACGAACAAAAATGCGCCAGGCTAACTTGAATTGTAATGACCAGGCGGCGCGCCGGTCTATCGTTGGGTACATCACAACAGGTCAGGGCCCTAAGAAATGTTTGAACCACCAGATAGTGGCATTGGGGGGCCCTGATACACAAACAGAAGAGATTGCAGACACAGAGATAACTTGTTAAATGGGTCATCTGACGTTTACACACATGTGTAAGTATCCATGACCAACCTCACCACATACACAGCAGCTCTTACCCTTCACCCTTCACCTCCTTTGAAACTGTGAAGTCAAAGACCGGCGTATCTACTTGCTGATCCATTCTGAGGGATGCTAGGACCTTCACACTAATATTGACGAAGATTTCCAGTAAGACAATTTAGAAACCTTAAAGATTACAGCGGAACCTGAATACCTGATATGGTCGAAGACTGAACTGTGTTTTAGAAGGAGGTTGCTCACTCGTAATACCTCAATCTACTTCGATTATTGAGTTATTTATTTGAATTGTATGAAAATGTTATGTTTGACCTGAATGCATATTTCAAGACAGTAATAATTAAAATTCAATGATAGTTAAAATCCCATAACCAATGAAAGGTGTAATGTGGACCATTCGTAATGCACATCCAAATAAAATATAAATATGTACGCACTTTTGATATATTGTGTTGGAAAACGCGATTTATGTGTAAAAAGTAAATGAGCTTTTGCCATTTTGTTTGGATATGGAAAACATTGTTGGACAGTTATTAATAAGTTGTAATATTGGACCTATTTTCAAAGCTATAATATTACCTCTATTTAGTTGTCGAGTTTTGTAGAAAAATTGAAGTTTTATTGATCCGAGCAAATAGTCTGCTCTTTTCCTTCATATACAGTATGGCCGGAAATAAGAGTATTGATTGGCATACCAGACAGTAAACTGTTCAGGATGTAGAGGACGTGCAATAATTTCATTAGGTCGTTCAAAACCAAGAAATTGTGTCGTTTACTTGACCGCATAACCTTCCAATGTAAATAATATTTGAGAGAAAATGTTCATCTTTATACACATTTATCAGAGTGCGGGCACAGAACATACAACTTTGGGACAGATCCGGAACCCGTTTCGATGGTCTAACATGTTACTCTATTGTCAGACTAGACTGCCGATGATGGGGAGATCGAGGTTAGAATCTTGATCGGGTGTAAAGAGGGTGATTTTTCTAAAATAATTTTCCATTCACTCTCCACAAAATTGCGAATACATTTTCTATAAAAATAACCTTCCTCATTGATAAAACCATGAGCGTAATTAGTACTTAAGCTTATAATCTAAACAGGTATGGTAGTAAGATGTGGTTCTAAAAAAAAACCATATTCAGCTTTTGTAACTGATGGCTGACCTGCATGCATTAGGAAAATTCCCCTAATTCATGCGTATAACTGTCTGAACAGACGTTCTCTTCATATTGAGCTCTTTCATAATACTCTGCTTTGGAGATCGCAGAATACTGTCTAACACTATCCCTACGTGCTAACTGTCTCTGGATAAGTGTTTTCTTCCAGAATGATCTTTTCGTTGGCAAAGACCTGATCCACTTTACCTAAATATTCTTAACAACAACACTTCACTTTGTGGTTGAGTTTTTATGAGACTCTTCTTCAAAACGTTCAAACACACATTTCACACTGCCCCCCCTCCCCCGGACAGCCGATGCCATAGGGCTGAAAATAATGCCTCACAACAAAGTCCTTTTCAGGAATACTTAAAGCCATTCCGTTTCACTTTCAGCACCAAGGTCACATTACAGACTCGTCATGTTGTCTACCCACCAATAATAATTATGATGCACAATCCTGCCAACTTTCTGCCCATACTGTATATAATATATTTGCAGTGAAAATATATTCTAAACCTTAATCTAGTAGTCATTTGGAGCTCATTTTAGATAATCCAATATTTCTTTTTTCCTTGTTAAAAATTGATAACATAGCCTACTATATTATTAGTATTTGTTTTCTAAGCAGTGATAATATATGTCAAAAGTGACAACTGCAGATCACATGACTTTATGTATGAATACATGAAAATAGATCTAGTAGCTTTTACTGCTAGATATGTCCTTTTGTATGAAAATGGGACTGTAGATAAATATGAGTGTTAAATCTTTTCAATAAGTGCTCAGGTTTAAAACTTTTTTTATATATATATATATATATATATATAAATATATTTGTGCATCTTGAGTAATTGTTCCAATGTGAAATTACTTACGATAGTGATTAAATTTGAGTTTGATAGTAATATATTGTGTATTATACTCATTCTTGATTCTAAACTAATAATAGCTTTGTTTAGAAAAAATTGAAAGTTTGAAAACTTACTTAAGAAACACACTGGGTAGTTTAGTATAGAAATGTGTGATAGTAAATCTAGTTTTTATTTTTATATAATTTGTCATCATCTTAACCTTAAATTGGTATATTTAACACGAGCGGATGCATGGGATAGTTTATACCCTGGTCAACTTGTAACGAGCTAACCAGTCAAGCCCATGCGACCTAAATCAACTATTCTCTTGGCCGGTGACGCTGCACTTTACAGTCCCGAACTATCTATTCAACTTACTGAGATTCGATGCAGCGCTCCAGTGCGCGGTTTCCGTGTCTCGTGTCTACGTGTATTTGGACGTCAAGGGGTGTCATTCTCCCTTCTCCTCTCCCATGGTTCATCGGGCTCAGCCGCTATAAAACACCATGATTTGCTGGGCAAGGACACAATTGTTAATCCAGAATTCAACACGTTCGACGTCTCTTCACTCAGAACATATCTACAGCACAAAGGTGGTCACAATGATGCTGTCAACGGACAGACTTGACCTGCGGAAGTAACTCGCCATAATTGCATACATATGTTCTTAGTGAAGAGACGTCGAACGTGTTGAATTCTGAATTAACAATTGTGTCCTTGCCCAGCGAATCATGGTGTTTTATAGCGGTGGAGCCCGATGAACCATGGGGGAGTGACGCCCCTTGACGTTCAAATCGGCACGTAGACAAGAGCCACGGAAACCGCGCACTGCATCAAAGTTCGGGACGGTAAAGTGCAGCGTCGCTGGCCGAGAGAATAGTTGATTTATGTCGTACGGGCTTAACTGGTTAGCCCGCTACAAACTCTCACAGAGAACTATTGTTACTTGTATGAATAAAATATTTTTTATTTTAAGTTTTGTTTTATTGTGAGCCAATTTAAAGACATTTCACTAAATAAAACAAAACTAATTGATGTATAATATTGATTGTTTTGTTAATTAATGGAAAGCAGGGCTGTGGAGTCGATTATGCCAAGCTTTCGACTCCTCTATTTTTCTGCTGTCCGACTCAAGACTCCTTCATAAATGGCTGTAATATATTAACTAGTAATTAAAAACTTACACCAATAAAATTCCCCAATACAGACTTCTTATACTCCATTCACGGTAGGAATTACTCTCTGAAAGGTCTTTTTTCCTACCAATATCCTACTATATAATAGCTTTCTGGTAGGGAAAATAATTCTTACACTGAACAGACAATAGGAGGAAGCTTCTTTGACATTGTGTGAATAAATTTGTCAATTCTAATTAAAAATATTGGTCATAAAGAATTTAAAAAGGTATAACATTAAAATGATATATTTACCATGTATTGTAAAATATTTTAAGTTTTTATTTTAAAGCCAGAATCGATACATTTTTATGGACTCCACTTCTACCCAAAATTGCTTCTGACTCCACAGCCCTAATCGGAAGTACCATAATTTATAACAGGGGGAACTTTTCTAAAAGTTATATACTTTCTGATTATTACAAAAAAAATTACTGTCTAGGCTATTATTTTGTTAATTTGTACTGATACAAATACAATATATATACAATTTATAGAGAAGAAATTAAAAATTAGGGACTAGAATTGCCCTTGGACCTCATCTGGAAATTACAGCAATATTTTAACAAAATCCAAAATAGGTAGTAATTAGTTGGTTTTGTATTTTTTTAATCACTACATAACTGACTATTTAAATATACTAAATCAATTCTAAGGCATATAAAACAAAAATTAGCCTATAACAGACTTAAACTATGGAATAATTTGTTCAAAAATCAATTTAATGAATAATAAAAAGTTGCATGGGGTAGTTAGTTCAGGCCTCAACAATGAGAGTTTGTTCCAAATTGCTTCCATTCGCAAAGGATTAATTAATTAAATATAACTCTTGACTACACCAGCAGACGAATACAAAATTCTGATACTTCATACCTGAGCTCAAGGGTTAAATTGTTTTACTTTGTGAAACCATAATAATATGTTATTTTTAAGTAATCCAGCTGCCAAACTATGTATAAAATTGTACTATTTAATTCCTAATTAAAGTCACAAGTGTGCTGAAATGTAGGGCTATGTTTATTTTTCAAACCATCAAACTCAGATGAGCAAAGTATCTTATTAATAAAAAAAATATTTGGTACCATATAATGTAGCTTTGACATGAAACAAATAGTTGCATGGAACTGTTATACATCCCTTCGGCTTCGGGGGTAACTGGTTGATGTCACAATGACGGAGACGTCGTGGTCAGACACGCGTGAGTAGGAAAAAGGTCAGCGAGTGTGTTCCGGCAACGTTAGTCGCGGTGGAACAGAATGATGTTCTGGCAACGTGAGTCGCTGTGGAACAGAATGATGTTCCGGCAACGTGAGTCGCGGTGGGACAGAATGATGTTCCGGCAACGTGAGTCGCGGTGGGACAGAATGATGTTCTGGCAACGTGAGTCGCGGTGGGACAGAATGATGTTCTGGCAACGTGAGTCGCTGTGGGACAGAATGATGTTCTGGCAACGTGAGTCGCGGTGGGACAGAATGATGTTCTGGCAACGTGAGTCGC
>CABFWB010000239.1:348524-384452 GCA_902151455.1 Timema bartmani
TTTTTTTAAGAACCTTTTGGTGCGTGTCAACGCCTATTTACTTGTCATTTTTATAGGGTAACGGCGATTCTTGAGCCATTTAGGTAATATTTTAAACATGCGAGGATTCCTCTAATTTTGTGGTTTATATATTCTATTAAATGTCTCTAATTCTTGGCTTCTTCAATATTGTCATATATTTATATTTGTCATATTATTATATCATGGATAAATAAATACCTATTGAAAACAGTCAAAATATTATTCGTAATTATAAGCAACCATGCCCTAGGTAATGTTATCAAATATATATATGTTATTCGTTATTTGTTTTGATTTAGGAAGTATCATCAATAGTTATGAATCTCATTTAATTACATATCAAGAGATAGACCGCTCCAGTATCCATATCCGCAACTAGGTGAGACCAGCGGATTCTGGACTTTGAATGTTACTGGAACATAACCAAAGCTTAGAGCTCCTAGCACTCTCTCCTATTGCCCCCTTGTTTTTGCCCTGTCTTATTTGTTGGATTTTGGACCTCCTAAATTTTTTTTATTTAGTGTTAAGGAGGGTTCACTAAATTTATAAAAAAAAAAATTACAAAATTTGTTTATTTCAAATAATGTAATTTTTTTACACAAATTCTAGCACATTTTACATTTCACAACCTAATGTGAAATTGTAGACAAAACATTGATAAAATTGACTTGAAAATAAGTCAAATTTGTATATACCATATAAACCCCCCAAAAAAAGATTTAATCTTTTGTTGGGTCGTTGAGATTAAATACTCAGCGAAGTGAATACACAAAATAGCAAAGAGAGTTTATTTTCGCTCATTGTTAGATTTTTCTTTAGACTTAAATTTTAAACAAACAATTTGTTTTAACGTAAACTGAGTATGCTATGTAAAAAGTCGGTAAAAAAAACCTATCAACTGATACCTTATTCATCGCTGTAGGCTTCGTATTAGTTGATAAAAAGGGATGTTTACAATATAAATAATATATAGGATAATTAAAAGCATGTAGTTTTAAATTCCACAAAAACACTATTTTATATTGTAATTCATCTCAAATAGTGTTTCAATATTTCTCCAGGTTCTTTCTCTTTTTATTGGTGTTTTTAGATTGACAATAGGCAAGTGTCTATCTTGCTTCTAAACTTGTTGGATGAAGTTTATTTCTTGTTATCTACTGGATCATGTATGTGTGTGTTTATCCACATATTTTGGGTTATAAAACACTTTAGTAAATATCAAATTTGTTTTAATATATAATTGTTTTATTTATGTAAACTTATTCATTTCAATTCACAGGCTCTCAACATACAACCTTGAAAAAGGGAGTTCTCGACTCTCAAGGAATGGAACATGCCCAGAGTGACCTGCGGCAAGGACGTCACATGACGAGAAGAGGCTGTGACAATGATGACAGTATCAAATGCTTAGACGACTCGGACAGCGGTGATGGTGAAGCAGAAGCCAGCTGGTTCAGAAACATAAACATCAGGGTTGAAGAGAATCCTGAACAAATTAAAACTCTTTATGAAGGATGTTTAGAACCGTCACCAATGCCCCAAACTTATACATGTGAACAAATGACCATTCATAGGACATACCTCAGCAAGAGCCAATCCACATGTAGGAGACAAGGGCCCAACGGAGGTATCGAAGCTGAAGAGAATACGTTGAGCAACATCGGCACCAATAATGTGTCCACGGACACTTTCACTGATGAACAGATGGTTATCTTGAAATGGGAGTTTGAGGAAAATCATTTCCCACCAGCCACTCGTATTAAGAAACTGTCAGAGAGATTGCGATTACCAGAGTCCAGAGTTGAGGGGTGGTTCATTCGCAAAAGGAGCGAAGGGGCTGTGACGCGAAGTAGGGGCAAGAGAAAGAAGACAGACCTTAATAGGAGACAGCTGCGCCGTCTAAAGGAAGAGTTCCAGTCCCACAGTTATCCCTCGTTTGAACATTTCAATAAGTTGAGTCAGGAGTTGAGATTGAGTGAAGTCAGGGTATACCTGTGGTTCGTAGCTCAGCAACATAAACTTCAAGATCAAACTAACTGTGGGAAGATGACTCGGTCCTGGTCTCGTGCGAAACTGAACCTTACCAGTGAGCAGATAAACTGTCTCGAACGCAGCTTCTCACAAGATCCTAGACCGACAGTACAGCAGTGCGGCCTGCTCGCCCAAACATTAGGTGTCTCCCAGATTGGCGTAGCCAGGTGGTTTAACAACCGCCATAAAAATTTAAAGGAACAGATTGGTGCAAACATACCCGCCGAATTCGATGAAACACTTTTTAGCGAACACCAGCTCGAGCGTCTCAATCAGGAGTTCTTAAAGAGTCCACAACTATACCCGGATCAGTGTCGCAAGTTGGCCAAAGACCTGAGACTGTCCAGGACGAGTGTTTATCAGTGGTTCTACGACAAACGGAAGCTGTTTTCAAGTCAGACTATTGATATTCCCATCACTGTTGATGACCAACATTCAGGAGGAGGATTAGCCACAGTCAAACCTCAGGATCTTTCTGGACAAATTTCCACAACAGACCGCATTCTCGATCAAATTGTGTCCGAGCTTGGTTTACTTTCTGAAATGAGCAATAAAAATAGTTCTAATTGTGATGATATAAATAATCCTAGTGGTTTATTTTTTTATGAAATAAATAGTAAAAATAGCTATAATGATAACGAAATAAACACCAGAGATGTTTCTCAACTTTGTGAGATGAATGCCGAAGCTAGCCAAAGTAATTACAATGCAAGCAATATGTGTGAGATTAGCCATGAAGGAGTTTCTAATTATAGTGAAATAAATATTGTAAGTAGTTCAAACTATAACACTCTGACCAATAGAAACAATTCAGATATTTGTATGAAGCCCAAGAAAAGAACTTCTAGAGCACGTCTTTTCTTCAGCAAAGAGCAAGTAGAATACTTGAACAAAGAGTTTTCGACAAACAAAACACCATCTCGTGAACGTATACAAGACTTGTCCTATCAACTTTGTGTGTCCGAAGGGAGAGTGTACGATTGGTTCAAATACCGCAGAAATAAGATTCCAAAACCTAATCAACCAGTAAAAAAGGAAAGCATCAATGCAGAGCAATTAAGACGTCTTATGGTTGAGTTTGTGGAGGACTGCTATGCGTTCCAGTATCGTCGAGAGAGGATAGCCCTAGATTTGGGTTTGAGTGAGTTTAAAGTAAATAGTTGGTTCAAATATATGCGACAGAAAATGCAAAAGACTAACCTGAGCTGTGGTGACCAGGTAGCACGTGAGCAGTTTGTGAGAAAAGTCTCCACAGGGCAAAAGTCCAGAGAATCTATCAACCACCAGACAGAATACCTCGACAGGCAGTTAGACGCAAGGGGCAGTGTTCTAGACAAAGAGATGAATCGCCTGAGAGATATTGAGAGAACTGTGAATAGTCTAGGATCTAACGCAGGTGCTAATGGCTGTGTAGCTCCTCCGGATATATCCGAGTACTTGATTCCTTCCATCTCCTTGTGTTCCTCCCCTGAAACCGTGGGACCAGACCTACTCACTGAGCCGCCTGCCCCAATAGAGGCTCTCTATAGTCTAGGAACTAATGCAGGTGCTGATGGCCGTGTAGCTCCTCCGGATATATCCGAGTACTTGATTCCTTCCATCACCTTGTGTTCCTCCCCTTAGGGCACAAGCATTTAATGGAGAGCACAATTAAATACTATTTATATGATGGTAGCTTTAATAGAGACTCGTGATTAAAAACAAAGACTCTTTCAAGACACCAGGAACATGTATTGGAAATAATAAATGGGTTGAAGCTTTATTTTATATTTCAGCCACATAATTAAAAAATATCATGTTATTTTAATCCCTTTAGCTACCTCATACACACTTTGGGATTTTAAGATCTATTTTTTTTAAATTGAGAGATTTAAGAACATTATTATATGATTTGAAGTTTGGAAAACAATACAAACATTTAGAGGTTGTTTTCATTAGTTAATTTTCATTCAATGACAAATTTAAAACTACAAGAAATTAACTTTTTCTCTTTGTTTTCAAATGTTATTGAGAATTCATCTATAAACCAAGTAAAGCTTTATGGAGTGGGGTGGGGGTGTTTATCGAATATTTACATGTTGTTACATGTGGGACGTGGGGGGAGGGTGGGCTACATCACAATGTTATGTTTAACACAGATCTCATACTTAAATTTTAATGTTGAAAAATAATATTATTTATTAATGGTGAAAACATTAACATCTACTTATAGATAACTACCAAATATCTACGATCAAGTTTACCACTTAATTTTTGTTTGTCGATATTTAGAATGCGCTGAGGTGGCATTGTCTGCCCGAGACTAGGAATGCCAAGCATATGTGAGGAGTGCATTGCAGTATTATATACTTTTGTAAACTCTCATACACATTCTGTGTGTAGTATTTTACCTCTTGTAAATTAATTTATTCAAAACTGTACTTTGATGAAAGACTGATAAATTATCTTTCCAAATACTTGTCTGTGTGTGTTCAGGTTATCAATAAATAATAATACTCTGAAATAATTTATATTCAGGATTTAAAATGGACTCTGAGCTGTATTAAATCTGAATCCCTTTTTTAATATCACAAAAATTTCCTTATAAAATAATGACATTCACTCTTGGTGAGGAAAGTTACGTTACACGGGTTGGGGAAGGGGTCAGTATAGATGTCTACATGGTGTTACCTGGGGGGGGTTTAAAGGTAAGAAAAAAAGCGTTATGTGGTGTTTATGGATGACCCCTAATTTCTTTTTTTCCCTATGGTTTTCTCGAATTGGTGAATACTCTCAACATACTTTAGTCGTTATCATTTACTTTATCTTTATGTATGTCCTTGTGATCAATATGAGCCCATACAGGTATTTATAAAAATAAGTATTTGTTGAATAAGTTGGTACTACTTGTCATTCATAATATAACTGTTTTCTCTAGGGATTTTTTTTAGAAACAATAAATTAAACTAACAAGTATAAAGTTATTACAATATTTTTTTTAATACTTAAACATATTTATGAATCGTTGTGGCACGGACATGTGAAGAGGTGAGGATTCCAAGGAAGATGCTCTAAATGGAGGTGGCGGGCAGGAGGACAAGAGGAAGAGCCAGGAACAGGTGGATAAAGGGAGTGTGGAGAGGAGACGAGTGGATTGGGCAGAGGTGGAGGGGCTTATGTTCGAGACAGACCCTGCCATGATGGTGGTGATGATGGGACTGGATTTGTTTGCTACATACCTGAAGTGTCCTCATGACGAGGCATGTTAATTAAATTATGAGGTTTGGCAATTTTGATTACTTTTAGTTGCCATTTCATCAAATTAGTCAAGGCTGGGTGTCCAACAATTGGTTTAAAGGGGGTTTCACATTGATTTTCACATAAATATCCAGCTTATTTTTATTTTCCGAAGCATGTAGTCCCACAGCATATTTTTCTTTGTGCGTTTTCAATTATTAATAAAGGAATATTTCCGGAAATTTAAAACAATGTGTAACTGGAGAAGTGTAATCGTTTAAGAAGAAAACAGGAGAAGAAATGGAGAGAGAAGGGTGTTTTTATATTTAGACCTAACCTAACTCTCCTTTGAGGTTGGCTTCCTTCACTATCACTTGCTGTACATCACTGTACAGTGTTTCTATACTGTACTATTTATACATTTTCAAGCTTTTAGGCACTAGTTAATTTTATTATGTTATCAAAGTATTTTAATGTTTATATATTAAGCTAAATAATGTTATAGCTTTTATACCTTATTCTGAAAATTGAAAAATAACACCTGGACACAGGAATCAAACCCGGGACCTTTGGCTTAGTACGCCAACGCTCTAGCACTGAGCTATCCAGGATTCGTCCCGTGCCCAGGGTCATTCTTCACTCATATTTTAAGGCAGTCTCTATGATGGAGTACGAGTGGCAGTAATAAGCCAACTACCGAGTCGAAGATGGCTGCGTTTTCATATGGCTCGTGAATAAAGCTGACAATTTCCGCACGTATATCATTGGCTCCGCCTTAAAATATGAGTGAAGAATGACCCTGGGCACGAGACTAATCCTGGATAGCTCAGTGGTAGAGCATTGGTGTACTAAGCTAAAGGTCCCAGGTTCAATTCCCCTGTCCAGGTGTCATTTTTCAGAATATGATATCTAGATGGTGAATTCCTCTCTAAAATTAATAATAGCTTCAGCTATTTGATTCTTATCAAATTATTTTAAAAATCAATATATATTCTAAAGTGTAATTTTTATAATCTCTCATTCCCATTCATCCTTAATTAAAACTTGAAAGAAAAAACAATTCATGCTATCTCTTTATTTTAGTTACAGCTTAGTATAATATAAAACATAGGTTTAAAATAAAATAGTTTTGAAAAAGAGTACAAGATAAATATCAGTTAATACTTTTTTTAGTTAAAACTATAATTTAAAGCACAATGAAAATATAATAAATATAGGCTTACATCACTAAGCAAAATTAGAGATCAAGTTGTTATTGCACCGACTAAAAAATAAACTCAAAATTTTTATTTTGAATCGTTCAAAATTTGTAATGTACAATAGTGAAGAAAAAAAATAGATTTTCAGGTAAGTTTTCCATCCAGTTGTCGATTGTTTCAATACATTTAACAAAACACATGTCTCAGGTGGGGTTCAAATCTCGCCGAAGTTACTTATTCCTAAAATAATGCAGGTTAATAGCGATCAATAAGTGAAATTACATGCAATGTGTAAAACTCTGGTTAGACCATAGTAATACAATAAAATTCTAGTTCAAGGGAAACATAAAAAAAAATCACTAAGGTTGGTAACAATGTTTATGGGGAGTAAAATTCAAGTGTGTTTAGGTGGGGTGATGCGGCCTTAGTTGAGTATTTTTTGCAAGTTTAATATTCAAGAACCGACGAGATTACTACGTGTAGAAAATTACATCAAGATTCAAACCTGTGGGTGGATATTTTTTGAAACCCATCATCAACTAACTATCATGCCCCCCCCTCCCCCCCCAAAAAAAAAAATCCAAAAGAGTTCTGGAATATTCTTAAACAGTCCAATAAAAATACATTGTCCAATGTGATAGCTTCATAAATAATCAAATTAAAATTTCCAAAAATGTCTTGGCTCCCAAACTTTCCTTCTGAAGCCATTTTGTAAACCAGCAGTGTGTACAGACAGTAAATACTAAGGCCCGGATCCAAGTACAGTAGACCGTCGATAATTCAGACTAATTGGGGACTGACCCAGTCCGGATTTTAGAAAATACAGTACCTATATCAAGAAAATAAGCCTAGATGGTATACTTGAAAACTCAGTGTTAAGGTATAAACATTTTCACTTTATTTAAACAACGAATTTACACAGTGTATTTTTGTTGTTAAATATCACAAATTCTGAAGGAATTTAATAAGGCAAAAATCTAACAGCAAAAAAAGTATCAGATTTATTTTTAACAAGGGTTGAGGTGCACTTTTTTTGGCGGCCATGTCTTTGATATTGATACCACTGGTTATTTTTGTAAATAATATTTTTAGCTGGTGGTCTGAATTATCAACGTTCTACTGTATATTTGTAACAAATATCTCTACTCTTGAACAAATTGATACAACGATAACATTTCTTATATTGGAAATACCTCACCATCACAAAATATAAAGTCTTTTTTTCTTACAACATATACATTTTAAACAAATAATTATTATCTCTATTCATAAATATTTGTAGTAAATTCTCTAAATTAATAATATTATTGCAATTTATATTTATCATACATACATAAATATATATATAAATATTCTTTATTTGAGTTATATCAACTATAGAGATCATTTGCTAAAATGTTATTCATTTGTGACTAAAGTAAAAAAAAAAGTTTGCAAATTATTTTCAATTACTTAGCAGTGAAAGTAGATACACATATAATATAAATATAAAGAGATCAATAGAAACAACTAAATGGTAGTTAAAATAGAATATTTACTAATAATTTTATCCATTAGTTTAAAAAAGGACAAGAGATTCATTTAGCTTATAAAAATGTATTAGTAATCAAGAGATTTGAGCTAAAAATACTCTGCAGAGCTGGTTATAAACATCAAGTTATCAAGTTATAAACATGACAGTTAGGGGAGAGAGTTTCATCTATTTTTTAGGTTCATTACATTTTCCAGACCATGGCCTGGGTCGATTTTTTATCCAAGTCATATATTTTCCACTACTGGCTTGCTAGGTCTGTCGTAGCTTCATATAACTTATCCTATAACTTTAGACTAGGACAGGCACAACATCCAGTTCCCGCAGCCATTAATTTATCAATTTGAAAGGGTAAAACCCACATTTCACCAATGATACATTTTTCGGCCATGCCAGAAATCGAACCCCGCACCCTCGGCTCAATAAGACAGGCGCGTTACCGACTGAGCTGAGGTGTCCAGATAGGCACCTAATTTGAGAAAGATAATCTTGGAACATACTCAAGGAAAACGTTAAGTCAAGTGAAGGGAAAATCATAGCCACCAACATCGTCTGATACGCAACGCTTTAGAGTATTTCTAAGCAGCTTGAAGTCAAATGTTGTTTCCGACTAAATGGTAGAGGTCGTTGAACCTTAGCATAGTAATCTTCGCTCAAACTTCTTCATTATTTATAACGATTAACCTCTGCTCTATTATAATCAATTAATTGGGCAGAAATCGTAGAAATACATTATTTTAAACAGATATGCTAGTTTAAATGTAAATAACAAAAATTGTAATAAATAAAAAATCCAAATAAAATACATTTTGAACAAAATAAGCATAAGTACAATTTATAACTACTAACTAGATTAAAACCATGAGATCTGAAATAAATGCTTAAAACTTAAATATAAATAGATTGTATTGTAATAAACAGTCTAAAGTAGTGGTTGATAAAATAGCTTGATATACCAGTTTATCACACATTAACAAATGCTTTTCTCAACTTTTCCAAAATATAAACATGAAGATTAGATTACTAATTGTTATCAAATTTGAATTATTTAGTTGATTCATAAAAAAACATGATGGAAATCCAATCGATTGTATTTAAAAAAAAAGACATTTCAAATGATTTGAGACTAAACAACACCTTTCAACATAACTATTCAATATAGTAATTCCAATTGGGTGTACCAAGTATGTTTTTTTTATATATTGGTTTTTCACTTTCCCTCCATGCAAATGTGGGTACACTACATTCAAATTCAACCTTCCTCATCCCTTAAACACTAGCATATAACTCGAACAGGGTAGTAAGATGCGGTTACAAAATAATATTTAGAAGATGAAATACAATTTTAAATTCTATTGAGTTAAAAATTAATACAACATGATAATCCTGTAGGAGTTAGAAAAATGTTAACATTTTTATTTTTTTAGATATGGTGTAATGAGGTGGATTGGAGAGAGTTAATCCTAGATAGGGAAAGGTGATGTAACTTTTGTAAGTGTGGCAATGAACTTTCGAGTTCCTAACGCCATAAAGTAAGTAAGAGCGACAACTTTACTAAAACTTGCGTTTCACAGGTTCCACAACTTAAATAACCACCCTGAGTATAGAACAATCTTGGATAGCTCACAAGTATAGTGTGTGAGTTGCGAGTTGTAGTCCAATATCCAGGTACCATTTTTTTTAAACAAAAATGAAAATAAAATTGTTTTGTTTCATCAAATCATTTACTAACAAATTAAATTTAGTGCTAATTAAACCTTACCAAGAAGTTAACTGCCGGTACTTATTTGCCATTTGCTTGTGATGAAATTTAAATGGAAATGTATAAACATTGAATAGATCTATTTTACTGTAATGAGAATGGAGATAAAACTTTTAAAGGTAACATAGCTACCTTATTACCTCCCTTGAATACTTAATATTACACACATTCTATGCTGTGCAAAAATTAATACTGTTTATTACTGCTTCACTTTTCATTTCATATCGATCACTATTAAAAGATATTTGGTTAGTTATTCATTTAAGATTGTGCAAGCTACATGTATAAAAAATATTTTAACAATCTCATTCAACACTTTACAAAATAGTCGCTACCATGAATCTAGAAAATGGGGGCATGCGCGATTATTTAAGTTATCAATCTGTTTTCAAACATTTTATTTATATGTCGAAGGACAATCTTTTAGATTGGTTGTGAATACTTTTTGTCAATCAAATTTTATATTCATTTTTTTTTTTTACATAAATAGCATTAGCATGGCTCCACGCCATATGATCTATGAACTATATTATAAAGAGGAGAAAATATTGATTAATGCTAACAGCGCAGAGGAAATTATTAATAATTTTTAGATAGTGGATAAGTGAAAATAACTATTTCTAAACGATGTTTCCTTTACAAAATAAGAGAAAGAAGTGCAAATCTTTGGCTTAATCGGTTGCGTGTTTGCCTACTCTGCTAAAGGTCCTGATTCAATCACCGACATGGATGAAAAATATATAATTTGTGAGAAATAGAGGTTTCCCCTTTTATACCTTTCAGTGATGAATAATTGGCAGAGGGGTCTGTTCTAGATTTTAGTTTTAGCAACAACAAAAAATCACACATAACTAACGGAAAATGATGATTTTTTTTAACAATGTTAATTTTGTAGTTTTATAGTTTATAAAAATATATATATATATTTGAGTGGGGTTTTAAACTCGTTAAGGATTTAATTTATATGGTGGTTCCAAAACAATGTGTTTTAACACTTCATTAAATTCCTCTATGGTAAAATTTCAATTCGAAATAAAATATTTTCCTCTAATGTGTAATCTAACATATTATAAAGCTGGTAAAAGGCAGTTTTTTTTTTTATCAAACCTCAGTTATTGAGGAATATATTCTACCTATATTAACCAACGGTGGAGAATTGTTGGTTAGTTCTGCACATGACTGTAATCTTGATTTACGCGAGTTGTAAGCCGATTTATTAAACCTTTTTTCTCTCCATAAAGAAACACATTTTAAAAGTTTTAACTTTTATCAACTACATTTTAATTATATAAATAAATAATTGTCTAATGACTTGTGGTTATGCATTATTTTTAAATCTTCAGGAATATTCTTTTTATATACTAATAATAATAATATAAACACAATATACAGAGAGAAAAATAAAATGGCAGCTATACATTTGAAAAAGTTACCCTCCAACTATCCTTTCAGATTGGCTTCCTTCCCTGTCATTTACATTACATTACATTAAATAATTTATAATATATCTCTATAAGAAAAACCTCTTTTTACTTTCTGAGGTAATTGTATTATATTTGGAAGAAAGTTCCATTTCTTGTGTTTGTCTTTCATATTATTCCTTTTAAATGTTCCTATCTAAGTGTCCTATCATTCTTAGTAAATTTCCTCCTGATGAGTTCCGATAAAAAAAAAATTGGTAAAGAATGATTGGACATATATAATAAAGAATGTAAATAGTAAAGAACATCGAAGCATTGGGCAATAACGATTTATTTTCTTCAAGAGGCAACCATTTCATTACCTCTTTGTCCAGTGGCAGCAGTGTAAAGTGTGAACTATGTACTTCTTTTCATTGTAAATGCCTTATTGTGTTTGTTCCTTTTACATGTTTCTTCTATCCACCTCTCCTGTACCTTCTTACAAATATAAAAAAAAATTCAATTAAATAATTAACACAGCATTTTGAATTTATAATATTTATGCTTGCAGTTTAAAATGTATTCAGGCCCAACAAAATTATATAAATAGACAAATATAAAACTTTTATAAAGTACTTATTAACTAACCTTTTTTTAAAAAAGATATTTTAATAGAGTATGGTTGAAAGTATGACAGAATCCCTACTCATATTGTCATTTTCATTTAATTCTTCTGTTTAGCACCTTTTTTTAATAAATAAATGAGATAGCTATTTCCTGCAACAACTACTGATGGATACTGTTCTTAAGATTCCCAGTTCTCCCTAAAATGTGTTTAAGACGGCCATGTGTGTTTAGAGTATATATGTAGAAGCATTGCCGTGGTAAATGGACTGTGCATTTTTACTCAAGAGTCATTAAATGTAATATTATTTGCCGCATGGACAAGGAAGTAATGCCAGACATATGTTTACAAGCTGGCTTTGTTCATGTATTGGATTTTTTTAAATATAAACTTACCAAATGGTAATCTTAATTCAGTACATATAAAAACACTCAAGATTGCAAGTCAACATATTGCTATCAAATAAATTAAAGTGTTTCTAAAACTTTCGACAGTCACATATTTCTTTTGGGGCTATAGACATGCGCCTTAAAGAGCTTCATATTAAAATAACAGCTATCTTGTAAGGTAAAGTTCCAGTTATAAGCTAAACAAAGTCGTGACAGGGCGGGGGGGGGGGAAGGATTATAAAAGTCAATGACATCTCGTCAAAATCTGCATCAATTTGTTCAGCGGACTTACTCCGATCTAAAATTATTTTATAGTTCTTTAAGACTTTAGGGTATTTTCTATACCCCCACAATTTGGAAAACACTGAAGTACAAGGTATTGTTTGAACACGCGTTGAACAAGCAATGCCACCCACATGAAGGAAGCGATGCTGTTAAGAAGGAAGCTCTAATGACTACATGGAGGGGGTGCATCACGGTCTTATGTAGCATACTTATAGTAACTCTCGAACATGTGCGGTGTTGAAATAATGATGTTCACCCTTGATAAGAAAAGTTGTATAACACGGCATGGAAGGGGGAGGGGGGATCAGGCTAAATGTCCACTTGGTGTTACCTGGGAGGAGGGAGGGGTCAAAAAACTGTTATGGATGATGCCCAGGTAACTACACAGGAACACAAACAATCCTGAACTATAAGGAAATAAGACTTTGCCATCAAGGAAATTGATTTTAAGGGAGAATCTATAGTTATTTTGTTTGTGTTAATGAGCTGCTCGAGATTAATCCTCATTTAATAATATAGTTAGGTTTAATTTAATGTTTACCTGGCTAGTAGATTTAATCATGTAAACATCTCTAAACACCAATTCCATATTTTGTGTGGAAAAAATCTATTAGATTGTATTTTAGTATTAAGGGCCCTTTTATACAGGCAGTTTGTGACGCGCGTTCTCTAAATACACAGAAGACAATGAACGCTATTATACACTGACGCGCGTCATTTATGCCGTCGAGATCTGAAAAATGTGTCGCCGTAGCCTAGAGAACGTTGTTTCAAAAATCACATAAGACGATCCAAGATACATTATATTCAATGGGGTATTTTATGTTGCCGTGTTGGCGAGACTGCAGGGCAACAAACCTGTATGCCCCATGTATTGGAACCTCACTGTATCTCAGTACCAGAATCAGTATACTTCTGTGGCAGGTAGGGAGTGTATTTATTGTCTACCTCTTTATTTGTTCCTGAAATGGCAACTATAAAGGAATTCATCACGAGTGGTGTAAAAGAAGAGATTGGCAATCCTGGGCTCTGTTTTTTATTTCCTCTAGCCCTTTTCATGACGTGCACCCTATGTTGCTTGTATCAAAGCAACCGCCCAGGACACGTGTCATTCTTGTCGCGCGTCATGAAACGCCTGTATAAAAGGGCCGTAATATACAGTTTTCCGACTGTCAGCAGCTTACTTTATTTGCTAATAAAGTATGATTCAATATGCTCTAGTAAGATTAATAACTATTAAAGTGACAGCTGCAGATCACATGACTTGACGTATGAATACGTGAAAGTAGATTTCAGATAAGGTTCTTGCTGAGAAAAATGGACTGTACAAGATATCAATGTTTTAATTTAATATTTAGTGGAAAGAATAAAACCCAATTTAGCTACGGTACATTTTCGGACCTGCCGAAAAAAAGCCAATGAAAATGAGGCCTTTATATCAGTGGAGAGATGCGCTTCTGACCGAATTAAGCTCTTGGACTCGAAGATAGTTTATAAGTAATATTTAAAACCGATTTTAAAATGTATAATAACTCATAATAAATGCTAAATCTGCATATCTCAATAGCTAAACAAACTTTGAAGAGTAAACTCCATCCAGCTTGTAAACACATAAATTTTAGCATTTTTTTGTACAAGTGTGTGGTGACATTATCTTCAAGATAAAGCTAAATGACGCCATGTCGTGTTGGCTGCTGTGCTAGCTCCTACCTGGTTCTGCTCTGGTATTGGTCTTTCGCTGACCTTCTATCTCTGCATCCAACCTGGGGGACACACAGCGAGACAAGTCGGTTATTTCATGACAAAACATATTCTTGATGTGGTCATTTATTTTGTCAGCTTTTGATGCAGTTTTGTCGGATATCGCAAATTTAAATGGCTTGGATAGTTTTTGTTCTCTCTCTCACCAAGTCTCACTACCTGTCTGGGTTACACGCATGCATGTGTACTAATTACACTTGTCAACAGATGAGTGAGGTTGAATTTATAGGAAGTATATTGCAGATCGAGTGAAAAAGAAAAGAACCAAAAAGAAATCAGTGCCCATTGCAAGTGAAAAAAACAGAAAACTCACACCACAGATGTAGCATTTTGTGCCTTTACATACTGCGGGATGCATGCGTCTCTGAACAACCCTGTGTCCAAGCATGCAGGTGGTATATAGCGCAAGGCTGGTCCCAGTAAAAGGAACTGTACCGCAGAGTTAAACAACAGAGCATTACATACCTGCTAGTTGACCTCCAGACTGAGCTTAATCTTGTCGTACCTTGCAGCATTACAGAGAAGCACAACATTATCACAGCTTGGTTCATTCCAGTGTCAATAACACACACTAAAGTATACTTAAGTTTAACTAAGTCTATTCTGCTGAAGACGATATTAGACGGAAAATTAGGAATAGGATAGAGTCGGGAAATGCATGCTATTACTCGGTCAGTAAGTTGTTAAAATCTCGCCTAACTAAGAATATACCAAACAATGGTTTTAATGGTTGTTCTCTACGGTTGTGAAAGAGAAGAGAGAGAAGAAGAAAATAGAGAAAGAAGGAGCAGAAAGGATCAAGAGTGGAAAGGAAAGACAGAAGGAGAGGGAAAGAGAGAGAGGAGAGACCAAAAGAAAGAAAAGGAGAGACAGAATGATCACAAAGGACAAGGAAAGGAAAGGAGAGGAAAAGGGAGAGAGGAGAGACAGAAGGAGCATAAAGGAGAGGTAGAAGGATCGAATAGAAGACAAAGAGGGAATGAAGAGGATTGATCCCATACAAAGCACAGTAACTGTGACATGAAATGAAACTCAACTACTCACTGTTTGACTCGGTCCGGGATGCTGGCCTGCTCCAGAGGCAGAATCTCCCCGAGCTCGCTGAGGGTCTCCACGAAGGACAACTTGCGGCTGAACTTGCTCGAGATGAAGGGCCGGGTCATCACCACAATAGTCTTGAGCCAAAAGGTGGGGTGCACCAGGTACAGACCCTTGAGATTCTTACGCAGGCGACGGTCGATCATCTGATAGCAGCGCTTCAGCCAGGAGAAGGTGGGCATGCACCCTCGAGAAGTTGCCCCGTGGAGGTATACCAGAACGTAGTCGTCGGTTATCAACTCGTCTAGAGTTGTTAGTACATACCTGGGGACAGACACACAAGTACACCACATAGTTTACAGGCGTTTGGTGTCGATACTTAGGATGGGAAGAGAGAGATGGTCGAAAGGGTGTTGGTGTTAAATGGTATGGGAGGACGAGAAGGATGTGAGAAGAGCCTATATAGATAGCACCTGCTTACACTTCAAGGCCACTTCTCTTTACACGCATTCCATTATAAGTTTTAATATAATATTAACTTTAATATTTTTGTGTATTTTCTTACTACTCGTTCGGGTTATATGCTTAAATACTAATTACACTGATGGATTAAGAATTGAGAAGGTTGAATTTAGAGGAAATGAACCTGCATTTGCGTGGAGGTAGAGTTGAAAACCACTTAAGAAAAATCACCCCACAGTTCACCCGAGCGAGATTCGTACCGCGATCTCCCTCGTCCTCGGCAGTCTAGCTCGACACGAATCTAGCGCGTTAGCCAACTACGCCACCGAGGCGGGTTTTAATATTAACTCCTTTGGTGTTCAAATGGTCTAAGGCGTCACTCAAAATAAACTGGACTTCCGATGTCAGGAAGATCAAGGTATGAATCTCGGTCGGGTGTGTGCTGAGGGAAGATTTTACAAAGGATTTTCTACCCTCCCTCCGCACAAACGTGGATACACTTCCTCTTAATTCAACCTTACTCAGCAGCATAAGTATTACAATAGGGCACAGTGAATATAATGATGGTGATGATGATAATAATTAAAATAATAGGAAAATAAGAGAACTCTGGAAAATAATTTAAATAAAAAGGGTATATTAATAATTTAAGAGGGTGAATACCTTGTCAGACAACACACAGCAGTAGAGGTATAGGAGCAGTAGAGGTATAGGGTACTTACAGGAAGAGATTGTCCATAACATAATCGTAGTCTACTCTGCTCCTGTCTGGTAGGTAGCAAGCGCTGAACACTATGATAGCGTTGTGCGAGCCAGCCGAAAGGTATCCTCCGTGGGACAGCACCTGGAGACAGCACAACGACAATCCCAGACATAATAGCCAAGAGGGAATGCATCAATAGCAGAGATATGTGGGTTCTTATTTCCCCGCCATCAGGAGGTACCAAACACAGGCATATTACAGCCTGATGTTCATAAGAAGCCCGTTAATTGACAACTGGAAACTCATGTTGCCACAATGGTAGAAAAAAAAATTATTACAATTGTATTTACATGCTTTAAAAAAAAAAGTGCCGTGTTTTACTATCCATTCAGGCTGTACGCTAATGGTTTACGGTATTAGAAAGGTTATATTTAGATGAAGTGTACCCACATTTGCATGAAGGAAGAGTGGAAAACATTTTTTGGGAAAACTCACCAGTACACCCGACTGAGATTAGAACCTCGATCTCCCCATCATCGGCAGTCTAGTCTACTGCAAGAGTATCGCATTAAGACCATGCGACCACCGAAGTGGGTATTATTAATGTGGTGAAGTGTAGATAGAAGATAGTGAAGGTCAGAGGAGTGGAAATGAAGAGGGTAACTGACCCTCTTGTACGGCTCGATGACCTTCATGTCTATGTGACGCTCCTGCCCCGCGACAACACAGTTCCTCCAGCTGCGGGCCTCCGCTATCTCCTCCGCAGCGCTCAACTCGGGGATGGGAGGAGGGGCGTCCCCTAGACGCTCTAGTATGGAGTCCTCCATGTCGTCGGGGCTGTCCAGCTCGTGGGACAGCAGGTCATCAAGGTCGGGATCGTCCACCAGGTCCATATCGGACAAGGGGGACTCTGCCCCGGACACGGAGGACAAGTTATCCTCCTCCTGAGCCGTGTAGATGTCGTCCGAGACCTGGATCTTGCGACGCCCGCACCGCTGGGAGGAAGTCACGGGGCTTGGACGTTCTGTAATAAGTCACGCAGGTCATTAGCAGCTAGGACCCCACCGCTAGAGTCTAGTTGTAATGGATACACACGCACGCAAATTAATACTACCTTCATCAAAAGTTTAGTTATTTGGCTATGACTTTGTGAGTTTATAGCTTAAAAAGAAAAAACGTTAAGATTTGTTGTACATGAGAAAATTAGGGAAAGTGACTGCATTGAAGTGATGTTAGTTGAAGGTCACTTACAACACAATAAAAACTTACTTTTTTTTATATTTGTACACTTCACTGAAAGTTTTTTTTAATGTTTTTTAGCACCGAGTTTTACTACCCATTTGGCTTATACACCTATGTACTAATTACACTGATATATTAGGGATTGGGAAGGTTAAATTTAGAGGAAGTATACCTACATTTGCGTAGAGGGAAAGTAAAACAAAAACTCGGTACACCCGACAGGGTACTATCCCCCAATCTCCCTGTCTTTGAAAGTCTAGTATATTGCAAGAGTAGTGCCTTAGACCATCCGGCCACCGAAGCGAGTTGTAAGCTTAATTAGCCAATGAATTCGCACTGGTGGTCGTATGGTCTATTTCATCACCCTTGTGCTATAGTGGATCACCAGTGACAAGGAGATTCGGGCCAAATTTTAGTCGGATGTAATCAAGTTATTTAATCCTGTAGTTTTCCGTGCTGGTATATTTACTCTAACCACTTTCCTCATCCTAATCTATTAAACCTAATTAATTTATGCATTTATAGCAAAGGGATAGTAAGACACATGAAAAAAATAAAATTTAGAAAGATTAATGTTTCAAAGGGTCGAATAAATTAATTTTAAAGACTTTTTTTTTGTCCCCACATCGCAATTTACTATTTCATTTATTAGAAGTGTTTAACGTGCACTTACTGAACCGACTAATTTTATCAGTAAACAAGAATTTCTATGAGCAAGCGCAAAAGGGTCTACCAATTTTGCCAGCAAAGATATTTTCACATATTCTCCAGGCTTATTTTACATACCGCTATCAACATAGGACCGATGGCTTTACTTCCGCTCCAAAGGAAGTTGTGCTACAGATTTTTACTGCTCAAGAAAAATCCGTCGACCTCGGCTGGGTCTGAACCCGCAAAATGTCGGTTTTTAAGGCAAGCACGTTACCCCAAGTCATCGAGGTCGATCTTACTTTACCCATCTGAGTTATACACAAATGAACTACGTAACCTAACGTGCTAGGTATGAGGAAGGTTGAATTTAGAATAAACGTACCAGCATTTGTGTAGAGGGAGAGTGAGAAACCATTTATGGAAAACCACCCTAAGTAAAAATGACTGGGATTCGAACCTCGATCTCCCCGTCATCGGCAGTCTAGTCTACAGCGAGAGTAGCAGCTTACACCATGCGCCAATGAGGTGGGTCGTCAAGTGATGTATTCATAATTTCTTCACGTCCATCACATACTCTTCCTTAAACTACGTGTGAAGAATAATCCGGAAGAAAGGATAGCTCAATGGTAGAGCATTAGTCAAATGTCCGGGGTTCAATTCCCGTGTCCAAGTGTACATTTTTCAAAATTTTCTAATATATCCTTAGTGTTATTTTATTATTGATATATATCCAAAGTTAATGCTGCAAATTGCATGACCTGACATATCAATACGTCTAAATAGATCTAATAACTTTTTATAACCATCAGATCAAGTTTTTCCTACCAACATTGGTGCTATACAAACCACACAAACTCCCAAATAAATATTACCTCCTCCATTCATGTCACTCTCTGGAAATGTTTGTTTACAAAATTAAAGTATTATGAATCAGAACTTGATCGCCTTAGATTTTGAAGAAGATCTTGTTAGTAACAGCGTTAATCCAACATGCAGTCATACAAGCAATGGCAAAACAAGGCAGCCGTGCGGGGAAACACATGCGGTGGTTTAGGAAGCACCTTTACCAATAATAAAGTTTGTTAACATACATTCGTTTTCATTTTTAGAGGTTGCTGGTTCGAATTCTGGCCGGTAGGGTACCGTGTAGTAACGAACCGGTTTTAAATTACGAATCAGTCGCTAATATCCCTAAAGTTATCTTCCTGCAAAAACACAAAAGAAAAAGAAAATAACTAGCAAAATTGATTGTTTGGTAAATAAATACCATGATTTGGTAACCTTGACCAATACTACTTGGTACCATTGACATTATCCCACTAAAAATAAAGATGTCACCGTCTAAACCTTAAATCTGTGATGTGGGCGAGCCTCCATCCTTACGACTACTCCATAATAATGCTATCCCTGCACCTACTACTGAAGAGTTGAAATCTTTCAACAGCTAAGATCACATGTTTGTCTGATTGTGCTTGTTACATATAGATGAATTCTTATGTTGTTTTTTTTATCAGCGTGTCTTTCTACTTGTTCAGGTTGTACACACATATATATGATAATTACTCTAATGGGGTAGGAATGAGGAAGGAAGGATTTTAGAGGTAATATACCCGCATTTGCGTGGCGAGTGAGTGGAAAACCATTCAGAAAAAAACCACCCTCAATACACTCAACCATAATTCGAACCTCGATCTCCCCATCTTCAACAGTGTAGTCTACCGAGAGAGCAGCACTTTAGACCATTCGGTCACCGAAGCAGGTAAAATTTTATTCAGAGTGGATATCTATGGAGTGTTTTACATGATAAATAACACTTACTTTTTTATATTTTTTTAGGAAAAAATTTAATCCAAGAATTGTTTTGTATTTTTTTGACAATGTTGTTTCAAACGATAAGAGAATATATGAACATTTATTTATTTATTATTAGTGTATTTACTGTTATTTAAAGTTTTGTTCAAAGTCTAACAAATATAAGAGAGTGAAATGGTAGTTTATGGCATATTCACAATAGCTGTTAAATAGCGTTACAGTGTCGTGTTGGTAGAATGCAATAACTAGGGGTGCGCAAAGCTTTGACCTCGGTTCTAAAAAAAAAGCCTCCTTCGACAAATATGTAGCTTCGCTAATAAAAAATATGGCGGGTAAAATAGTGTATTCTATGTTCAATTGTTTCCACTCGGAGCTTGTTTGTAGCCTCCATTTAACCTGAAAGGTAACAATCTTACCTTATTAATTGTATTGTTCTAGTGTATAGCATTGCTTGAGTCACTTGGAATGTTACAAGGTATGTCTTATTGACAGCATATAGCCACAACAGAGTCATCGATGGCTGTGCTATCAATGATGGCTTACAGTAGCCGGTGATATCCACGCATCCATCACAGACTCTGCCTCAAATTATGAGTGTAAGAATGACCCTGGATAGCTCAGTGGTTAGAACATCAGCATACTTAGCCAAAACGCCTGGTTTTGATTCCCGTGTCAGAGTGTCATTTTTCATTCTGTTCGAATGTGATTCGGTTTATTTACGCGATTACAATCGTGTATCCCCCAAACTACACTTTTGATACTTAGATATATAGCGTTTATTTCTTCAATTTTACATCACCAATTACAGTATGGTGTAGCTCATACAGTTGGATCATAATGTAGTCAGTGCTGGGTAAGATTGTAGGGTTTAAAAAGTGTACATTACAAATTCATATTATCCTGAAAAAATCTGAGGTGGATAAATTACCACGTTGTGATAACTGATATCAGCTTTGAATCAAATATTGCAAACAATTGTACAATAAAACATTTTCTAAATTATTTTAATGCATTGTTTTATTAATAACCACAATATAATTTTTTTTTTTTAATATTCAAACTTTGATTTGGGTTTAAAAAAATATTTTATTTATTTGATTCCAATTTCCTTCGAATTTAGAAAGTTTACCTTGCACACCCCTAGAAACAACATGACAGATTATGTTAGTTTGAGTTTGGAAAATTTAAGAACCAGTTATACGACAGTATGGACCATATTTAAAAATGGTACCTAATGGTTGGATTCAATAAACATTGAAACAGAATATAAGGACTTACGATAGAAAAACACCGTACTCTATTCTGCCTAGAAATTTTTTTTTTTTTTTCCATTTATATGAGGTATTTAATCTAACAGAGCCGACACCTTAGCCCAATCGGTAGCGTGTATGTCTACTGAGATATGGGTCCCGGGTTCGATTCTCGGCATGGCCAAAAAATTCATTGGTGAAATGTAGGTTACCCTCTCACAGTGATGAATTAACGGCTGGGGACTGGATGTTGTGCCTGTCCTAGTCTTAAGTTAGATTATAATGCATATGAAGCTAGGCCAGGCCTAGCAAGCTGATAGTGGAGAATATATGACTTGAATAAAAAACTTAACACAGGCTGGAAACAGTAATGGATGTAAAATTTAATTTAACATCCACGTTCTGAACCAATTGATAATATCAGCACATGACATATAAACTAATTTAAACCTATAGCAGACACAGCATCCAGCCCCCGGCTGTTAATTTATCACTCTGAAAGGGAAAACCCACATTTCACGAATGATAAATTTTTTGGTCATGCCAGGAATTGAACCTGGGACCTTTAGCTCAGTAGAAAGACATGCAACCAACAGAGCTATGGTGTCGGACCTTTGAAAATTACTGTCATGTTTTGTTTTAAGTATGAAAGATAGAACCTTCATTTTTCTGGTCTACTGAGTTAGATAAATAAAAAACTAGTGACTTTTTGGTGATGTTTTTTGAACACAAAATTCCTTTGGTAAACACGTGAACATTATATTATGCATGTATAGGCATAATGCACTCACACACAACATTAAACTTTAACTAGATGGTGAACGTTAACCTTGTCCTTGGTATCACGGTAAAAACAATCTTGCAGCTTGTGGCTAGCGCATGGCATCATGGGTAGTGGGTGACCTGACATTCGATGCGTTCACTTTGTTACAATGTGCAGAAAATTCAAACAAAAATATTTTCATGACTTTAAGGCCAAAATATTGAAAATTTGTGACTTTTCAAGGACTTTCATGACCTTTTTTGCAATTAGTAAGTTTTGGTGACCCAGTAGACACCTTGGCCTTTCAATGGTATCCTACTTTCAATGTTTATTGATTGAAAAATAAGAGATGCTTCTTTCCCTATGAAGAATAAAATAAATTATGTACAAAATTAAAAAAAAAAAAAATTAATGTAAGGTTAGTTTTGAAAATATTTTATTTGTGCAATCTCTTTTCTAAAAAAAACTATGAAAAATATATTTACAAATTTGTTACATGATAATAAGCTTAGGATAAGATCATTAAACAATGTTAAAACAATTATTGTTAGAAATTAAAACTGGTGGAAGTAATGGTCGTTACTTGTTAGTACCTAAGCCACAGTTGTTTGAACACCAAAAAACCTCTTTGGAACCATGTTTTATTTCATTTAGTAAACAGAAGGTACAATATTTAGCTCTCACAACCCACAGACTTGTTTTAATAGCACCTGTAATTAGACCTGTTTGTTCCATTTATAACTATTGTTTTTTGTTCGATAGTAAAATTAAATAGTTTGGCTTGACAGCAATAATTTAAAAAAAAAGGTTTCACCGAAGGGAACCATATACATATCAAAGTCGGTGCAACCAACCTTGAGGGACATCCACAGAACCGTCGGCTTTCAACCGGGGAGTCCACCTGGCCAGACTCAAGTCGAGCCGGGCGGGATCCAGAATGAGCACTGGCCCACGGGATTTAAGGTCCGGATGAGCCAACTCTTCGCTTGATGCTGCGACGACAGTATTGTGCTCATTGTTATTCTCCTCCATACTCGACTTCTTAACCTCCTCTGAAGTGTCTGTAGCCCTCTTAAAACTATCGTCCAGGTTGTCACCATATACGGCCACAGGGCTGTCTATACTCTGCAGGTGGTCGGGGGCAGAGATCTTCTTCAGCCCAGGAGTAAAAGAGCCCTCTGTCTGACGGCTTTCTATAAACAGCCCTTCCATCACTCGTTCTCCTAATTCCTTCCTCGCGAGACGTTTCGAGTCCCGCCGATCAAAGACAAAACTGCAATCAACATGTTCGACTGATTTTTTGCCAGATGTTGATGAGGACGTTTCATGTTTGTTTTGTGTACCTGCGTAGTTTGGCGACAGCTCATCGAGGAACACTTTAACAAGATCACCTGCAACTTCCCCACCGTTTGTTGGATTAAGTAAGAGTTCTCTCTTAGTTTCTGAAACATCGGGCAGTAGCTTCGGCAACGAATCTGGGTTTGTCATTTTAATAATATCACCATTTTCATCGTACTCTTCCGGTAAGGAGTGGTCCTCAGAGTTCGGGGTTAGCAAGCGACGGATTATTGGTTCTTTATGCTCATCGTCGGCGGTAGACTTGCATATTTCAATAGCTGGTAAATTATCACCACCATCATCATCATCATCTTCCTCTTCCAAATAATGATTTACAATTTCTAGTGTGGTTTCCATGCACTCCGACAATCTTTCTGATCAACATACATTCAAACAGAAACACATACAAATAAATATATCAAAGCAATTTCTAGAAGCAAAAAAAATATATATTAAGATAAGTTTAGAAAGAACAAAATAAAAAAATAAATCAATAAAAATAATAAATTCCGATTCTTTGATTTTAACCTCAATATTATAATCCTTCAACATTTCCAATTTCAATCTTTTCCAATGTATGTGACCTCGCATTAAAATTGTTATTTATACACCGTACCGTAGTAAATTTGCTAAAAGATAAAAATTGTAAATTAAAATTAAAAGAAACTACCACATAGATGATTGGATCATTAAAACACAAGGTGAAGAGTGCATTTACAATGAAAAATTACTTTATATATATAATATATATATATCCATCATTTTTCTTTAATATCAGGCCTAGTAAAGCTATAGAGTATGATGGAGTAGAACTGAGAAAGGTACAGTGAGTAAAATATCTTGGAAGGATGATCAAGGTGAAAGGTGGGAGTAGGGAGGATTTAATGAGAAGAGGACAGCAGGGAGAGTTGTTCTATAGGTGTGTTAGAGAGCTGTTATGGAGAGTTGTTCTATAGGTGTGTAAGAGACCTGCTATGGAGAGTTGTTCTATAGGTGTGTAAGAGACCTGCTATGGAGAGTTCTATAGGTGTGTAAGAGACCTGCTATGGAGAGTTGTTCTATAGGTGTGTAAGAGACTTGCTATGGAGATGAGAAGTGTCCTTGAAGTGTATGGAAGGGTTGTACAGGGCGTACTTTGTACCCATTGTCACATGTGCAGCAAAAATATGGACATTGAATGTAAGAGAGACAAGGAAAGTGGAGGACATGAAGAGCATGTTAGCTGTCACAAGGAGGAACAAGATTAGGAATAAAGTTATTCGGGAAAGAGTTGGGATACAGGGAGTACATGAGATAGTAGAGGAAGTAAGACTGAGATGGTATGGACATGTAATGAGGATGTTGGAGTACATGAGATAGTAGAGGAAGCAAGACTGAGATGGTATGGGCATGTAATGAGGATGTTGGAGTACATGAGATAGTAGAGGAAGCAAGGGAGAGATGGTATGGACATGTAATGAGGAAGGAATATAAAATAATGCCATGGATAGTAATGGAGAGGAGGAGATAGCAGAAACTGTGTGAGCAAGAGGTATAGAAAGAATGGTGGAAGGTAAGAGGAAGGTGGAGGCATTTTACTAAATTGACCCGGCCATAGGCTGGAAAGGACGGTGGATGATTATTATAAGGATGATGATTACCATGATGACAATGAACAAGACTTTCTATTTGATTTGAGAACTAATAATATTGAGATCAATTTTCAGTACCAATAAGGATTGAGTATTGAGGAATCGAGTTTGAAATCCTTGGTAAACACAACTTTATATGCAAACTTTTATCAGGGTGTAGAAAGCCAAACATGCCATGCCATACTAACTATATAAAATATCATTATATTTAAGGTTTGCTAAAATATAAAATATTGGGTACAGGAGGTATGGGATATATAAATAAACAAAACAATTTAATTGACATATAACAATAAATACATCAATACCTAGGAAATAAAATCTACATAAGTGACAGCTGTGAATGTTTAAAACCGCCATTAAAAATACTATCAACTAAACTTAGATAAAAGCCTCCTAGCGCAAATAAAATAACTATTTTTCATGCAAAACAAGTCCCTTGTAATATTTAAAGTCACATCTGATAGAGGCGTTCACAAGTTGATGCCCAAATATGGTATATAATAGCTATTAATAACGATTTTCAAAAATTTGGATAAGAACAATGACGCCTGCTAATATGAAAAATATATCCAAGTTTTACTATTGTTAATTCACATTTAATTTTTTTTAAATAATTATCATGCTTTACTTTAAAAGGACCCAAGTAGTCAATTATGTGAAAAGATCTAATTTTGTTCTATTTTGGGTACATACTATAAATTCAAAAATCTTACAGTGAATTTTAAATATGTTTTGATAGTAGCACTTTCTGAACCAACTGATTTTATCAGCACACGAGAATTTCTATGAGTGAGAGCGAAAGGGCCTACCAATTTTGCCGGGAAGGTATTTCCACATACCACACACGGCTTTACTTCCCCTCCAAATTAAGTTGTGCTAAGGACAATCCGTCAACCTCGGAAGGGTTTGAATCCACGAACATTGGGTCTCGAGGCAAGCACTTTACCCCAAGATCACCGAGGTCGACACTGAGGACATAAAATAACAGTTGATATCGAAACAAGTCGATCACTAATCAAACATGGGCTAGATAGCTCCTTTAGATATTATTTCCTTCATATCATATTAAGGTTTAATGTGAAGAGGCAAGGGAAGACAAGTTCCCTTTCAAAACTGTTCGAATGACACGATGTGGGGGGCGGATATTGTGACGAATGGTTCAGATGTGACTTGCAAGGGGGTATGGGGGAAGGGACATAACGTAAGCAAGGTCAGACCTTTCCTAAGCCTGACACCTCTGCAGTTTGGTGACATCACAGCCTGGTAGATGGAGGTGTCTTCTTCCTCGTCACTTTGACCTAGATAATACAGAGAGCAATAGATAATACAGGGCAGTCTGGGGTGAGGGGTGCAAAGTCCATTATTTTTCAATTAGAAGAAAATTCTCATGAAATAGGAAATATTCCCAAAGCCAAACGGAAGTTGTAATATTTAAAAAAAGGGGTGAATAAAATGTACATTTTGCATAGCTATATAACTTCAAGGCATTAAACATAATTTACAAAATGTTACATGCACACAAGAATAACATTTCATCCTAAGTTGATAAATTAAGTTACTATCATGACATTTAATATAATTTTGTGTGTGTGTTGATTAAACATTAATTTATTATGTACACAAGAGCACAAACTGACAAAGAATTGAACATAATTGTGTATTTTTACTATTTTTATCGGCAAAGCTTCATACCTTGCATCTCACCTGTAGCAATGTAACTTTGAAAGGACTAAAATTAACGGTTGTTTTGCTGACAAATTTACCTCTCAAAATATTAGTGGATATCACCCACATATTTGTTATCAACTATGCATTGTTGGTAACCTCAACATTAGCAGTCTTTGGGAGCTATTAACACTAGACTATTCTATTTTTATGGGCATGTTGAGGGGATGAAAGTGGATCGAGAGACGAAGCAAATATATGAAGGTAGAGTGTTTGGATCAAAAGGAAGGGGTAAGCCATGTAAGACGTGGTTGAAGGTTGTAGACGAATGTGTGAAAAAGAGATAAATTAAGACTTTTAAAAATAAAAGAGTATGTATGACTCTGTGTATGGATGTTGTTGAAGCGAAGGGAGTATGCAAGGATAGAGAAGCATGTTATTATTATTATTCATAGCACCGCGTCTTACTACCCGTTCGGGTTGTACGCACTTACGCTAATGTGTAATGGTAGGGTGATTGTGAGATGAAATATGAGGACCTACAGTTTAACTTGGAATCCGAACCATGGTCAAGTCCTGGCATTCCACACATTCACAAGTTGTGATTAATACATGCGTCAGAGGTGAAGGAAGGGTTTTGGCAATCAGATAGATCTGTGCCGGAACCGAGGATTGAACCCCGGACCCTCAAAACAGAGATCCGACACCTTACCCTTAGACTGCCAGGTCGCCGATTAGAGAAGTGTGAAGAAAGTTAGTGAGGGTGGATTAAGTACGGAGTTATTATCTTTTGAGCTATGTGCACAGTTTCTTGCCTACCTCGTAAGGGAACAGCGTGATAAGTAAGGTATGTATGTAGGTAGGTATGTTTGTTAAATCACCTAAATGTTACGCCCAAAACATATAGTGATATAAGCTTATTTTGAAAGTTACAGGTGTTTAACTGTCAAGAATGAATAAAATTGTATTTCCAGTAATTTAATACTAATCATTCATCGTAGTATATTACAGTATTTTTGGACAAGGTTTTTTTTTTTTTTGTTAATTGTTACCATTTTTTCTTGAATCTTCTTTNNNTTTGCTACTAGTTACCATTGTTTCCTGAATCTACCTCCAAGGGTATTTCTACTCCGTCGGCCTCCAGGCGTTCTTTCAGCTGCTTGGGGCTGCTCGGGAAGTCTACTGCAAGGGGATTCACACAATTAGAATTACTTTAAGTGACTACTAAATATGAAAATAAGCTCTTTTTTACATGTGTAGCCTACACCCCAATTAGATTAATTAGGAATAAAGAGGGTTTTTTAAAACCCAAGTATAATTTACAATAAAAAGGGCAATGTATCCAACAAGAAAAAAAAACCTCCCCTCAATCCCAGATTGTGTCATATTCACTTGTGTTTATTGTTTGGATAAATAATTTTTAAAAATAAGTTTTAAAATGTTAACTACTTTTTTTTTAGTTGGAAGGTTAGTTAAAGAAAAAGATAAAATAATTGTCAAAATATACCGCTGTGTAGTTTTTCTCAAAAGTTTAGATTATCTTGAGAGTTTTGTAAAAATTTTGTGCAGCACTTTGAAAAAAAAAAAATTGATTCCTATATCTAGCATATTTTTAAATAAACTTTTGTTTTCTGAACGTTAGTCCTTCATCTGTCATTTCGTACCATACTCCTCCGTATAAGCGTCCAGTGTGGGGAGCTCCAGGTCCAGTCCATCCAAGCTCAAAACAGAGTCCAGACGACCTCGGCTCGTCGTGCTGTTAGTGGTGGTTGTTGTTGTTGTCGTCGTCGTCGTCGTCATTGTGTTGGTGGTCGCTATCGCCGCAGCGTTGTCTAACCTCGTGTTGGAGCCATCGTGGTTGTCCACTCTATCATTGGGGCTCTGTCAAAGAAATGGTTGGATATCAACGATGTCCTGCCATAGCAAAGAGCGTTCAGATTGTGATCTGAGACAAAAATGGGGGTGGGGAGGTGGGAAGGGGGGAGGGGAGTGGTTCAGACTTTGATTTAATCANGGTGGGAAGGGGGGAGGGGAGTGGTTCAGACTTTGATTTAATCAGAAAATTCCCCAGGTACTAGCAACAATATTAATTGCCTAATAGCCTGCTTCGGTGGCCGCGTGGTCTAACGCGCTAATCTCGTGACCTGCCAAAGACGAGGAGAGCGGGGTTCAATCCCAGTCAGGTGCACGAAAGGAGTTTTTACCTAAATGGTTTTCCACACTCCCTCCATGCAAAAGTGTGTGCATTTCTTCTAAATTAAGCCTCCCTAATCCGTTAGTTCAATTAGTTCATAGGCGTATAGCCCGAACAGGTAGTAAGACCCGGTGCTAAAAAAAAAAAGTGCCGCCGTTTTGCCTGGAACAAACAGGAAGCCATTTAAATTATCACGAAGAAAACCTTTCTCAATGAGGGCAGGGCTGTATCCAAATAGTCTCAAGGATCCTTGGAAAAATCGTCGACTTATAGACTTGACAAATTCACACTCCCCACAGTCCATACACTTCCTATCAAAGACCGCATCGGCCAATTCAAGCGGCAGCGAAATAAAGTGTTTTTGGGACTTGAGCTGTACCGATAAGCTAACTCGTCTGCGAGTCTAAAAGCCAACAGAATCTAGCCGCTAATAATTAACAATGGGCCCCTGTTTAAAGAAGAACAAATACTGTACAGTAACTAGGATTATGTAGTTTCACCCCAGTTGGGGTACACCTAAAATACAGGTCTAAGTGTTGGGAGTTGTATTGGATGGTTTATTCTCGTTTAGAAGTCAAGTCACCTGATTGTGTTCACTAACAGGGGACATCTGATCAGACACATCACTGATGTCCATCCGGTCCGATTCTGAAGGCGACTCATTCAGAGCTTCACCGTTCTCACTAGAAAACAAAACAACCAAATCAATTACTTTCTTGTGATTATTTTCCCTAAATTTCTTAAAAACACCCATGTTGAAAACCATTTCTACTAGAGCCCAAAGATATATTCTGTACCATATATAGTCTTTGTAATAGTAGGTGTAACTTATAAATTGTCAAACTATGTGTTCACAAGAATATATTATTAAGTGATCCTTAAGGAGTACGACTAATATATTTTTTTAAACACTTGCATCATGGGAGAAACACATATTCGGCTCATCTTTGGTGCAGGCGCCTTTATTTGATAATAGGTAAGTTCAGTGAGGTAGTTGCCTTAAGCTCTGTGCTTAGGAGAGCAACATAATAATTTTTAAAAAGAGATCAAAATAACAAATAATTGGAAATTTTCAAATACAAGCAGTCTTTGGCTAACCATCAAATTATCACCAATCATAATATGGCCGTACTTGGACAGTGGAGAATTCCATGATATAGGGTACTGGTACCTAAATGGATTGATTTAATCCACTTTTTTCTTTAACAAGAGGGCTACCAATAGCTTAATCTACAAATTAATACAAAGTGCACCAACATTTTGCCTGGAGAAGACAGAAAGTCATTGAAAACATAATCCGGAAAATCTTTTCCAATTAAGTCAAGGCCGTATTCGAATAGTCTCAAGGATCCTTGAAAGGATCTCTTGAGTTATAGACTTGATGAATTCACACTCCCCACGGACTTCCTATCGAATACTGTGTCAAACAATTCTTATACATCTTCTGGACCGCAGTGCTACTACTTACTGATGATCTTAGAAACTATTATCCAAACCCTTCTATCAGACCTGATTAAAATAAATAGCCTATGACGTTAAATATTGGCACCAATTTATTGTTTGTGTAGCTATGTCTTACATAGGCTTATATTGTACATACAATTGAACATGACTTTGGACGTGTTTGACACCACAGACTATCTTCAAAAACAAATTACTAAATTACTTTCGAGTAACATGTACCACATTAAATTGCCTCTATATGTTTCATTGTTATTTGTTTTAGTTACTGTCCGACACCTTAGCTCAGTCGGTGGTAGCGTGTCTGTCTACTGAGCTAAGAGTCTTGGGTTCAATTACTGGTTTGGCCAATAAATTGATCATAGGTGAAATGTGAGTTTCCCCTTTCGAGTGATAAATTAATGTCTGGGGGCTGGATGTTGTGTCTCTTAAATTTAAGTTAGTTTACAGTATAAATAGTGTGCTGATATAATCGGTTGGTTCAGAAAGTGCACATTAAATATCTCAAATAAATGAAAAAAAAAATAGTTAGGGTGGCAATGTAATTCTTTAATTAATCTAGCAAATTGCTGTTATTGGAAATTGGTTTCTTAGCTACCTAATAACTGTTGCAATTCCTCAAAATAAAATAAGTAGGAGAATAACTGATACAGCCCAGGAATCAGGATCCAAGCCAATTTAAATCTCAACCTCCCAGGTGTGAGGAATAGATTGAAAACTACTTAACCAACCCTACTGGTTATTTGGATCTATTCCCAAGAATTAAAGTATTTGGATAAATGTTATCAAAAGAAACAAAACATTGCTTGAAAAGCTTGAATAAACAGAATGTTTTAAATTTATTTCCAAAAAGCTCAGTTAATTGCATAATTTTTTAATTATGTTACCGATTAGTTAAAATGAATAATATTGTACTTACAATCGATGCTGTCTCAAGAAATATTATATTTATATATTCTGAACCTAAGGAAAACATTCCAAGTGATGTACGAGTTCTAATTAAAATTAAGTATTTATGTGAAATATTCGATCTCGATCATTATTATTAGAATTTGTCAGTCAAGGGAGTTGCCCCACGATTATTTTTTTACTATTCTAGCATTAACTTGAAAGTTTGTATTTTTTTAAAGCTGAAAACGGTCATAACCGTGTTAAGTGTTTTAAAAGAGAAGGTAGTAGTACATTTCTATATTAAAATGTTTAAGCTTTTTAGTCAAGGTGAAAATTTGTAAAAATACATACCTCATTTGTCACACGTTTGTAAGAATTTTCGCAATATGACATCAAATTATTTTTAAATTGACACCTGCGTGACAATGATAAAGTAGCTTAAACAAAATAATTTCATAGAAATATTTTGACAACCAAATAACCCTAAATTCTTTATTGCGGTCAATGTTTTCTGAAAGCATTTCTTAAATACGTCATGATAAGATATTGGTGGGTTCTCTTCTGTCCAATAGACTACCTATGATCTTAAGCGGATGCGAAGCGCTTTAAAAGCATATCATTTTCATAGCCTTTATTATCTATTTTAAAAAGCAAATCACAAGTTATACCCATTGATCTTTATAATACAACTGGATGGACATCTGTGGCTGAAATTTTCGAGCTGTCGTCTGCATACCATTGAGAAAGAGAGAAAGAAACCTTCGGGTATCTTTTTCTCTCCTACACCCATACAAGGCAATGTGGCATTTTGACATCGTTCATTAATTTGATTGAATATATGAAAAACATCAATGTGTGATTTGTTAAAAGAAATAAATATGTTAGTAAAAGTGTAATGTTACTAAATTAGTTTAGTTTTATTGGTTCTTTTAGCATAGCTGCTATAAACATGCACATGCACATGCACATGACATCAATACATTATTAGATTTAAACTTCACAACTTCCCAGTTCACTGCTCAAAAACACACTGATAATCCAACATCTGGATTACAGATATCAAGGTACTAAAAGTTAAGGTCCAATCACTGAACATTCCAAAAAGCTTTGATATGCTCTTCAAAGTTCGAAACTGGTTAGTTTTTCTTTTAATAAGTTGATGTAGCCTAATATATACGATGATTTTTTTTTAAGGAAGCTCGCTTGGAAGGCTTTATTTCGTACCAGAATCCTACCCTATATTTGTGTTTAGTTAGAATTAAAGACCTTCCGTTCTAAATGGACGTTATACTACCTATATATATATATATATATGAATATGATAGTATTCTGGTACAAAATAAAGCCTTACGGATTGGGCTTATTAGTAAATTAAGGGTTTAGTAAACACATAAAAGCATAAATAATAGCTTTGACTATTTGATTCTTAATATGAAATCCTATACAATTATAATAATTGTATAAATGGCAGCAATAAGCCAACCACCGAGTCGAAGATGGCTGCGTTATCTGATAGCTAGTGATATTAATATAATCACACACTTGTAGCCGACGATTTCCGCACGTCCATCATAGGCTCTGCCTTAAAATATGAGTGAAAGAATGACCCTGGACACGGGACGAACCCTGGATATCTCAGTGGTTAGAGCATTGGCGCGCTGAGCCAAGGGTCCCGGGTTTGATTCCCATGTCCATCATCTTTTTCAATTTTCATAAGATAAAATATGTAATGATTTGTATTTTTCCAAGATTACTTTATACACTTGTACTTGAGGAACTGCTTAAAATCCTTTAAATGTCCTGGGGAAAAGTCATGATTTTGTGTAGGAACCCTGTTTATTTACAATATTTAAAATAAAATATTTATTTCAATTAATATTCCATCGTGAATATATTTTATTGCAATGGTCCCTGTTGAACTTACTAATTGTGATTTTGTCATCTTTCTGCTCCTCTAATGCGCATTTTTAGCCAAAGTTGATTCATGGTTATGCGCATGCGAGAGAATTAGATAACGTTACAGGAAGAAGAAACTAAATAAATCATGTCTCCCAACAATTTTAAACTGGTCTAGTGAGAGGAGGTCTTTTAATGTCTCAATATGATCTCGCTAAAACCTAATTTAGATCTCACCCAATAGCCCATCAATCCTTTACGCCCTTCACAGAGGGAAACAATTTCAGAAGATGTACATAAATATTACATCAAGTTAAGATATTAATATTTGTAATGTATAGTTATTGTAAAAGTTGGAAACTGGCTCTGGAAAACCAGTAAGAGTATCAGGTGTTTTTAAATGTGAGGCAAAGCATGAAACACCCATAGAAAGTTGTTGTCACATAACACTACCGGTACTTTAGATTTTTAATTACCTGTTAAAAAATGTATCTAGGTAGAGAGAAAAGCTTGAAATGAAACCACAAAGCCCACCATATTCTTTTATTCTGATATATCAGAATGTTTTTCTACTGACATTAAATAGCTGTAATCTAATAACTGGTCTGTGCTAAAATACCGTCTTGTTGTTCTAAAAATGATCATTGTGGAAATATGATATTGTATTTAGTGAAAGATCTCAAATATGTTAATGATGCATCAAAGTTCTCTTCTTTGGAAATGTTTCCAAGATATGAACGTTATTGTGGGTGTTGAAGCGAAGAAGATTCAACCTTACCACTTTCATATTTCAAAGCTTCTTATATTTGTTATAACCACATCTAAATATCATATTATTTAAATTTTAAAAATGACACCTGGACACGGAAATTTTTCCCGGAACACTTAGTCTAGTACGCCACTGCTCTGCCTACTGAGTGATTCAGAGTCGTCCTGCACCCCAAAGCTAGCCTTCACTCATGTTTAGTGATTGGTTGTCTGAAGAGTAGGGGTAGAACTTCACCCCAGTTGAAGAAAAGCCATGCTGAATTCCGTGTCAGACAGTCGATTAACGACCCTCATCCAACGTTAAACTATAGTCACTCGGGGTTGAATGTGAAACCAGGCAATCGCCAAGTCCATCATTTAGGTGAATCTTCCAACTAATATACTGATCATACTTGCTGTAGTAGTGAAGACATTCCAGCAATAAATAGTGTTCGTTTTTGTACGTCACTATATTATTAACTCCCTATCACCATCCAATCCTCAAAGATGCCATCCCCTCACAGCTTGAGGTCCATCCGGGCGATATAGCTCCCCGTGGTGTAGTGGTCAGCGTGCATGGCTACGAGCCTAGGTGTCCTGGGTTCGATTCCCGGCTGGTACCTTGGATATTTTTCCCGAAAGGAAAATTACCCCAATGCTCACCAAGGTTTGGTTAATTAGTCTTTATTTAAGTTGTGTTTCCACTGGTTCCCCACCCTCAAACTCATTATCACCCTCATCTCATATCATCGGGACATGAAAAAAAAAGCCTCCGCGGAAAGGATATACGATTAGTACATTCGGGTGTCGCCTGAACAACGGTACATTAGTACTGGTTAATATTCCTATAAACTAGGCTACTAATGATGTATCCCAGAGGTGCAATATTATTATCATCATCATGTACTGTGAAAAATGAAACTATGTAGTTGGTTAGGCACAGAGAAATCATCTAAACTTGTGTTTGTTTAAAGTATTTAATAGTGGTGAGAAAATGTAAACACTAAAGTAAACAGAAAAAGATTTTCAACAAAACAATAATTAGTAGTTATAGTTATGTAATCTTTTGATGTTTAAATCATTCATAAAACTCAAAACCTGAAAGCACAGAACGTTAGTGTATTTTGATCTCAACTCACCTTAGCCCAGTCGGTAGCGTGTCTCTTTACTGAGCTAAAGATCCTAGGTCCGATTCCCGGCATAGCCGAAACATCATTAGTGAAATGTGAGTTTACCCTTTCACACTGATGAATAAACGACCAGGGGACTGGACGTTGTGTCTTTCCTAGTTTTAAGTTATATTATGAGGCATAAGAAGCTACGACAGGTCTAGCCATCCAGTAGTGGAAAATATATGGCTGGAATAAAAAAAACTGACCCAGGCTGGAAACAATGATGGATGTATTGTAATTTACAGAATAGTACAAGGCCATTACGTAATTATTTTGTTTTTTGTTTACTAAAATTATAATATTCAAGCGACATTTCTAGACGAGATATCTACATTGTAATTCTCAAAATAATACCATAATGTGTGATCAGCTTTTAATTTGCAAGTATATTATAATTTTGAGTGAGATGTATGAGCTTTAATTAAAAGTATGATTTATTATTTACCTCACTCAGAGTTGATAATGGACATAAATAGTTATTATTATGATTAATATTATTATTATTATTATTGTGTTATGTCTTACAATATGTCCATCCTCTTTGTCAGTGAACTTAGACTGCCAATGCACCCTGTCCTCTGCCTCCTCCTTTCTAAGCTCCTCTTTCCCTCAACCTTTCCTTCTATTACGTCCTACAAAAGATAGTTCCTCCTAAGGATGTGTCAGATCCAGTTTGCTTTGCGCCAAAGAATATCATCCAAAATGGTTCTCTTCTCACCCACTCTTCTTAGGACTTGTTCATTTGTCCCCCTGTCTGTCTGTCCACCTGATCTTCTCACCACTCTTCTT
>CABFWB010000240.1:0-10416 GCA_902151455.1 Timema bartmani
TAGGTACCGGAACTTTAAGAAATTTAATACACAAATCAAATAATCAAAAAAACAAATAGTTTTCATTAGATTTTGTCCAGGCCAACTTGAAATAATACTTTTGAGGCGAAATTATTGTATTTTTAAAATCATAATAATAATAATCATAATAATATATTTAAAGAAATAAAACATTTAGAAAATATTAATATATTTTAGTTAGTTTTATTAAAAATAAGAACATCCTAGTTTCACTTTTGAGGCATTTCTCTCCATTCTTATACTACAACTTGTATAAATGCATCGATACGTTTTTTGTTGTTGAATTAGTAACAAAAATATATATTACTATTCAAAGTAAGCAAATAATAACAATTATTTTATTAGGCCTACAAGACACGTAAAAAGATTGTATTTATGTTGTTTTTTTAGAATATACAAATGATTTAAGCACCTGTAAATTTCCAATTGATATTTTCACATTCAAGCAAATAATCCTAATCAACTAATTGGGAACCTCCTTTAGGCTTATACTTCCACCACACATGCTAATGTAGTTTCACTCGTGGGTTTTATATAAAAAAAAGTATCAATAAATTCGTTAACACAGAAAATACGAACGATAATCGCTTTGTTGTCCATACGAGCGTGATATACCCAGTGTTTTATTTTTCAAGAAATTCTACTGGTTGGTTTAATTAATTAATCAAGAGTAGGCCTTGTGACATGATTTTCACGTAATTAACTACTGACGAGTTATTGATTTCGCTCGGGGGTCGAGTGTATGACGTGTGCGTGACAAGTAATGCAATAAAGTTCTTCTCTTCAATGGCGACGGAGTTTAGCAATAATACAACATATTATAATATACGTGGTAGCAATTGATTTACGGTTCGTTGGAACTATATCCTCGCCCCGGCTTATACTAAACTAATGAAACAGGTTGAGGACAATCAAGTTTAATAAAGTGATAAACAGCCCTGGAGACCGGATGTAATGAAACACTTCAACTGGATCGGGACTCGAATTTGGTCCCTTCCTTTCTGCCCTGGTACATTTATAGAATGCCAGTGAAGCAAGTTATAGTTCAATCTTAGTTATAAGGGTCTTCTGGAAAATACAAACATGCTTTTTGTGGTAAAAATCGATAACATTGATAATATTTTACAAAGTATGAGTTTTATTTTATAGTTATTGATAGTATATTTTAAAAGTAACAGCTGCAGATAATATGACCTGGAGTGTTATTTCGTTAAAGTGTATCTAATTTGTTGTCGAATTAGGCACTTATTAAAATTGGACTGTAGCTAAGAGACAGAAAGTTCAATTTATATGTAAAACAGTTAAGTCACTTTAAAAACTACATATTAGTAAAACTTATGTTTTCTTTCTGGCTAAAACTTTTTTTTCATCGCGTCTAACTGCCTGTTCAAGCTACACACATATATAATTACTCTTAAGGAGTATCAATGAGGAAGAAAGCATTTTGGAAGTACTCTACCCACATTCGCGTAGAAGGAGAGTGGGAAACCATTAAGTAACGACCCTCCTTAATAGACCTGACTGGTAATTGAACCCCGATCTCCCAATATTCAGCAGGCCAGTCTTAGCACAAGAATGACGCCTTAGACCTTTCAGTCATCGAAGCGGGTCAAGCTAAATTGGTGAAATAATTTTAATTGGCCAATTTCTTAAAATATTAGAGACATGTTAATCTAAATTTTAATTTAAGAACTTATCTCACATTCTATTAACCGGGAAATTAGATACACGACCACAATACAACCAGTAAACATCTCGAAGTATGACTTTCCGCATTCTTCACTTCACAACATCGAAATTGGAATCAGTCTGATAGCTAGTTTATTAAATTTTTTATATACTTTTTTTCAATTTAGTTTTCCAAAATTTTGTAAAGTGTTTTAACGGCTTCCGATTCAAGAAAACCGGACTTCAACACGACATCTGGTTCTAGCTGCCTTACACCCTAACTACGCATTATCCGTGGAGTGAGACAGGATCTTAAAGGAACGGCATTTATTGCTGTGTTTTTATAAATCGTTGTAAAATACTATTAGGAATAGATTTTTTAAATATGTAAATTAGTTAAAATATTAAAAAGTTTCACGCCCTAAGATAAGTTAATTTTATAAAGTGTGTCACACACTAAATATAATTACTTACATTTTCTGTCAACTACATCCTTAGCTGCTGTTATTCACTTACCTGAAAATAGAGAAAACAATATTTTGTTAATTATTCATGTGATGTTTGTATTTTCAATGATACAATACAAGTAGATGTATTAAAAATAGCCATATTTTCTTAAATACCCAAAATAAAACTCAAAAGATTACATAAAGCACATAGTTCTGAGACAAGAACAAACATAAAAACAGTAGTGTTAAGTTTCATCATGATAATAGTGATAATAATATGTGCTTATAGTTCACAGAACAAGATATTGCGCATGGTCCGTATACAAGGGGTAGGTGTATCGGTCCAACTGACGTCACTATCACTGAAACATATTGGTCGACTCTGGCACAGGGAACGCGACTAGGTCTGCATTGGTAGTAGCTTAGAATATTTACAGAATTATTAAAAAAATCTTATTTCCAGAATGGAAGAAAATTTAAATTTGCCAGATTTTTAAAAGGAACACCCCAAAGAAAAAAGAAAAACTGGAAGGTTCAGAATTTAAAAATAGGAGGTAGGAAATTGCTAATAGAGAAAAAAGAACTTCACGATATAGTAAAAAATTGGAATTTAGCACAGGCAGAGGATTTTTCTAAAAAAAATCTAAACATTATCTTAAAGGGGATTCATTAGCATTTTGATAAATATAAAAAATTAAGGATAAATTAGCGCCTGTCTAACAGCGACATAACAAGCAGTTTCTGGCAACTTTTACTCGGTGAACCGTTAAACTCTTTGGAATACCATAATAAGTATTACTATTCAATATGTTTCTGTAACAGTGTATATTATTTATTTATGCTCTTTGATCAAATATGTTGGGGGGTTTTCCCTACATATTTCTATAACAATGTCTATTAATTCTTGTTTCTTATTTAATGATCCTGCTTGGGTAAAGATAGTATTATGAATAGATTGCCTTTTTTTTGTACACTCAGTTTGTGGACAAGATAATAGATTGGTTCCAAATATTTAATTTATTAATTACCATGATTGGTTTGTGATTTCCGAAACTATCTCAGGATTGAACAACGAGAAACTAAAAAAAAAAAAGTTGGCAGCCAGATGTTGAACGTTTTAATTTGATATAGTTTTGGTGCTGCTTAACTGTGTGGATAACGGTTCAAACTGTTAGCTTACTATAAAGTAGTAAAACTTCTAAAAAAAAAGACTGTCGCATTATACTAAAGATCCCTTTCATAGTTTACTTTTTTTTTAGTAAACTCAAGATGTAATTTTATTTATTTTTTAAATATTTTTTTAATTTTTTTTTTGTTTCTAACTTTTGCTTTCAGTAGTTAAAAAAAAATTCTAGTGAAATGGAAATATTCAAATTGACTCAACACGTAGCTTTTCGTATTATGATGAGGTCACAGCTTTTAATTTCCTCCCGCTAGCAAGGCGAAGGAAACGTCTTGTGGCAGTATTTCCCGTCAGAAAATATTCTGCTGCGCTGATCGAAAAGTTTCCGTTCTGGGCAAAAACGTCGCAACGGATTCATTTCAATTTTATACTTTCAATAAATTATGTTTAAAAAATAATTGGTACGGTGCACTGTGCAGACTCTCTTTTGTTTTAAAATAAATACATTTACTAAAAACGCGTGGGATTTTTTAAACAAAATAATTTAAATTGTTGCAGAAACACTCCATCAAAGATAACTTAAATAATATACACTGTTAGAGAAACATTTAGAAAAGATAACTATCAAAAAAATAGTTGTATTTGTTAGAGGAAAAATAAACCCTTTTTCATTAATCCTAGATCCAATAGTTACGATAATATGGTTTAAAAGTCGTTGAAAATAAGATTATGTCACATTATACCAAGATTGTTTTTTCTATTAAAAAACCTTAACCTATAGGGTTACTAAGGGAAAAGAACCCCGATGGAATCTTTCCACTTTATTTTGGCACTAACTATAATTTGAAATAATGCATCGTAGAATTAAATATTGCGTTAAAACCGAACGTCCACGCAGCAATTTCTCATTTATCGAGACAGCCCTTATAACACATGCTTAAAAGACGTGCAAAAATTTGGCAGGAAACTCCACATTATTTTTTAGTTGGTCTTTCAACTTTCGTTGTCAGTGATATATTTCTCCTTTTAGATTTGTGAGATGCAGGACTTTGATGGCCATAAAGTATACTGTGAATCTATTCACAATAATCTCAAGAGATTCATTAGTAGCTGAAGGGCGGAGCTTTACTACGGCCTCTGGAAGAAGAACTGGTAGGCTTTATACATCGAGAACATCAGTAGAAAATCTTGATCGAAGATCCTCAGATATGTGGTGCGTTTTCTAAGCTCTACCTACAATTTCTCGGCCATATCGTCTGCGTTAGTGTAAGCATCGTGAAGGAGCTGCTGAGATTTTGATCTTTGGCATTCCAGAAATCCTAGAAAATGTGTGAATGTGAACAGCTCAGCTCATTGTGTAAACTTTAAGCTGTCTACGAATACCTGCCGTTGAAGATCTCACACTAACACATTTTACAACTAAGTTTATCACGCGTCTACTTGCACCATGCTTAACATTATGACATACCCCGACCCACGACACTGTGGGTTGTGGATATATTCCTCCAACGCGCATGCGCGTTAGGCGCTACCTTCATTAAAGTCTGCAGTCTTCCATCAGTTCAATCCATCAGCGCCGCCAAGTTAACAACTTTAATCTGAGCAATCTTTGCAATACCTAAGTCTGAATTTTCCTACGATATTATACCTTCTTGCCCTTTCGTCTGGCTCTTTTCCCGCCGCCTTTTTCGTTGATCCATTCTGATTAATTGACCCTTTTCGATAGGCGGGAAGCACCTCCTTCCATGGATTAGCCCTATTATGTACAGAAAGTCATTTCTAATGCCATTTACTCAATACTAGCGGCAGGAATTATTTGATCTCAATATTAAACAAAGCAGTAATTATTTCAGGCTTAGCCAGACTTGGTTTCGAATGAGCGTTATATATCCGAGATAAATAACTCCTTGGTTTGAATGAGCATCATCTAGCTCATAGAAATAATTCCAGGCTTCGAATGAGAATCATCTAGCCCGCTGAAATAATTCCAGGTTTCGAATGAGTGTAATCTAGCCGAGAGGAAGTATTACACAGTTTGAAACATTCCGGTCATTTCATAGGCTTGCTTCTCCCTCTGGTCCTGTTCACGTCCATCAGTTAAACCCTGCTCCTGGCACAGGTTAATGGTGATAACTTCGTGCAGGGGACGCATGAATATTAATACACCGGCCACCTACCTCGCAGGACATCACCACAGTTTAGTTGATCATCACGGGCGGTAAGGGGTGAGCCCGGCGGGTAGTAGTAAAGAGAAGGAGGAAAACTTTGTTCCGTTTCACAACAGGAACCTGAATACCTTATAACAATTCAGGACTGAACACAGAAATATATCATCCCAAGACTTAGAAACAGCTTCATCCTAAAACAACCTCTAGCGTAAAACAAATCAGAGACATTGAAATCGAACCCAAAATACTTTGCCGAAACAAGCGAGGTTCTGTTTTTTCTCAGCCGTTCAATTTCATCCGTCCGATGTCCAGATGTTTGCTCCAAGATTACTGCCAAATGCGTTGAGCAATTTTAATGAAATTTGGCATGAATATTTTTTAAAGCCTAGGCCAAACGACGCATATATATGGTTTAGCGATATGGTCATATATTTCAAGATGGCAGCCGTTCTAAAGGTGTTTTGTTTGGAAAGGTATTCCAAGTAATCTAAATTAATTTTAAGCTCTAATTAATCCATCGAGTGTCTCAGGCATATTTTTTTGTTAATTTTAACAGATAGTGTGAGACCGATGTCTTAAACTACGTGAACGACGGATTTTATCTATCAATTTAATGTACTATTGAATATTGTATTGATTAGTTTTATGTCTAACTTGATCACCAAGGAATAATACTAACTACAAATCCAAACAGAAATTATAGGTGCTATTTCAACCCGAAATCCAAAGAGAAATCTTAAGACTGTAGTAATGCTAAGAACATGCCATTTCTTAACACGATGTACTTATTTTTTGAAAGGAGGGAGCGAGGTCTACTGTTCATGGAACCACTTGTTTAACCAATTTCCCAATATTTTGATAAATGATTTAGTAAGGTTTAACTTATTCCCGGCTCAAAGGTGTTGAACTTCTAAAAGAAACAATGGTAAGCAGAATAATTAAAAGTGGTTTCCCCAGAATTTGCAAGAATACAGGATTAAAAAAACTCTAAAAATATTAATATAGAAACCATCCACAGTGAATCCAAACGGGATTTTAAGTAAACCCGATCCCTTCCTCCTGGATCAGAGTCTGTTAATGGAGTCTCAACGCCAAGCATGCCAAAACTAATGCTATGTAACAGCAAGTTTAATATATACTTATATTAGTACCACGTCTTACTACCCGTTCAGATTATGCGCATATGCAATAATTATGCCGATTTTCTAGGGATGTGGAAGGTTGAATTTAGAGGAAATGTACACATACTTGCGTGGAGGGAGAGTGTTATGCCACTTCGTAAAATCACCCTCAGTACACACGAACCCCAATATCCCTGTCATTAGCATTCTACCTAGAGTAACGTCGTAGACCACGCGGCCACTGAAGTGGATAAAAACTATATTATAAACGCAATATTGTTTCCAAGAAATTATAACGGTATATGTACATTGTACATGGATGCACATACAACATGTTTTGTGTAGAAATATGAACCTTCTGGATAAATCTTTTACTGATTTAACTATAAAATACCCGCATCGATGTTCGTATCGTCTAACGGCTCACTCTCACGATATACCGGATTGCTGATGACTGGAAGATCGGGTTTCAAATACGGTCAGGTGTACGGAAGGTGGCTTAGTTTAAAAGGTTTCCGACTTTCCCTCCAAGCAAATGGGGGTACATTTCCTCTTAAACTTTATCTTAATCATTTCTATCACAGTAACTCAATCAATAAATCCGTGTACATTCCAAACGGCTACAGGGTGCCTAAGAAACCTCTATTAAAAATAGCCCTAATTTTCCAGTTTTTACAGGTATTATTTTTCAAATTTTCCTGAATACCCTTTTGAAGTTTTTTTATGGTGAATGATTTATTATTACATTAGTATCTTTTTTTAATCTAGAAAATACTAAAAACTACCCGTTTTTAAAGTGATTTTTAAAATCATTAAATATTTTAGATAGCCTATTTGGGTAACTTAGTCTTTGCGTTAAGGTGGGATTTTTCTTAATCTAATCTAAGTGGTTAAATTCTCTGGTTTTCCCTTATTCTTTATCAAACTCACAAATGTTTCTCCGAGAATAACTTTTCTGACTTTTCCAAGTTTTCCCAGTTTGTTGGTAGTAAGAATAAGTGGTGTAAATATCCACAAACAAAACTATAAATGTTCGAACGTAGTTTGGTTTAAAATGAGCCAGATTTTTACTTGGAACAGAAGCTGACGAAACAATTCGCTTTAAAAATTAAAATTTTCAAGTGTTAAGCCCGTCTTTCTCAGGTCAGTCAATTGAAAACGAACGCAAATAAGCAGCAATTGATTGTTCTTCTTGTGACGCGAATGAAACCCAAAATAAGGGTGTATGTGTGTGTGTGTGTGTGTACGCTGTTAGAGTGGAAGGGGATAAAAGGAATGTCTTATTTCCCCTCCTTTGCCCCGAAAGATTGTTTTAATCCGATGCTTGCCCCGGCTATCAATAATATCCTATACAAGGGTGGGGGGTAGGAAGATATGAGACCAAGGAAATGGGGATATAATCGAATTGCGATGTAAAGAACATTTTAACAAAGATAAGTAGAAAATCATTTAGATTGAAAATAAATCAAGGCTGATAGACATTTTAAGCTTTGAAATTTAGTAGTTTTTTATATTCAAAGTTTTTAGTAAAAAATCTCGTTCTTTTCAGTTTTTTCTATTAATTGTTTAATTCAAATATAAATATGTCAGTTGCCTTTGCATTAACATAAGTACATAGATTACCATAATAGTTTACACAAGGTTGTGCTATTCTACTCGCATTCGGTCTAAGGATAAGGTGTCCGACTTCTGTGCTGAGGGTCCGGGGTTCAATCCTCGGTCCTGGCACAGATTTATCTGATTGACAAACCCTTCCTTCACCTCTGACAAGACGTGTATTAATCACAACTTGTGAATATGTGGAATACCAGGCCTCCACCGTGGTTCGGATTCCACGTTAAGTTGTAGGTACTCCATTTCATCTCACAATCACCCCACCATTACACATTAGCGTAAGTGCGTAAAACCCGAACGGGTAGTAAGACGGGGTACTAATAATAATAATAATAATAATAATAATAATAATAATAATAATAGTCTACTCTTATTATGAAAATTATCGCCAAATTATCTTAAGGTTGTTTGAAAATTTCCTAGTCACACCAAACTCCCTGACTATTCCATCGACGATGAATAATGAATTATTGTCTGATATAAGTGAGATTGAAACACATATTAAAATAAATTATAATCAATTTTTGAAATACTAAATTAATATCAATAAATATTGATATTTATACCACTATGGAAGATTACCCCCTAGTTATCCTTTTTTCTCTAAGTCTTATGACCTTGATCTATCTTATAAGGGTCACAAGGCTTTTGAAAACTCATAATTAGGTCCACCGAGTCTAAAAAAACAGTATTAGCGTAAGTGCGTATAACCCGAACGGGTAGTAAGACGCGGTGCTAATAATAATAATAATATAAGTAATTGTTGATTTTTTCAAATAGATGGTTGGTGGCCCTGACAAGGGCCTATATTAAGATCACGACGGTGGAGATGCCTGTGTTGGTTTGCGTGGCGTGCTGCACCGCCATTTGCTGTCACCAACCCAAAATTAATTACGTGGAAATACTTATATTATCACCCCCTAAAACCTGTATAATTTTAATAGATCTGAACAACCCTGTAGTAACTAAACATTTGGATATAGTTATGTATTTTAGTTTACAGTTTATTTGCGCTACGTTTTTACTATCAATCCAGGCTATAATCAATTGACTATATTAATGGTGTATATCTTAAAAGGTATAATTGAGATGATATGTGCCTGCATTTGAATCAAGGTATAACAGGAAAGAGTTAAATTAGACGCCCTCACTACACCCGGTCAGGATTCGAAACAAGATTTTTCCAGTTTCGGTAACCCTGACTTTATGAGTTTTACATTTGGGCTGCATGCCCATCGATGTGGGTTAGTATACAATGAATGGCCAATTGTATTATAATATACATTACAAAGTGTATAACTTGAATGTACCTATAATGAATGTTAAATGAATGAAACTGTTGAACACGCTGTCGATTCTAAAATGTCAACAGGAAATATTCAAATTCCTGTCCTAGAGACTTTCTTTTGTCTTACACCGTGTCTTCTATTGTCTCCCATTTTCTTCCTAAACTCCCTCTTCTCTTCCTTAACCCCATCAAGCACTTCTTATCGTCCTATTCTTACCCCCCAACCGCAGTTGTTGTGTAATCTCTTTAATAATCTCAGCCCTAGAGGGCGTCACTCAGGCGCCGAGTTTTGGGTAAAATGGGCCGAGATAGCGCCCCTCCCCTTCTTTACCACTTTATCCTCCCCCCCTCTCTCTCTCTTCCCTTTTCACAATCTCGAGACTCAAGGGACCAACTCTCTTTGTGAGATCGTAGAAGAGAGCGGGCCATTTCCTTACAAAACTTCTCAGATTTACATGGTCAGTTCTATCCGATTCAAGAAGAAAGATTTAGTGCAAGAGTGGTGTATGTATACTACGGTACAGTTTTAATAGTAAGGACTTTTAAACAAACTTTCCGACCGTTTCTTAAATAGCTCTATAATCATTATTTTTGTTTTATTTTTCCACCGCGTTTTACTACCCGTGTGAGGTACCACGCATTTTGATTAAGGTGATGAGGTAGTGGAAGAGTGGGTATCTGCTAATAAAAATATACTTGACGAGGTTCGAATCCCAACAGTCCTGTAGCTGTAAAGTCAGACCAAATGAAGCGGGTATTTAGTCCATGTGTACACCATTACTGATCCAAAAATAAATGGTACGGCGCACCGCACAGACTTTCTCTCTCTTTCTATAAACTCGTAAGATTTCTGAACGGAATAATGTACATTGTATCATCACCACTCCACATAAGAACACGCATAAAATAATATACAATGATATAGAATCAATGAGAAAAGAGGCGCATCTTTGTCCACCTAAGA
>CABFWB010000240.1:14309-28874 GCA_902151455.1 Timema bartmani
AGTGGGGTGTGTACTGTTTCCGGGACAGAGATTACATTAACGACATCAAAGCAGAGATATTTCAATGCATAGAGAGTAATGTGTGAGTGAATGTGTGTGTATGTGTGTGTACACGCCCATGAGTGTGTTGTACTCGTGTGAGAGTGCAACCGTGCGTGGAGGCACATAATATGTCACATTCGAGAGTGTCTCGTAGCGTTCTGCCAACATCAACATTCAAAATACTTGCACATCACCACGCATCCTCTAAATGGGTTGCTAGAATCATAAATAGAAAATAATATTACTCGTATATGAAATTAACACATGTGGAACTATACCAGTAGAAAAAAAAAAATTTTCATGAATATTAAATAAATATCTAACCTCACTTATGAATTACAACATAAAATGGGATACATGGTATTATATTAGGACGATAATTCAATGATAAAACTCATTTGATATATATCATAAGTACGACCTCCTTAACTATCTGATTCAAGTTGTTGATCATATCAATTGTTTCCAAAAAAGTGGAATCAATTTTGAAATCCTTTTACAATTTGTAACAATGCATATTAAGGTAATACTTAGGGTTTTGTAGGAATTTTGAATCAGCGTGCTTAATTATTCAGTTCATCTTTTCGTCAATTCAAAAAAACTACAATTTTAAGCTTTCAGTTACATAATACACCAAATTAACAAGTATTCCAGTATTCTCACAAAATTTTGGAAAATTCCTTGTGATTAATACTTCAAGATAAATTGAACGTATTCATGAAATATTAAAATTAAATTATTTTTATTTAAACCCAAAAATAGGGAAATTTTGACTTTAACAAAACTTTGAGTACCTAATAAATCAGATTTTCAAAACAAATGCTTGGGGAAATTATTTAAGACTTGAGTCAATCAAAATAATAAAAATTATTATTATTATTATTATTATTATTTTCCCCTACTACGTATCACTTACCCACACGTACGATCTTGTTAAGTCAACAACCCGAAGGTTGGTTTGATGTCATTTCTATTCATCCGGAGCTGGGCTTGCACTCAGCCCTTCGACTGGTTAGTGCTGCCTGCATGATCTGGGATAAATCCTATGTACTATCGGAATTCAGGAAGTGTGGTAGTTCCCCGTTACCTTCCACACTGGGCTTATATGAGCGAGCGTGAAAGGATATACCAATTTTGCTGGGCAAAGTATTTCCATAAATCTTTCAGGGTTCTTTTGCATGCCACAATCTACAGAGGACCAACGGCTTTGCTTCCCCTGCGAAGGAAGTTGTGCTACGAAATTGTTTAGCCTAAGAAAAATCTGTCGACCCGATCTGGGTTTTGAACCCACAAACAACGGGACCTGAGGCGAGCACTTTCCGCCGGGGGTCGACACTTATTTTATAGGAATGAGGACGTTAAAGTTCAAGATAGCTGTACCAGCACTTACTCGTAAGTGGAGAAAATGTAAGCACATTTAGAAGGAAAAAAAAAATATTAATACATGCTACCAGGATTTTAACCCTGACCTCGTTACCAGCAAAATCTGACTAAATGGTCGTGACGTTTAACCCGCGTGGCCATGGATGAGAATAATGCTAATCGTTAGTTTGGTGAAGTGGTTTATTATGTCAAGATTTATTTATAAACCGATATAGAGTTTGAAAAAACTTTAACAAATGGTCAATATTTATTTTTGTCACCAATCAACCTTTAAGATGTATTAAAGCTATTTTAGTGTGTACTTTATCTATTTTTTTTTAAATCTCGGTTCAAACTAAAAATAATTGCTAAAATAAAAGATCTACGGTTTTTTTAACGTGTAAAATCACGGTACTACCATTTTTTTCTACCAATCAAAAACTATTATTGCTTTTTTTTTTTTTTAGACTAAGCTTGGTTAGTAACAACCATAATCCATGTTTTGCCTTGTTCTAACAAACTTAACAACAGTTTAGTCTCGTCCCCCCAGTAAACACTGTCTTACATTGAATAATGAATAATAAACACTACGGGGAATAATTAACGCGCCTCACTCGATACAACACGTATTCTATGAAAAATTGCGCTCTAGAACTAAAATAAAACAATGAAATAGGGTTATCTTACTTTACGTTTTGCATACAAACCAAATATTAAGTTTGTTAATGCAGGATTTGATAAACGTAAGTAAGTATGTAAAGTAAGCATTAATACTATTGCACAAATAATATACCTTTAGAAAACCCCACCCCGGTGATCGTGTGGACAAAGATGTCGATCTCGTTTTAGTCTGATCTGATGGTGACTGATATTTTTGGGTTTGAAACCCTATTTAATTTAGGGAGATCAATTTGTAAAATCTTTTCATCCCTCTCTTCACGTAAATAAGATTTCCTAAATATAAATAAATGATATTACCACTTATTTAAATTCCTCAAAAAAGTATTTAATATAGAAATAAAACTAAATATTAAACTAGCTTTAGTGTTGTGGAGTGTTTTTTGCATTATATTTTAAATACTATAGTAATATACTAATAGTTTTAGAGCACTAGACAATAAATAATAGATTAGTAGTTTTTTACAAACATTATTTATAAAAATCTATAGTAGATGATGCTCGACTAAGATTATTCATACATTTTAATATCTAACATTTCAAAACAGATTTTTCTGCCTTTTGTTTTCAGAGTATACAATCAGATTTTCATAGGTAGAGCTTTCAAGTATATAGTTTTTATTTTCAGCTAGCCAGTATTTTACAATATTATTTATGTTATTTTATAAATAGATAAAATCTTTCAAAAGTGACAGCCACAGAGCACATGACTTTACGTATTAATAGGGAAAAATTACACAGCACTAATAGCTTTTTTATATCTCTGATAAGGATCGTACTTTGAAAATTCGACTGTAGAAAACGTTTATTATTAATATTTTTGATAAGCTCAACAAAGTATCAATTTTTTCGAATTTTATAAAAATTTTACTGAATCATCTTCCATTTATTTTAATAAATTATTTAAAAATGATGTATCATCTCTTTTTAAAACTATGCTATTCTTATTCTATTTATTAAAATGAGTTTTTTAAATCAGCATAATATATAATTAGTTGAAATCAACATCATTGGATAATTAATCTTGCAATTGGTTTGCCGCAGGTCTCCACTTTTTCCTATCCTGAGCCAATTTTTTTTTTACATCTTTGTACCTTCTTCTGAAAAAATCAACCGTTATCTAATTCATACACTCCAGTCTTGTTCTCTCTCTCTTTCTCTTGAATTTCCCCCTTTCACATTTCCTTATATAATTATTTTCGTCAAACTATCATGACTCAGAATAAGTCCTGGTGCATTTCAAATCTAAACTTTATAAATACTTATTGCTAGAAATTAGAAGCTCCATGGATGCCACTACGTTTAATAAAATGTGTTCCCCATTACTAGAAAGTGGTACTAAAGACAGAAGGGTGTTTGATTTCCCCCTTTAAACTGTTGCCTACCCTCCCCAACAACCGAGAAACTGCACCGCATCTCTTTCCTCGAGTTACGCCCTAACGTTCCCGTAACGGGTAACTAGTATCGTAATATTGTTTGACTTCAAACATACATCCTTACTTACACGAGAAGCACAGAAACCACTTTCCCTACTCACAGATAGCTACTGATTTCTTCTCTTTATTTATACGCTTTTTCTTTACATTGTGCGTTTTTATCTTATGTATCCTTCTCCATTTTTATAGTGGAATACATTTAAAATATATTATTGTACTACTCTTGTTTTATTTTATGTTTAGTTTCTGTTAAGAGATATTTTTTTATTATTTTCTCTTATTTTGATACAACTCTTCTTGTTATTTTATTGAATTTCTTTGATTTACTCTAACATATAATTTATATTTTCTTACCAATGCGTATACTTATCAACCGACTCTTGTTTTTCTATTTGTTCATTCGTTTTTCTTCATTTCAAAATATAGCTCTACGTCTTTTTCTCTCGTTTTCTCCCTTAATCTTAACTTAGCACTGTATATATTTCTCACGTTTTCTTCTTTTTCCTTCGTGTTCGTTCTATTTTCATTTCGAAATCCTCGCTCTTTACCCAATCTTCTAACTTTCTCCTTCTTTCTTATTGGTGGACAAGTTAGTTACAAAGTTTCTCTCGCACTTGGNGGACGAGGGGGTGGATAAGAGAGAGAGAGAGAGAGAGAGAAAGAGAGAGGATTGAGATCTAGTTTACTTGCCTAGACGTAAACAACTTGAAGGGAATTGTTCAATTTTAAACGCAACATCTGTGTTGTTCAGACGTATGTACATATCCGTGTGTTATTTAGATGAAAAGGAGTTCCAACAACCGAAGTGACTGTGTCTTTTGAGTTATCTACTTGTTTGTTATGAAGAAGGATAAGGTATGGGAAAGGAAAGGGATTTATGTGTAGTATCTAAATGCAAGGCCTGTCTTTACCAGTCCGTGTTCTCCTTTCAAACTTTGTTTGTGTGCGTCTGTCTGTCACGAGAGAGTGTTCCAGAAACTTTCTAAACTTTAGTAATAGGAAGACTCAACTCTACACAATGGGTTTATTTTACAATTAGAAAAAAAAAATCTTGAAGGTTAGACTTTTGGAAACATGACACATTTGAAAATCCATGGTGGTATGTCAATCTACAATTTACATAATCATTATGAATAGTAATGAAATGTTTTTAATCTTGTTTCACCAAAATATGTACCTCTCCTTCTCCTACTATTTTAGGGTTTGTTATTTCTTTAGTTACAATAAAGAAAATACGTGTTTGTATCTTTTTTTAGATCACTATTTATTCGGGACTATGTGATCATGGATTTTTCCGCTTATGTCTTTTTTTGCCATTTTTATTACAAATATATATCAAAAATCATATAGCCAAAGCTATTATTTATGCTTTTAGTGAGGATTACTCCATCTAGATATCATATTCTGAAAATTGAAAAATATAATATATATCAAATAAGTTTTTTTTGTTAATAATCTCCTAGCCATATTGATGTACTTGACTCGATTAGAATTTTGTTGTATTTAAAATGTTATGAAATTAATTGATATTAAAATAAATGGCATCAAACATAAAATCATTAATTTATGTTTTAATAGAGACTAATTAAGTAGTATTAAGGATATGTCAACAATATTTGGTCAACACGACAACTTAGAGGGATTAAAATAGTCTAGAATAGTGGTGTAGCAATACAGACAGATAATTTAATAAACCTTAGGAAATAAATTGCATCAAGCGTCACCTACGCATTAGACTGGTTTGTTACTTGTTAGTAACGGAGAAGTTATAGTTATCAATATCATTGGAGTGTAATTAGGGTGGCCTATAATAAATTGCTTCCCAACCTCCCTCCACGCAAGTGTGGGTACGTTTCATACAAACATTAACTTCCTCGTTCGTCCCACATTAGTGTGAATACGCGGATAGACCAACGAGGAGGCTCTGAAAAGAAAGATATGAATATTGCTTTTGATTTATCACTTTTGAAAATAAATACTTAAGTTAATTCGAATAGTAAATTAGTATTTAACAGGAGAGATTTTAAATATATTTCAGGTCATATAAGCTACTCAAGTTTTTATGTTTAATGTAAATGGAACCTACAAAGCCCCGTATACATTAGGCGAGCCGAGCTTGTAATGTAACATGTAATGTAACAGACTCGTCTAACTGGGACGGGACTGCGAGCGCGTTACGAACCATTCGTTGCGATCCGCCGGCTGTCGGTTTTTCCATCGGACACAAAGTCGGTCTAGTTGGGACGTGTTTGTTGCGTGCTTGCAAACAAGGAGAACTGGTCTGAGGAATCTGTGTTTCAGTTGATAGAATCTTATAACAACCATAGTGTTTTATGGGACCCCAAGGAGGCAAGGATAAAAACTACTATAAAAAGAATCATAAGGAATATTCCTGGCAGGATATCACCCCATTAACAGGACTAGCGGAATATGTTTGCAAACGAAAAATAATTAGTTTTTTTCTGTTCTATTTTATTCAGCAAATTCTCAAAGTCTGTGAAAGACATCCTGGTAAAGTTTCTGTACTCTCCACTAATGTGCTGGAACTTTAAAATATCTCGTAGTAGTTTCGAACCGGCCCGTGTTTTATATAACTATACGCCGCCATCGCCGAGGCTTTCATTGTTTTGTTTTTTTAAATAGATTGGCCATAATTATACCTCAGTTTTAGCTTATGTGGTGCTGACTGACAGCATACAGCTGACTTCTGACGGCTTTAAAAAGCTACCAGACCAAATTATGTATCCCTATGCCGAACCGTATGATCTACAAAAAACATGTATTTAGCAGTTGTCACTTCTGACAGTCAAAATTTAGGTATATACCTAAATGTTGACTGTCAGTCAGCACCACATAAGCTAAAACTGAGGTATAGCATAACAATACTGCACATAGCTAAGGCTAAGGCTTCTTCGTTATCAGACATTTAGTAGAGTTAAGAGAGCTAATTAAATTGAAATATAGTGAAGCCTCGTAAATATCGAATTGAACTGAGATCATTATTACGTCGATTGCTCGTGGCGTGCTCGTTTCACCAATCGTTCAGAGGAGGCTTGCGGCTTGCTCGTTTCACCAATCGTTCAGAGGAGGCTTGCGGCGTGCTCGTTTCACCTATCGTTCAGAGGAGGCTTGCGGCTTGCTCGTTTCACCAATCGTTCAGAGGAGGCTTGCGGCTTGCTCGTTTCACCAATCGTTCAGAAGAGGCTTGCAGCTTGCTCGTTTCACCAATCGTTCAGAAGAGGCTTGCAGCTTGCTCGTTTCACCAATCGTTCAGAGGAGGCTTGCAGCTTGCTCGTTTCACCAATCGTTCAGAGGAGGCTTGCGGCGTGCTCGTTCCAAGTCCAAACTGACGAACATTACATTACAGGCTTGGCTCGCCTAATGTATACGCACCTCAATATCTGTCATTTCCAAGACATACATATTGTAAAATTGGTCAAAGCATTGATACAACCAAAGTTTATTACCACTATATAGTCAAATGGATTATATACTTCTTTAATATCTGATTGAATAAAAATTAAATTTAATAATTTGAAATAACCTCAAAATTAAATAAAAAATAAGATATGAATGGTTTAGAGTTAATTGAGAAGCTTATAAAATAAATGTAAAATACAAATAGAGCTATTTGTCAAATAAAAAAAACTTTTTTCCATATATGGCCTTGGTTTACAAATGAATTAAACACGATATCCTCCCTAAGAAACTCCTCAGAAATTGTTAGTGAGATCAAACTTCAGTATAATATTTAGGTTATTTTTCAATGATCGGTATTGTGTTTCAGCGTTCTAAGAATCAGTTCTACTACTCAAAGAATTTGTTCTAGCCCAACTCTGCCTCTCACTTACGTTAATTACCTACGAACCTCCTCACTTCTCGTGCAACCAATGGAGAGCGCACAGAAAAGGGACGTGGAAAAAAAGGAGCGTGAAAGGAAAGTTGGGAAAGTTTCCTTCAAACATGCCAGAAACTTCAACCTGATTCTTCAAGAAAACTTTCGCGCACCCTAGAGTAAATCAATAGAATTGATAGTCCCAAACAGGTACAGACGTATCCGTGAAAAAACGGCTCAAGAATTATTATTTCAAAAATGCGATGATGATAATTGAGGTTTTATGCCATGTTTTCTTTTGTTTGGACTCTGAATTCCACAAAAACAGCATCTATCTTACCAATGTAATGTACTTGTGAAGATCTCCTAAATGTTAAGTAATTTTAAATTTGATAGGTCTATTATTTCATTTTGAAACATAGTCCATAGGACTTTAATGCCCTCTAAGTATATTCACATGTTTAGCTATATACATATATATATATATATATTGCATATGTTAAATACATGAAAACAAGTGCCATTTAGTAAAGAGTCATTTCTGCTCCAATCTAACTATGTTAATTAAAATAAATCAAAATATTATTTCAATATTTATTTAGTTCAAAGTTAATGAAACTTTTAAAGTTGATGATTTTATGGAAACATGGTGCTTTGTAATAAAAACACCTTTCATCACAATACATTCACATATTTTCACACACACGTATATATTACATTCACATATTTTCACACACACGTATATATTACATTCGCATATTTTCACACACACGTATATATTACATTCGCATATTTTCACACACACGTATATATTACATTCGCATATTTTCACACACACGTATATATTACATTCGCATATTTTCACACACACGTATATATTACATTCGCATATTTTCACACACACGTATATATTACATTCGCATATTTTCACACACACGTATATATTACATTCGCATATTTTCACACACACGTATATATTACATTCGCATATTTTCACACACACGTATATATTACATTCGCATATTTTCACACACACGTATATATTACATTCGCATATTTTCACACACACGTATATATTACATTCGCATATTTTCACACACACGTATATATTACATTCGCATATTTTCACACACACGTATATATTACATTCGCATATTTTCACACACACGTATATATTACATTCGCATATTTTCACACACACGTATATATTACATTCGCATATTTTCACACACACGTATATATTACATTCGCATATTTTCACACACACGTATATATTACATTCGCATATTTTCACACACACGTATATATTACATTCGCATATTTTCACACACACGTATATATTACATTCGCATATTTTCACACACACGTATATATTACATTCGCATATTTTCACACACACGTATATATTACATTCGCATATTTTCACACACACGTATATATTACATTCGCATATTTTCACACACACGTATATATTACATTCGCATATTTTCACACACACGTATATATTACATTCGCATATTTTCACACACACGTATATATTACATTCGCATATTTTCACACACACGTATATATTACATTCGCATATTTTCACACACACGTATATATTACATTCGCATATTTTCACACACACGTATATATTACATTCGCATATTTTCACACACACGTATATATTACATTCGCATATTTTCACACACACGTATATATTACATTCGCATATTTTCACACACACGTATATANTACATACATTACATACATACATTACATACATACATTACATACATTACATACATTACATACATTACATACATTACATACATACATTACATACATACATTACATACATACATACCCAAACAGTCAGATGTTATACCAAAAACACATTTTCAGAGTATGGGGCAAATTACAAATAGATTTCAAAATTATTTTTCATTTTAAAGACTTCCCCTATACTTCATATACGATGAATAAAAACTCTTTTGAACTAAAATAGCATTTAATAATATTTAGAAAATATTGTACGTAGGAGGTAGGCCTATTCAGTTAATTTAATTTTTCTAAAACGAGGAAATAAGAGTTTCTATTGGTTCAAATGCATTGTAGTTTTACTTTTAGGTATATAAAAAGTATTTTTTACCAATATAGATTATTATTAATTAAATAACCAATATTATTTACACTTTGTATGTGCTAATACCATTCGAAGTTGCCCATACTATAATAATCCAACTAAAATGATGTGTACTTACACGAAATAATTAATCTCGTTCCACTTTAAATACTAGTTAATCCATTCATTTGGTGATTAAGATTAAATCTATTATAAAGCGTAATATTTTAACGATTCAAACTAACCAATTTAATACATTCAATACCAGTCATTTGTAATTTTAGTTAAAATGTCTAGCTGGACAGATTATTTACACCTCGAAAGCTCCCAAAGATAAATAATAAAATAAAACTTTCTGTAGCGATTGTTCTGTGGGGGATATGGTGGATAGAAATTGTATAAGTTATCGTGGTACTAATGCGTGAATTGTCTTTTCTAAAAGGTAAAGAAAACCATAATTTTATTAATTATGAAATTTGTTAATAACTATTTTTTAATTTGACGTATAAATTATAAACAAATTAAATAAATACCATGATGGTAAACCGAAATATTTCGACATACAATAGTAACTATAGAATAATCATAGATAAAAGAAAGTTATGTAGAGCTGTTTTTGGAAACATAACCGATAATTTCAAACATAGTTAAGACGTACATAGTAGACGCATTTTAATTAAAATGGTCTGAAACTCAAGTGAAGGAACTGTTATCTAACACATAATAATGTTCAAAAGATAATGTGTATCGTTTCAACCATGTAGCATTACATAATTAGGCATACCCTTAAGACATTACACTATAACGCTGCCTTGCAAGCTACACCATAGAATAATAAAACTAGGAAAACATTGATTTCATGTTACAAAAGTAGGAAGAGAGTTTCAGTTATGGTTTCTACAAAATATTGGTTGTTTTGTAACCAAACAATATTTAATTATTGTGAAACATTTGTTATTAACACTCGTCACTTCGGGAATCATAAAGCACCTTTAGTTTGAATTAAGAAAAAAATCAACAGGGTATCACATATGTCCGGCATCATAGCTCATAAATAGGGGTCATCTTCGCTTAATTTCTTTAGGATTTGAATTTTGTATGGCTGCCATTTCTTTAGCCTGAAGAATGCACTCTTACCTCAGCGGTAAATTACCGAAGGAAGTTTCGGGACTCTTATTAAAATGAGCAAAGATAGTGGTCACTGTATAGTCGTCAGTGAAACTCGTTAACGGTGAAATGCGTGGTTTATCTTATATGGGTCATGTTTACTTAAGCTTTGCAACAAGTCTGCTAACAGAAATCTCTTCTATTGGCTCGAGGTCTGGATTCATTTTGTTAAATTCATCAATGGCCTCTCTTTGACACCGATTCTCTATGAGTAGAATTATTTGGATTCCTTATTCGTCGCTCAAAGACTTTGTGGCTTTTAGATATAGAAGAATTTAAATTTTTCCTATGATGCCAGACTTTTTGGGCCTACTTTACTTAAAACGTATGTGGAAACTTTATAAAATAGATAATCGATTAGAAAAGCTCTCATAATCTCCACTCATATCACTCTCGCCAGATCTTTGGTGACAGAGGTAAAAAAAAAGAACGTTTGAGGTGATAAATTTTTGCTTGTGCGTTCGTATAGTTGGCTCCCTGTATAGTCAATATATCAAATATTGTCATAGTGTAAAAACAAACAAAAATATAATCATGTGGTTTGATTTATTGAAGAGTGAAGCAAGCTCTCACTTTTAACTCAACCGATTTGCATTTGTCTGTGGTGGGTATGTCTCACGATTACTTGTCAACGGATTAATCAATTTAATTAAAACTCGGTACAGTTATTCTTTGAACATTTATACATATCAGGTTATTTGGAGAGGAAAATCCAACAAAGGATGGGGGAGAGATAAGCCCTATATATATAAAAGCTTCTAGCATTAATTATTACACGTGGTATTTACCTTTGAAGGCATTTCCTGATAGTACCTTATATGGCTGAAAATTGATATATGTATTGGTGCAAGCTACTGTAATAACATTAAATAAAAAATAAGTTTTTTGTGGGGGAGGGGGGGGGGTGGTTGAGGGGTGAGAAGGTGAGGCAGATGATTCGGGGCCCTACTTCTGCAAGGGGGCGGCCCTAACTACCACTGTAGAACACGGGGTCTCGCTAATAATGCTAATAATAGTCACAGAGTGACTGCCAAACGTTTGCACACTATAAACGAACCTATCATGGGAGCCCTCTGTGACAAAGTGACAACGTACAGTCGGGGCGATAAGGCTACACATCATGAGGTGTTTGGCGAGCATTCAGCGACCGCTCGCATTACCCCCCGGATGACGCCACCCACCCAACAGATAAGAGATAAAACACAGGCCGGACCCTCGCTCGTGACACGGCTATGATGAACGATAGGTCTCCACGGACCTGTCATCCCAATCCTCCCCTTCCGTTACACACTGACGACGATGTGGGTCGCCTACTATCGAGGGTACCCGTCGTTCGACTGTGAAAATGATGTCGTGCACGTTCGCCGGATGACAGTGCGAGGTGGAGTTGTGGAAACAAACGATCGTGGATTTTTTTTAGTATTATGTTTTAAATACCCGTCCGGGCTTTACGCATATGTACTAACTACGTCAGTGCTAAGGATGATGAAGGCTTCATTTAGAAGTTGTGTACTCAAATTTAATTGAATGGAAAACCATTTAAGGAAAAAAACTGTACACCCGACCGAGATTTGAACCCCGAACTACCTGCCATCGGTAGTCCAGTTCCTTACGAGACCACCAAGCCATAAAAGCCGGTAACAATCATGATCGCCAAACTTATTTATTTTTGTCTAACCCGACTGTCGAGCAAAGCCCTAAACATAGTGTGTATATCTTCAGAAAGGACGTCTTGATTTGATTATTGAGTTTTTAAAAAAACACGTTTTTATTGGTGTAATTAAAAAGGAAAGGATTAGGAAGATAATTTAGAAGAAACTACGCTCACACAAGGTTTGATTGATACAAAAAAAAAGGGGGGGGGGAGAACACGGTGATAAAACGCAGCCGGGATTTGAACCCAAACATCTACTACATCAATGATGACTACATATTGTAAGTTTAGCTACTCGGACCGTAGGGCCATCGGTGTAATTATGTCTTAACATTTATTACTGTTATTATTTTGAAATTAGGCAATAACCCGGACGGTAATAAGACGCGGTAATGAACAAAAAGTATAAATTATAAAGGTTTAACCTTTGGTGCCATTTCGGCAGGTCATCCACTTTCTAAATTCCTTAAGGTGACGAGAAGAGGAGAGTGAATATTAAAGAAATATACCAATATTAATCTGGATATAGGGAGTTAAAACCTTATTTAAAAACTAAACAATTAATTCGTTTAGGATTTGAGCTCGTTTTAAAAAGTAAAAACCAATTGAGTAAATTATGAAGCTTGTTGAAATATGAATAGGAAACCAATTTATACTAACTAGCAATGTGCACAAGAGTTGAAATAAATATTTGCCAAAGATAAATCTTGCTCTTTGGTATAGCACAAACTTACAAATCATATATACAAAACTTCTGAAAAGCAAAAGTTTATGTTCTTAAATTTTTTAAAATAATAATTTCAAAGTATTTTTAACCATGAAATGAATTTTTAAAAGTTATCCATAATCTTTAATCATTAAAAAATTGTACTGCTACTAAACGTGCAAACAAACAGTTATTATAATATTGAATTAATTTAGTTGTTTGATAATTGTATAATGGCGAATAAACCGTTTTTGAATGTAAAACTTCTCCTTAGCTTACCATGTTTGTATAAGCTATGATTTGAATTCTAAATTTTCGTTCGGATCGAAGGCGAGGTGAATCCCAACTCAAGATTGCGTGCAAGCTATCACAAGACTTTAAACTTTACTAGTTTTCATAAGCCAGTGAAGGAATAAATAGTGAATGTGAAATCAAGTATTGAGGTAGAATTCACTTCAGAAATCAAAAAGTGATGAAATAAAAAAATTGAAATGATAACGTTAGATCAGAAATTATGAATGATGGACAGTTTGTGACTTTATTGATAGCTATGAATGACCCCTCGGCATGACTATATATAATACATGATATGAAGATAAAACGCATGCTACTACTGAGCGAATATGGAGAACATTTCGCTGGTGTGTTATCGATCCATCAAATAGTCATCATTACCATTATCATCGTCACCGAGGTCAAAATGTCATGGCATGGTGAGGTAGACATCCAGATAATTCTTCACCGCCGACCATATGGCGGCCGCACGTTTTGAACTACCCCTAGTAAGAATTAAATACTGTACGACTAAGCTATTGATCGAAATTATAACGTGTTTGACAAGCCTGCTGATGAAAAGGAGATCGGGGTTAGAGTCTCGGTCGGGTGTACTGAGGGTGGTTTATTTCCTACATTATTTCTCACTCTCCTTCCACGCAAATGCGTGTAGATTACCTCTAAAATGTTTCCTTCCTTATCCTTAGGGGACGTTCAATTATTACGTAAGTACCATAAGGTGGGGAGGAGGTTCAAACTTTGCTTATTTTTTGCTGACATGGGGGGCGGGGGGGTCAAAACATTACTTACGTAAGACAGAAATAGATGGGCAAAATTTTTGGGGCAAGGCTTGAGTGACCTTGCCACCCAGCCTCCTTCCCCCCAATTAGAAACATAAATTTAAAATGTTGAGACGTAGATTCAAAGACATTGGTTATCGGATTAAATGGAGTTTAGGTTTTAGGCTGTTTTTTAATAAATACAACATTCATGTATTCACTAATAATACTTTTTTATATCTTCAATTAAAAGTAAATTAAAATTTCAAATTTTTATAATGTTAAAACTTGTTTTAATTTTACCTATTTAATAAATTTAAATTCCTTGCATACCAGTGTTAATTGTCAATTATTTCACAATATTAATTTACACCTTATTGTTAATAATTACCAGCAATTTATAAATTGCATGAATTTTAAATTTTATTCATCGCGTCTTACTACCTGTTCAGGCAGCTATCTAGGAAAAATTGCATGAAAAAAAAGAATGGTTACTACTGTAAACAAATTTTAAAAAGTTGAAAAA